>WAAF01017503.1:129957-178312 GCA_013400475.1 Tricholaema leucomelas | reverse complement strand
CTCCGCGACTTGCAGCGATCGGCGCGACGCGGCGGGGGGGCCGGCACAGGCGGAGCACGCCGCCGCCACCCTCCCGCCCCGGGACCGAACCCCGCGGACGGGGCGTCCGCCCCCGCCCCGCGGCCGCCGCGCAGCCGCCGGCTCCGACAGCACAAAGAGCCGTCGGGGGAAGGGAGAGCGGGGGCTCCCGGCCGGCGAACCGAGACGCCCGGCCCCTCCACAGCCTCGGAGACGGCAGGCGGGTACCTCGGCTCAGCGGCCGCCCGAGGAGCGGCCGGGGGCAGAGGTGCAGTTCGGGTCGGCCGTTCCTCGATACTCCCTCCCGCCTTCAGTACCCCCCGACGGAGCCACTGGAGCCTGCAACCCGCGCTTGGCCGGCGCTGTCGGATACCACGGCCCCGCTCGGGGCGGGACTCTTCGTTGTTTCGGGGGTGGTTGTGGTTTTTTTTTTCCAGTGGCGTGGGTTTTTTTGTTTGTTTGTGTTTTTGTTTTTTGGGGTTTTTTTTTGTGTGTGTGTGTGTGGTGTGGTGTTTTTTTTTTTTTTCTTTTTCTTGGTTGGTTTGCGGCTCTTCCCCCGAAGCCCCTGTCCCAGCCCCACAGCACGGTCTCCGCCGGCGAACAGGGAGGTGTTCTGCGAGGCCGGACCGCCCCGATGGAAATACACTGTAAGCACGACCCGTTCGCAGCAATGCACCGTAAGTAGGCTGCCACTTCAACTTCTCTGTCGCGACCATCGCGGGCTCGTCGCGATCGCGGAGCGATGCCGGCGGGCCGGCTCTGCCCTCTCCGGGCCTCTGGTGGAGGGGTCCGGACACACGGCAGCCCCCTCTGCCGCCGGTCCCGGCGCTGCTTTGCGCGTCCACTCCACCCCGCCCTCAGCTGCCGTGTACCGTCGGGATGCGGCGCGGGGCCCGTTTTGCCGGTGGCAGGGCTCTGCGGCATGCTGCTAGTTAGGAGTTGCCTGGGGCTTATTTTCCCATGGAAGAAAAATGGTGTAAATAGGTCTTTTTGTATATATGCAGTGAGATACGCAGAAGAGTATTGATACAGATGTGTGAGCACCGTTAGGCGAGTGTATCTAGCTGTGCACCAACGCTCGTTTATATATATGAATACAGATGTGTATATATATATATATATGGATGTGTGTATGTATATATCTATATGTATTNGTGTGTATTTGCTGGCTGAGGCACAGAGGGTTGTGACAGCCTGGCTGCCACAGACCTTTCACTTTTATTTTTTGACCCGGGGAAAAAAAAAAAAAAAGAAAAAGAAGAAAAAGAAAAAAAAAAAAAAAAAGAGGATTTATCGGCCGGCGAAGTTAACAGGTCGTGCGCAGGGGGTTGAGCCCGGGTTTGTTGTGCTTGAGAGGTCGGGGAAGACTTGTCCATTAGCGCGGCGTGATGCGAGGTGACATCTCCTCTCACGGTGAGTTACCGCCGCGTTACGGCGGGGAACCGAGCACTGTTAAAGGAGAACTAATCGCATTTCCCGGCGCGTCTCAGCCCCCCGCCCGCAGCCTCTTGTTTGCGGAATAAACGTAGAGCCGGCATTGGGAAGATGCCGCCCGCTGCTCGCTCTGCCCGCGCCTTCCGCACCGTGTCCGGGACGGGGATGGCAGCAGGTATCGGGCTCGCGTCGCCCCCAGAAAAACCGACTTTCCCTTCCGCCTCACTCTGAACTCACGGTTATTTATTTTCCCCCAGCATAGAATCAAATCTCGTTTTGTTTTCAAGCTGAACTTTACTAGCAGAAAGACGGAGGGTGAGGGAGGGTGTTGCGAAGCTCATGGATTCCCACTCCCGGCCCCGCTCCCGCCGAGGACTGAGCCCCGGTAGGGAGAAGCCGCGGCCGGTCTCTCCGGCTCGTCCGCCGTGCAAAGCTCGCTGCCTTCCGCAGAAATTTCCCTGCGAATCGGAAGGACAAAAAAATATAAGAGAACCCAACCAAAACACAGCGGAAAAAAAAACAGCCACCCCCAGCTCCCACGCCTTCTCTCCGGTCCCGGCCACAGCGCGGGCCCCCTCGGGTCGCTTTCCTCTAAACGATCTCCCGTAACTCCTGGTCTGGGGAATGTGAGGCGGCTTCGCTGAAGGCGATGGAGGGAGAGCAGAGGCGGCGGGGGCAGTCGGTGGGTCCCCAGGGGGTCCCGAGCGGGACATGGGCCCCTTCCCTCCCCGTCCCACATGGGCAGAGGCAGGGACTGTCTCTCTACACTTGCAGCTGCCTTGGCGCCCCGGGACCGGCCGTGGCTCCCCCTCCCCAGTGCGGCCCAGAATCTCGTCCTGGCTCCGCTCCCTGCAGGGGGTCTAGGAGCAGGGCACCGGCCCCTCTCTCCTATCCCCTAACCGAGCACCGTATGTCCCATTCCCGTAGCCCCCCGACCCGACGGGGCCCACGGCACCCGCCCGCAGTCGTCCAGGGAGGTTTGGAAAGGGGGCCACGGGCAGGCAGGGAACCGGGCCCGGCACCCATGCCTCCTCCCGCGGTGGAGACAGGTTTGGGTATGGGTCTCCCCTCACGGCGGGAGCACGGCGTTAGTCCCGGCCTTTGTTCCTCGGTGACTGCAGAGTCGGTGGCCTCGACCTGGGCAAGCCCGGGCTCACTGCCCTCCGGGGGCTGGAGATGGCTCTGTGGTGACAGTCGGCCCCTTCCACGAGCAAACGCTTATCCCAGTTCTTTCCCTTCTTTCCCTTTTCCTTTCAGTTTCGTTTTGTTCTTTTTCTTTCTTATATTAATTTCTTTTCGTCTTCTCTTCCCCCCTCTCCTCTCTTCCTTGTTCCTTCCCTTCCTTATTCCTTCCCTTCCCTTCCTTATTCCTTCCCTTCCCTTCCCTTCCCTTCCCTTCCCCTCCCTCTTCCCCTCTCCTTCCCCTCCCCTTCCCCTCTCTTTCCCCTCTCCTTCCGTTTTCCTTCCCCTCTTCTTTTCTACTCTTTCCTCTTTCCTTCCCCTCTCCTTTTTCCACTCCTTCTCCTCTCTTTTCCTTTTCCACTCCTTTTCTCTCCCTTTCATTCTCACTTCCATCTCCCCAGCCACTCTGTGGAGTGTCCCCACTCTTCTCGGTCTCTGTCCCCGAAATCCGTTTGGCTCTGGCCGCTCCGCAGTAAGCAGCCGGGACTCTGCCGTCCCCATACTCCGCACCTACCTGGGTGTCCCTGAGCATGGGCACGCCTGCAGCAGCCTCACCCAAGGCCTGCTCGACCGGGCCGTATATGATCTTGGGAACAGCCTGGCCTCTCTGCCCAGCCCCGCGCCCTTTGCTGCCCACCTCTCGGGCTGGCCTCGGCCACCACCTGTTTCACGGGGACTCATTATGTGCCCTGGTAGTTTCCGCGGCTGTTGGCAAAATTTGACAGCAGTTTATCAATGGTGAAACGGATGGATTTAAATAAAAATAGCTCTATATAATATTTTCTTCCTTTCTCTTCCCCTCCCTCTCCCCATTTTTTTTTCCTTCTTNCCCCGCCCCCATTTTTTTTTCCCCTCCGAGGCGTTTGGCTTGTCAGCTTATTCAAGCCCTGTGCAAACAGATTTTCTGCCTTATTTTTGTCCCAGAATTGGCATCCACACTGCCCCTACCGCGTGCTCCCGGCTTCTCCACCCCTTTGTAGTTCGGATGATTAACAACGCGGGGGTTAATTACGCTTCCTCGCTCGGTATAGGGGATGGTTCCATGGCCGCGAGGTTTGCAGGGTGTCAGTTCTGTCCGACCCAGTGGGCCCCAGTTTCTACCAGGCAATTCACCTTGGCAGAGGTGAAGGGAGCACATTTACTGTTAGAGGGATGAGATGAGGGACTGGGCTTGCCGGGAGCGTTTGTGTTCCGTTGCTGAGATCATGATGTCTGCCAGCGCTGATGCAAATTTTAGCTGTAGATATATTTTTTCCCCTTTATTTTATTCCCCCCACTCCCCCCGCCCCTCTTTGATTAAGTCAAGGCGTCAGGAAAAACAAACAAACCCCGAAACCCCAAACAACAAACCCTGATATATAATTTCACATATCTCCTTAGACACAGATACTGTGTAGACTGAGCTGTATTTCCCGTTGGTTCGTGATCCGAAGGCTCAGGATCAGCCCCTCCACGGGGCACGAGAGATCTCAGCTGACGGTCGGGCGAACGCAGTCACCAGCTTCGGGAGCAGGGCAGCCTGTGTCCGGTCAGTCCGTCATCGCCGCCTGGTCTCCCGCGGCCACTCGGGAGGCAGTGGGGGAGCTCCCCATCACTGCAGCCTGGCCGTGACCTCATCAGTGCTCCGAGGGAAGAGCAGCTGGAGGATGGACAGATGCTGTCACCGTGATGCTCGGCACGGCGAGTGCTGGGACTAGGACGATCTTGTGCTGCAGGAACATCCAAACTCTGACACAGCTTTTTCTCTCCTGTCCTTCTTCCCCTCCCCTATGCTTTTCAGGACATGGAGGCGTGAATCAGCTGGGGGGTGTTTTTGTGAACGGCCGCCCTCTCCCAGATGTCGTTCGCCAAAGGATCGTGGAACTTGCCCACCAAGGGGTCCGGCCGTGTGACATCTCCCGGCAGCTCCGCGTCAGCCACGGCTGCGTCAGCAAAATACTTGGCAGGTAAGGGGACACACATACACACAACGAATCCTCCGGTGTCAATCACAAGAAAAGTGTCGCTGCCAGTCCCTTGACTGAAGGCTACAGAGCAATGGAGAATGGTGCAAATCTCAGGAAGTCAGAGCGGTGAGGAGAGCAGCTTCCTGACCACTCGGGGTTTTGCTATGGGGAGAAGGTGCCAAGGTGCCACCATTCCTCTGTCTGCTTTGCTCCTTTCACACTTTCGTGTAGGTAATTCTAACACCGAGGGCAAAATACACTCTACTTATGGTGCATACCCTGCACCTAGAGAACAGGCAGAGAAGTCTGGGAGTCCTCTTCAGCAGAATGCTGAAAAAAAACCCCTCACATAAATAAAAGTTGCGGAAGTTGCTTGTTTTGCCTTCTGAAGAAGACCCTCATTTAGCAATGTTCCCGTTATGTATCGCGTCAGCACTGCCCTCCCTGCCTCCATACACAGGCTGCTCTTCAGTGTGTCCCATTGTTTAATTCCACCTCTTCTGCTCCTCTGCTGGAACATCTTCTTAATTAGACCAGAGAATAAGTAACCATAACCCATCTTCATTTTGGCTATTTTGGGAGCTGCCCTCTTCAGGCAGGAGCTGCTTGAACCACTATGGCTACAGGAAATTAAACTCTGAATTCATAACAATTTCCTGATTTAGTTTTAAAAAATTGAGATGGATCCGGGTCAGAAATAACCATCCTTGCTTCTTTGTATGGTGTCAGCAGATCTCAGCCTCACTTGTGCCAGTCGTGTTATTAAAATGGGTTTGGGCTCAGGTGGTCTGAGCACCGTGGCCAGCTGACATTGAGGAAGACAGTGGGTTTTGGTAGAGTTCGTTTTTCTTGGTGATCTGGAGGAGTTAATTCCTGAATGATTTCTTTCAAAGTTTCACGGTCAACTTAGTTTTTTAGAACGTTACTGTTTCTATTTTTACCACCTTTTCACTTTGCAATTTTAAACAACTTTGCTTTCCTCTACATCGTGAAGCTAGAAAGACTGCTCAGGCAATTATCTTTTGGTAGCATCACACGAGGATCTGTGTGGATTGGGGGGGTCTCTCAGCAGCCATTTCAGCATTCAGAATCTGTGGTGGCACAGCAGCAGCCCCTGGGTTTTGTAGCTCTTTGCACACTTGTCCCCACAGCCCCCTTGCACAGCAGCTGATGAGCGGCAGCCCTGCAGCCCCACATGGCTTTGAGAGGGGTGATGCTCAACCTCTTGATTTTCCTCTCATCCCATTGGCAGCCACACTTCCTCCCCATGTAGGTTTGAGGACATGTTTGGTTTTGATGTTTTAGGGATGAAAACTTTGTGTGGGCTTTACCTGAGACTCACCTGCCCATTTTGGACTATCTGCCTGGGTTGTTGCTTCCTGCCTGCTGCTGGCATAGCCTGGCTGGTAATGCTGTCTGCTAACCTGCTGCCATCAGATATGGTCACTGCTCTGCCTCCTGTGCAGGTGCCCAATGGCTCTGATTGTGGTGCTTCAGATGGATTCACCATGGGGATGTATTTGTGATACAGAGCTAAGAGCAGGGCTCCGGAGCTTTGCCATTAAAGTTGTCAGCAATAAATTGGAATTTCATAGCTTGTTATTTTCATAACTAATAATTACAGTGGGTAAAGAGGCACTATAATTGCAGCTCTGCGTGCCCATGGCTTTTCCTTTGCATATGTGGAAACCAGGGATCCCTGTGATAATTCTTGGTCTGTGGAATTTTAGGATCGAGATATCTCAGTTCCCAATACAGCCTTAGGTACACTCAGAGTTTGCAGTACAGAGGAAAGTCTCACCCTTCAGAGGAGGGGACTATGGCATGCCTACTTCTTACCTGCACTGGAAGCTTGCTGGAGAGACAGGTCTGGAGCTGGCTGTGTGAAATGGAGCTGGCTGTGGTCTTTCTTGTCTCTAAACCAGAGCTAGGAACACCTGTGCTGTGCAGCCTGTGGGGCCTTCCTATGCCAGGTTCAAGGATGGGGTGAAGAGGAGGGAGGTGTCATGGCAACACCGCTGGGCACAGCCACCCCGTATCCTAGCCAGCTTCCTCAGCTGCCCAGGGAATGGTCATGGGCTCAATCCTGCCTCCAGGTCCTCCCATGGATGCCCTTGCAGAACCTGAGGTGGTGAGGATGGACAGGAGGACAGTGGTTGGAGGATCTGAGAGCAGAGATTTTGCTGTCTGGAGGACACCAGGGCTTTGTGCCTGTGGTGAGCACAGCACAGTGTTGTGGTGATGAGGGCCTTTGCTGTCATGGCCTACCCACCGTGGTGCCCAGCCGTGGTGAGCATTACCTCGCTGGCACAGCACACCTTCCCAAGCTGCAGCTGGGGCTCTGCTCAGCTGGGCTGTCTTGTGGTGCGTGGTTATCAGGTGCTGTGTCATGGTGGTGCAGCAAAGCCGTGGAAAAGAGCATTTGAACCTCTGTAAAATCTGTCATTTTGGTTAGTGTCAAGGACATGGCGACATTTTGTTTGGAGGCATTCACCATATTGTCTGGCTTTCTCCTGCACCCTCTTCATGGCAGAGGTGCCAGCAGTGACAGTTTTGAGGGCACACACAAGGGCAGGGCACAAGGTGTTAGTTGTTTTACGGTCCGTGTTTGCCGTTGTTCTGTCATGTCCTTGGCAAGCTTGTTAGGAAGCGGATTTTGCCCCCCCCAGCTCTGAATCCTCGATTAAAGGACAGCAGGAGGGTTCTCCTTATCACTGGCACTTGGCACTTCCCCTTGCTAGCACTGCTTATGTGGCTGATGGAGGCTGTAAGTTCTGAGCCCACATCTGCATCGTGAACATCCAGAAGCATGCACAGACAGCATGATGCCAGTCTCCTTAAAGGAATTCGAGGCTCTGCACATGAGAGCTTCCCAGAAGGAGTGGAAACCAGTCAGGAATTTGGTGGCCATGGGCATGTGTTGCGTGTGTGTTGCGGTGAAGCAGGCCCTGGCTGCACTGCCTGTGCTCTGCTCACGTGGGAAAGATGGGGAATTAATTTATTTTTTGTGTGTAATGGTTGTGTCAAGTAGCTGCAGAGAAAATATATTAATAAGCAGTCTTGTGTTCCTGCCAGGGAGTGCTTTCTGAGCTCTGTGTTGGAGGCACGGAGCGATGAGTAGACATGTTCTGGGTGTTTGGTGGAACAGCTCATGATGCCAAGGAGAGAGGACGCGTAGGATCGGGGTGGTTGGGGCAGTTGTTGCAGTCTGGCACTGGGTTGATTTTTCACGAGAAAATTGCCAGGACACAAAGAGGTGCCTGGCCAGGAGAGCACCCGTGGCATTGTGCTCCCTGGCAGCGCAGCACTGAGGGCCATGGTCTCAATCCTGGGCTCCCCTCCAGTCTTCCAGCCCCTGACGGGGCTCCAGGAGAGCTGAGGAGGGACTTTTGACAAGGGTTGGGAGTGACAAGGATGAGGGGCAATGGCTTTGAGCTGGGAGAGGGGAGACTGAGACTGGAGATGAGGAAGAAATTCTCAAGAGTGAGGGTGAGGAGATACCAGAATGAGTTGCCCAGGGAGGTTGTGGATGCTCTCTCCCTGGAAGTGTTCAAATCCAGGTCAGATGGGGCCCTGAGTGACTTGGTCTAGTGGCAGATGTCCCTGCCCATGGCAGGGGGTTGTAACTGGGTGATCTTTAAGATCCCTTCCAGCCCAAACTGTTCTGTGGACCTATGAAGATGCAGCTTCTGCTCTTAGCAGCATGCTCAAGGCTTCCTTCACTGCAAGAGGAGCTCAGGGGCTGGGGTTTTTGACTGCAAACTGTCGTCGAGGCATTACCAAAAGCAGCTGTGGTAACATCTCAAGGAATTGGTTGGATTCCTGCCAGTTTAAGGACCCAGTACTCCCACTTTTCCCACAGCCTGGGATCAGTAGGTGTGGGTGAGGAAGGGCCACAGGGCTGGTCACTGACACCACATCAGTTGGACCCCTCCAGAGCGTGGGCAGCTCCCTTTCTCCTTGGCATCTGTGGCGGAAACTGCTAAAACCTGGTGTTAAAAAGAGCACGTTTTGGAAAGCATTAACTATTAAAACAGCAATATCCACAATATAGCCCCAAAATTGGGAAAAGATATGCCAGAGGTGCCGATAAAATAAAAGATTTATCCTTCATTTGGCTGTGGAGTGATAACAAGCTGTAGATATTAATGACAGAGAATTTCTGCAGAAATGGTAATTCGCCACAAAGGGCCTACTGCAAAAGAAGTGGTCTTTGGTGTGATTTGTTTCTATTATTGCCAGCACTGCTGATTAATAACACGCATTTTTCAGTTAATTTTGGATCCAGGCATGCCCCTTAATCTTGCATTGCTTCTTTTGTCTTGCTATTACAGGAAAATATACATGGTATCTCCAGCCCCAGTTCCAATTACTATAAGTTAATCTGCTGGGTGATAAAAGGGCCAGATAGGCAGGAAAAAAATTGTCTGTGTGGGAAGTGAAGATGTATCTCCGGATTTGCTGGGGTTTGGTTACCCTGGAATTGCCTCCTCCGTAAATCCGAGGGCACATTCCCTGCCTGTCTGTGATAACCAGAGCTTTGTCCCGCCCCGCTGCGCCAGGTACTACGAGACCGGCAGCATCAAACCTGGCGTCATCGGAGGATCCAAACCAAAGGTGGCCACACCCAAAGTCGTCGAGAAGATCGCGGAGTACAAACGCCAAAACCCCACCATGTTCGCCTGGGAGATCAGGGACAGGCTGCTGGCCGAGCGGGTGTGCGACAACGACACCGTGCCCAGCGTCAGCTCCATTAACAGGTGGGGATCCGCGCGGTGCCCGGCGAGCTGCGGCTGGCGGCCGCCTGGGGTGGTGTGGGCTGCTGGCAAGCAATGCAGCTGGAATCGAGTCCTTGGTGTGTGGGGATGGGGAGCAGCTGTGGACTCAGAGCACACCGGCGGCGTGTGCTCCCTAGGAGAGGGGAGATCTTGCTGCTGGCCTTCTTTGTTCCCATCCCCTCCCCAGTCTGCGAGCTGCAGTCCCTGCTGGCATTTGTCCTGTGCGCCTGCTCCAGATGAGACCCTGATGGGGTGGGGGCTCAGTGGGATGTGCTTTCCCTGTGAAGAGAGCTCAGATGGCCACTGTGAGGCCACAGCCAGCTGCATAAAGGCAGGTCCCAGGTGCGTGGAGAAGGGGACCCAAGACATGACTCTAAGGTACCACTTTTGCCCTCTTGATGCCTCCTTAGTCCCTCCGAGGTTATTCCAGGACTATGCTGTATGCTGCCTGTATGAATGCCAGCAGGGGAACAAAGTGCCAGGAGCTTTCCAAAGCCTTGAGCTGTCTGCTCCTTACATGGAGGCACTTTAGCAGCATTGAATTGCTTTTGAACACTGCAGGAGAACGTCATCTGGGGATTCAGTCCTGTGTTTGAGAGCTTTGCCATGAACTTGTTGAGCAGGGCTGGGTCTGCAGTTGGGATTCTTGCCACCTGGACTCACACTCTCTCTGCTCACCCCTGCCCTGCTGCATCAGGATGTGTGAAGCTGGTGCTGAAAGCCCCCAGTGAAATAGTCTGTAATGTCTCCAGCCTTGCCTGACTCGTCTTAAGGGGTTCATGGTTGGAAGCAGGGCCTGATGGACACCCACACCCCTAGCATTTCCTCTCTGTGCCAGGCTATGCCCCTGCCAGGCTGGTGAGATGGTTTTCACTTGTGTGATTTCATGCAAATTCTTTGAAGGCAGATAGCTGTAAAGCCCCATCTGTGTCCATGGACGTGCAATAAATGGATGCAATTTCCCTTTATTGGCCATCCCAGCCTGATCTGCATTCATGGAGTTGCCGCTTGAGTAGCTGCTGTGGCTTCCCCCAGCCCCAGCCGTGCGCGGTGCCACTGCCCTGCCCAGCGCAACGTGGAGCCACTTCTGAGCAGAAATCAGTCACTGCAGTCGCTTTGGCTGCAGCTTTTGCTCTGCCTCCAATCCTGTTGCCCCCCAGCACAAGAAGGACATAGATCTGCTGAGAGGGTCCAGAGGAGGCCACAAAGCTGATCAGAGGGATGGAGAACCTCCCCTGTGGGGACAGGCTGGGAGAGTAGAAGCTGTTCAGCCTGGAGAAGAGAAGACTCCAGTGAGACCTTAGAGCAGTCTTGCAGTACCTGAAGGGGCTCCAGAAGAGCTGGAGAGGGACTTTTGACAAGTGCTGGGCATGCCAGGACGAGGGACAATGGCTTTGAGCTGGGAAAGGGGAAATTGAGACGGGAGATGAAGAAGAAATTCTTGAGAGCGAGGGTGGGGAGACACTGGCACAGGTTGCCCTGAGNCCACAAAGCTGATCAGAGGGATGGAGAACCTCCCCTGTGGGGACAGGCTGGGAGAGTAGAAGCTGTTCAGCCTGGAGAAGAGAAGACTCCAGTGAGACCTTAGAGCAGTCTTGCAGTACCTGAAGGGGCTCCAGAAGAGCTGGAGAGGGACTTTTGACAAGTGCTGGGCATGCCAGGACGAGGGACAATGGCTTTGAGCTGGGAAAGGGGAAATTGAGACGGGAGATGAAGAAGAAATTCTTGAGAGCGAGGGTGGGGAGACACTGGCACAGGTTGCCCTGAGGGCTGTGGATGTCCCCTCTCTGGAGGTGTTCAAGACCAGGCTGGGTGAGGCCTTGAGCAACCTGGTCTGGTGAGAGTTGTCTCATCTCTGCTCATGGCAGGGAGTTGGGACTAGATAATCATCAAGGTCCCTTCCAAGCCATGCTGTGAATCTGTGGATCTGTGACTCACTGAGGCTCCATAGTGGCAGCTGGTGACCCCCAAGACATGGCATTTTCAATTGCAGAAAGGGTTTGGGGAATAGTGCAGAGAGCAGGCAAAGTGGAGAAAAAACTTCTTGTGACTGACCCCTGGTGGCTGGGGCAAACAGAGCTCCCATGACAGCTCAAGACCCGCTGCATGAGGAGCAGCTTCTCTCTCTCTGGTAGGGTTTCAGGACTCCCCCAGACAACAACCACATGGGCATTCACTGCTCTTGGAAAGGGAAAAAACAACTTCCATCTGTGTTTTGTTTCCATGCTCCCCCTTCTGCTGCGTACTTGGGCATTTCCAGATGAGCAGCATCCTCACACACAATGCTGTTGCATCAGGAACCTATTTCAGGATCCACCACCAAGCTTTTTTGGCTGAAAGTCTCCTTCTGGCTTCTGACTGTGGCTAAGGTCTTCTTCTTTTCTCGGAGGTGTGCAGTCCCTGTTTAGAGGCACGCAACACCTCTTTGACTCTGTTCACCCAGAGAGGTGTTCTCTGCCAGACTAGGAGTGCATCCTGAAAACCCAGACCAGACTTTTGTGAGAAGAAACGTGATACTCACCTCCAGACATGATTGTAGTGCTGAATCCTCCTGGTTCCTGCTGCAGGACTCATCCTCACATTTAGCATGAAGGTTCCAGGCTTTGCAGATGGGGCTGCTACACGCTGAGCAATCAGACCCCTGTTTGTGTTGTGGTGCTTATATTCACCACTGAGGTGCAGACCTGGTGTTGCCTGGGCACCACAGATCTGAACCCATCAGAAAAGGTGTGGTTTGGTTCCTGTCTGCTGCAGGGAAGGTGAAGCCAAGCAGTTGGTGTCATGCACAAAACAGGATGGAACTGTCTTGCTTCCAGCCCCTTTCATCTCTCTGGGGCCATGCTAGTACCTTCAGGTGACCTGCTCTTGGAGAATCATAGAATCATGGAATTGTTTGGGTTGGAAAAGCCTTTTTGGATCATCTAGTGCAACCACCAACTCAACACGACCATGGCCACTACACCATGGCCACACCGTTCTGGAACACCTCAACAGACAGGGACCCCATCACATCCCTGGGCAGGCTGTTCAAACTCCTGACCACTCTTGCAGCACACAAATTGTTCCTCATTGCCAATCTTGGCCTGCCCTAATTACATTTCAGACCAGTTCCTCTCCTTCTGTCACCTGAAATTAGGCAGAACAGCACAATCCCCACCTACCTGCAGCCTCCTCTCAGGGAGCTGCAGAGAGCAATGAGGGCTTCCCTCATATTCCTCTTCCCCACACTAAGCACCCCCAGTTCCCTCAGCTGCTCCTCCCCAGCCCTCTTCTCCAGAACCTTCCCCAGCTTTGTTGCCTTTCTCAGGACCTGCTCCTGCCCCTCATTGTCCTTCTGGGAATGAGAGGCCCAAAATTGAACCCAGCACTCAAGCTGTGGGCTCAGGAGCACAATCCCTGCCCTGCTGCTCCTGCCCACATCACTGCTGATCCACGCCAAGATGCTGGTTGCCTTCTTGGCCACTTGAACATTCCATGTCTCTGTCCCCATGTTTTGGTGCTGTTTGGGCACTGACCTTGTGGTAGGAGCAGAGGGAAGGTGTCACCAAACAGAGTGGCAGAAGGTCACAGCTGCTGGGGCCAGCTGCACTCAGCACATTGCTGCTGCCCAGGCTGCCTGTTGGCAGATGAATCTGAGCTGCTGTCTCTGTATATGAATGAATAGTAACTATTATTATTAATTAATAACATTAATTAGTATTAATAATGGGCCACTCTTCCACAGCAGGAGCAACTGGGTGTGATTAAGGCTTAATTAATCACTGTGATTAGTTTTGCTCAAACAAGCCGGGAGCTGCCCAGCAGCATCAGAGCGCTGCAGCACCCCTCCCGTCCTCCTGCAGATGAAGATGTCCCTGTGTCAAGAGGCCCTCGACACCTTTCTCTCACCACACTGCAGAAGTGCTGGATGCAGGTGTTTTTTCCCACCCCTGCTCTTGCAGGGTCTCACCAAAGCTGCTTGCACAGCTCCCTCTGCCCCAGGCTGGGCAGGGTGCTCATTTGGTACTGGAGAATCCCTCCACTGAAGACGACCAATGCCCCGCAGCTTCACTCTGGGGCTGGCAGCTGAAAGAAGTCTTACTGACAGACCTGGCCCCCACCAGCTCCAAAGTGTCATGGGAGGGGGCAGGGATGGCAACATGTCATGTGAACAAGAGATGATTTTTAAGGTCCCTTCCTATTCAAGCCATTCTATGTCCTCTTCTAGGATGGAGCCGGGTGCCGGTGGTTCTGGCTCCTCTACTAGCTCACAGGGTGACTTCCAAGCAGACAAGTGCTCTTTGTTCCTGGAAAGCATCCTCTGTTTCACACCTTGCTTCTTACCTCCCCTTATGCCACCTCTTTGAGGCCAGCGTTGGCCTCTTCTCCCAAGTAATTAATGACAGGGAGAGAGGAAATGGCCTCAACCTGCACTAGGGGAGGTTGGAATTGGCCACGAGGAACAATTTCTGTACTGCAAGAGCGGTCAGGGATTGGAACAGAGTGCCCAAGGAGGTGGTGGACTCTCCACCCCTAAAGGTGTTCCAGAAACTTGTGGCCACAGTACCTGGGGCCGTGGTGTAAGTGGCCATGGTGGTATTGGGTTGGTGACTGCACTGGATGATCCAAGAAGGCTTTTCCAGCATTAATGGCTCTATGTCTGTATGATTCTATGATTTGCACTCTGCCTCCTCTCCCTGTGTCCAAAGCCAGGGCAGGCAGGAATGGGAGCAGAGTTTGCTGGATGCAGAGGAACAGAGCTGGTGGCAGCACTGTGCTGCCTGAAGCAGTGAGGCAGGTGGGGAGGCACATGATGCGTGGCTGCTGCGAGCCTGTTTGTGTCCTGCTGCAGGGCTGCCTCATCTCCAGAGGCATTTCAAGCCACCTTTTTACTTTCTCCACTCTGTATCATTGGGTGAGTTCTTGCTAGAGTTTCTCCCCAGGTCTTGTTAGCAGCTACCCTCAACACCTGAAGGAGAAGAACAGCTGCACCTTTGAGTTTTTCCTGGCTGGCACCATTACAAACTGGAGCAGAGGCTCTTCCAGTGATGGCAGTGTGGTTGTTCAGCTTTCCAGATCAGTGCTTAATCCACACATTTTTGGTTTGGCTAAGCAGGTCCTTTCCCAAGGCCTCCATGCTCTGTAGTTGTGTGCCCAGGGTGGTCTAGCAGCAGCCTTGCATGTATGTCCCAGCAGCTAATGGCGAGATCACATCCTGCTGGGCTGTCTGGGCTCAGATGCAGGCAGGTCTCTGAGGAGGGGGTGCTGGGCCCAAGCAATTGCAGATGTCTCTTTCCTGAGTGGTGAGGATTAGGTCCTCAAAGGCACCAGAGCACCAAACGCTACAGAATCTTGAGCAGCGTGTGGGAGCTGCTCACCCAGACATCCCTGATGACAGCGTCTGGAGGTGAAAACATAGTCCTGTGTTCACCCAGGATCAGTCCTCCAGTGGGTGGCGAGGGCATAATGCACAGAGAGGCAATTTTGGACTTATGTAGGTGTCTGGAACCAGAAAAGTAGAGTCTGATAGAGTCTCTGCAGCTGGATGCTTAACACCAAGTCGTTTGTTTTTTCCCATCCACACACAGGATCATACGGACCAAGGTGCAGCAGCCACCCAATCAGCAGGTCCCAGCCTCCAGTCACAGCATAGGTAAGGAAAACTTTTTTCCCCCCCTTTTCTCTTAAAAAAAAGGAAGAAGAGAGGCAAGCATAATGGATTACAAATATTCTAAAGAACTTTTAATCATTCTTATGGACAGATAATTCTGCATAAAACACTTCAGCACACGTGCTAATGCGCCTGCTTTGTCATTCTCCAAGGGCTGAACGTAGCAAATGAATTTTATAAATACTGCTAAAAGGTTTTGAATTTTACTGATTATTATGATAAATAGCTTTCACCATGAGACAGAAAATTGAAATCTAAACCANTCTTTTTTTTTTTTTCCCTTTCATCTATCAACCATCCCTTCCACCATTCTTTGTGCACTTGCAGCCGTGAGTGAAGAGGGAGCAAAACTTTCTGAAACTTTAATTCATCCACAGCCCAGTGATGCTGTGCCTGTGGTTGGCGCTGCTGGTGCAGGGGAGGCACCGGCAGCCCTTGCCAAAGGGGATGGTGATGATGTTCTTCTTCTTGGAGGGGTTGGAAGGGGCTCAGTCAGGGCTCAGGGCTGCTTTCCGCTCCTCCTCATTCCACAGAAGCTGCCAGCACGTGTGTGATGGTTTGGGTGTCCCCCACCCCCCACACTTTAGAAATCACCCAGACTAGACTCAGCCG
Organism: Tricholaema leucomelas; assembly: GCA_013400475.1. NCBI lineage: Eukaryota > Metazoa > Chordata > Aves > Piciformes > Lybiidae > Tricholaema lacrymosa > Tricholaema leucomelas. The sequence continues at coordinate 162,692 of WAAF01017503.1, read as the reverse complement.
GCTCTGGAAATATGAATGAAGCTTATATTTACAGCTGGCACAATATACAAGCAGATATTTACAGTATATGCAGTTATAGACAGAAATACACAAGGTAAAAAAGGTCATACAGAAACACAACTCCCCCCCAGAAACTTGAGTCCCCAGGAGGGTCTCTCAACCACCCCCTCACCTTCTCCCTAACCCTCTCAACCTTACCCCAGTCCCAAGGAAGAATGGAGGTTCGGCCAGGGGGGTTAAGAAGCAAGGTGAATCAGACAAAGCAAATGAAGGGTGAGATTAGAGAGTAAGGTGGAGTTCAGCCAGCAGCCCGAGCTCCCCAGCAGGCAAAGAGCCTGGAGCAAAGCCCAGAGCGAAGTGTCAAGTGAAGTGACTTTATCTGTGTTTTCCTTTCCTTTTTTTACACATCTCAGCAAGACCATGAGCGAAATAGACAGCCTATGATCAAAACATTCTAGCTAGGCTCAAACTAGCACAGTGTGGATAAGCTCCTTGCCACCTTGGAATGCACAGAGCATGGGCACAAAGCTGCAGGAGCCCATAGGGCTTCTTCACACTGTAGCCCTGTGGGTCCTGAGCTTTTCTCTTTGGGAAATGCCAGAAGAACGCCAGAGGAGGAACACCATCCCTTGCTTTGCTCTGGTAGCTTAGGAGATGTCTCTCCTGATTCCCAGGGTTTGGGGTGGACTGAGCAGGGATGAAGAGTAAGGAGAGGGTTGCTTAGCCTCAAGTAGCCACCACTACTGCATGCATGTCTGCAGCATGGCTCTGCAGAAGAATCTCTGTGCTTAGGGACTGCATGGTGGCTTTTTCAGCCAGTGCAGGCAGCTCTGCTCCCATGAGGTTTCTGTGACGCTTCCTACTCCACGATCCTGATGGAAAGACTCTTTGTGGAGGCTTCCCTCTCTGCATGGCTGTGGTTCCAGCCAGCTCCATCTACCTTGCTGGTCACAGAAGCACAGCATCTTAGCACGGATGGAAGTGTTTGGAAGGGACCTCCAGGAATCATCCAGTCCAACTGCCCCTCAGCAGAGCAGGGGCGCCCAGGGCAGGTCACACAGAAACACAACCAGATGGGTCCTGAAAGTCTCCAGAGGAGAGTCCACAACCTCTCTGAGCAAGCTGCTCCAGGCCTCCAGCACCTTCACAACAAATTACTTCCTCCTCTTGTTCACGTGGAGCCTCCTGGGGCCGAGTTTGTGCCCCTTGCCCCTTGTCCTGTCCCTGGGTGGCACTGAACAGAGCTTGGCCCCATCCTCTTGCCCCCCACAGCCCCTTTAGCTCTTGCTGAGCATTGATCAGATACCCTCTGGGGCTGCTCTTCTCCAGGCTCTCAGCCCCAGGGTTCTCAGCCTTTGCTCCTCCCAAAGCTGCTCCACGACCCTCAGCACCTTCAGAGCTTCCTCTGGACTCTGCAACAGTGCCCCATCTCCCTTGAGCTGGGGAGCCCAGAGCTGCATCCAGGACTCCGGATGAGGCCTCACCAGGTCAGAGTAGAGAGGGAGAACCTCTCTTGACCGGCTGGCCACACTCTTCTGGTGCACTTCAAGATGCCATGGGCTGGCAGCTTGCTTTGCTTCTGTCCCTGCTGCTGTGGCACCCCACTTCTGCCCCTGCTGCTAGGCTGGGTGAGGGTCCTTCCTCAGCTGGAGGGGCTGTGGTTGCCAGCAGATCCTCAGCCTTCCTTGCTCATGCCTGGTAGCTCTTGTGTAGGCTGATGTTCGTGTTCTGTTGCCCACTGACTTCCTGGCCTTGCCTTGCAGCCTCCACGGGGTCTGTGACCCAAGTGTCCTCTGTCAGCACGGACTCTGCCGGCTCCTCCTACTCCATCAGTGGCATCCTGGGAATTGCCTCCCCTGGCACGGACAGCAACAAGCGCAAGCGGGATGAAGGTAGTGGCACCTGCTTTCTGGTGGGCTTTGGGGCCAGGAGGGATGGCATGAGGACAGGGCAGATGCTGTGTGCGGGCCACATGATGGAGCTGTGGATGTGCCCCATTGCTCTCTGCTGTGATGGGGTTTGATCCTGTTTTGGATGGTCTTTGCCAAGGTCACAGCCAAGCTGCAACCTTTGACATGGTCTGGTGGCCAGGTAAGGACCTCTTTGAGGAGCAAGGGCTTGTGTGGGTATTTCAGAAAGCACTAAGGTTCTGCCACAGTTTTTAACCAGACTCTGCTCCCCTCCAGGGAACATCTCCCTCCCACCCAGGTAAAGGGGAAGAGTCACCATTGTGATGACTCTGTGGCCACCTGAGATATGAATCACCAGAGAGGTGCTCTCAGCCTCAGAAAGACACAAGATGAACAGCAGAGCTGTCCGCATCACTGTGTCTCTTTGGGTCTCCCTGACAATATGTGGCTTTTGTCAATCCAAGGGCTTGGTGGGACTGGATGTTGGTGACGCTCCTCAGATTCACTGCAGAGTTTACAGCCCTATTTTGTTCTCTGTCCTGGGCTTTTTCCTGATGGAAGCACTATCTAGAGAGAAGGATACCAGAGGAGCAGTTCTGTGCCCATGTCCCGCTAAAGCACCTTTAATTCTGAGCATCCCCTTTGGTTACTAAGAGCTTGTGGAGAGGAGTTGAAGCCAAGACCATGGACATGTTTGGAGTGGCAGGGGACACACCAGAGCCTGTGCTGCAGGCTCTGAGGTCAGTGGGTAGATGGGCCCCACAGTAGTACCCATGGCGCAGTCCGGCCATCTAGGTCAGGCTCCAGCCTCATGCTGTAGAGCCCCCATGGTCCCAGCTCCTGTGCCACCTGTGGACATGCTGGTGGTGGAGCTGTGCTTGGTGTGCCAAAGCTGCAGTGATGGGGAGGTAAAGCTTGTAGTGCCTGCTGTGCATGACAATGCTGTCTGGCACTGTGGGAACACAGATGGTGTCTGCCCCATGGTGAGAGCAGGGGCACAGGGCTGAACACACCCTTACTTCTTCAGAGTGAGGGTGGGGAGACACTGGAACAGGTTTGCTCAGGGAGGCTGCGGATGCCTCCCCTCCCTGGAGGTGTTCAAGGCCTGTCTGGATGAGGCCTTGAGCAACCTGGGCTAGTGGAAGACTGAAGGTCATCCATTTCCAAGCCCCCTGCCACGGGCAAAGCCAAGGGGGCTGGTCTCTTTTTGCAATGAACAAGTGACAGGACAAGAGGAAATGCCCTCATGTTGTCCCAGGGTGGGTTTAGGTTGCACATGGGAAACACTTCTTTATGGAAAGGGTTGTCCAGGCCTGGCCCAGGCTGCTCAGGGCAGTGGCAAAGCCCATGGCAAGGGGCATGGAACTGGATGATCTTCAAGATCCCCACCAACCCAATTCATTCCAGGAGTGCCTTGAGCAACCTGTGCTGGTGGGAGGTGTCCCTGTCCATGGCAGGGGGCTGGAATTGTGTGATCTGGAAGGTCCCTTCCCACCCAACCTATTCTGTGACTGTGTGAGAGGCGTAAAGAGATTGTTCAAAGTCTTCGTTTGAAGGCATCCCAGGAGTATACATGTCCCCTCCTCATCCTGCCGAGCACTCTGAGGCTCGGTGTGGGTGGGTGCAGGGTGCTGGTGGGGCTGTCCCCAAGGCTCCGCGCTGCCGGTGACGGGGAGGTGGGTCAGACGCGCTGCCTCCGCGGCAGTGAGGAGAAGCTGTCATCCGCTGATGGCCTGTATCATGATGCAGATGCACAAGGGGGCAGAGTTAACTTTGCCATCTCCCGACTTGGAGAGCGGCAGGGAGGCCACCTGCGCAGGCAGCCCCGCGGCCGCGCCGGGAGCCGTGCGGGGCTCTACCTCCCGCCGCTGCGCCTCCCTGCCCTCACCTCCTGCGGCCACTGCCTGCGCAGGGCTCCTCTGGTGGTCCTGGCGCCTCTGGGTGGGGGCGAGTGGGCTCCCCTCTGTCCCGCAGCTCGTGGAGTGCTGGCTGTGATGCACTGCCCGGGTTTGTTCTCCTCGCTGCCGAGGCCGTTTTAGCAGCTGTCACCAGTCTGTAGCCCGGCGGGGAGCTGGCTGGGTAGCAACGGGGGCAAGCCGAAGCAGACAGCCTGTGTTGGTTTACAGAGCTGAAGGTGTCATTTTCCCCTCTGCTGCCATGTGGGCTCAGAGCAGATGTGCCCCGGTGGGGGACCGTTTGCTCTCGCTGGTGGTTAAAAAGCGTGCTCCCGGAGGCTGGCACCGGGAGCTGGCCGCTCTGTAGAGAGCCAGAGAGATGCAGGCAGCTGCAGCAGGTGCTGCTGGGCACCATCCTCACGGCTGGCCGCCTCCTTCTAGAGACGGGGCTCCACACTTGCTCCCTCGGGAGAGGTTGGGTTCTGCCCCTGGGGTATGACAACCTCCAGACTGGGGGCAGAGTGACTGGAAACTGTTGGGCTGCTGGGACTGTTGGTTCACAGCAGCTGAAGATGAGCCAGCAGTGCATCCAGATGGCCAAGAAGGCCACCAGCATCCACAGTCAAACACAGTGTGGTCCGCAGAGCCAGCGCAGGGATTCTGCCCAGGTATTAGGCACTGCTGAGACCACAGCTGGAATCCTGGAGTCAGTTTTGGGCCCCTTGCTCCAAGAAGGACATCCAGGGCAATGAAGTTGGTGAAAGGTCTGGAGAAGAGGACTGGGTAGGAGCAGCTGAAGGAGATGGGGGTGTTTAGTGTGGAGAAGAGGAAACTGAGCAGAGATCTCATTGCTCTCTGAAATTCTCTGAGAGGAGGCTGCAGCCAGGTGGAGGTTGGTCTCTTTTTGCAAGGAACAAGTGACAGGACAAGAGGAAATGTCCTCAAGTTGTCCCAGGGCAGGTTTAGGTTGGACATGAGGAACACTTTCTTATGGAAATAATTGTCCAGGCTTGGCCCAGGCTGCCCAGGGAGGTGGTGCAGTCTCCAACCCTGGAGAGGTTTCAAAGCCCTGAAGATGTGCTGAGGACCATGTTTTGGTGGTACCCTGGCAGTGCTGGGTTGGTGGTTGGACTCTGTGGTTTACCAAAACAAATCTGTGATTCTATGAGAAGCTGTAGAGGAGCACGTGGGTGACAAGGATGTACAGAATGATCTTGCTGACCCACCTGCAAGTGACCAGAAAGACCTTTAGGCAAGCCAAGGGTGGCCAGTGATTGTTTAGCCAGAGCAAGATGAATGCTCCGGCTGGTGCCCATGGCTGATAGCAGGTCAGGGGCTGCTCACACTGCTTATAGCTGCATGGGTGGTGGACCTGTCCTGGACATCTGGCAGGGTCTGCATTTTGAGGAGTGCTGAGCATCTCCTGCCTGAAAGTCAGAGACTTCACAGTGAGGTGAAACACTCCCTGGAGAGCGGTGAGAGGAAGGTGAGGGGGAGTTGTGTGCCCAGGAGTCTGGTCTGGAGAGGATGTGCAGGGCGCACTTCGGGGGTGAGGATGGTCTCTGGGCTGTGAGTGCCCTGGAGGAAGATCTGAGGAGCCCAAGTTGGCACCAAAGCACGACAAGGCAGAGCTCACCTCTGTCTCCAGTCCTTTCTCCCAGAGTTCTGATGTTCATCCAGAGCTGCAGCTAAGTCTAACTGGCAGAAGATTGAATCCAACAGCATGATGCTCCTGACACCTTCATTCTGTGCCAGTTGAGAGAGATCCCATGCCATAGGTGAGCAGATCTTAGGAAGAAGTTCTTCAGTAGGAGGGTGGTGAGACTCTGGAACAGGCTGCCCGGGGAGGCTGTGGATGCCTCCTTCCTGGGGGTGTTCAAGGCCAGAGTGGATGAGAACTTGAGCAGCTGAGTCTAATTGAGAGGTATCTCTGCTCCATGGTGAGGAGTTTGGAGGAGATGAGCCCTGAGGTCCTTTCCAGCCAGTAGCATAGTACACTCTAGGACTGGTGTAAGTTCTTTGAACTAGGGTCTAGAGAACAGGTCCTGTGAAGACTGGCTGAGGGAACTGGGGAAGAGGAGGCTGAGGGGAGACCACATTGCTCTCTACAGCTCCCTGAGAGTAGGCTGCAGCCAGGTGGAGGTTGGGCTTTTCTGCCTAGTCTCAGATGATAGGAGGAGAGGAAATGGCGTGAAATTGTGCCAGAGGAGGTTGAGGTTGGCCATGAGAAACAGTTTCTGTGCTGCAAGAGTAGCCAGGGACTGGAGGAGGCTGCCCAGGGAGGTGTTGGAGTCCTAATGCCTGAAGGTGTTCCAGAACTGTGTGGCCATGACACCTGGGGCCATGTTTTAGTGGCCATAGTGGTGCTGGGTGAGTTTGGAGGTCCCTTCAACCCAAACCACTCTACCAGCCCTACCCATGCAGAGGGATGGCCCTGCCCTCACTCCTGCTGCAGAGGGGTCTTGTGCCCTCACTCTTGGTGTAGAGGGGTCTCGTGTCCTCACTCCTGCTGCAGAGAGGTTTCATGCCCTCACTCCTGGCACAGAGGCACCGAGTCTCTGGTGCTGGCAGGTGCAAACCACCACGTTGGTGCTGTTTCTGCCAGAAGGCACTAGCAGAAGCAAGCTGAGCAGAGCACTCTCAAAGCATGGTGCAGGATGTGAGTGTTTGCTGTCCACGTACCTGCTCTTGCTTGCAGCAGAAATCTGGCTGGTCTGGGTACCTGCACCAGAGACTTGCACAGCCCTGAGCTTGGGTTCCCTAGCATGGAGTCTTCTCAGCAGTGGAGCCCTATGGGGAACTGAGACGAGTACAGTAGGAGATCGTCACGCCTAGGATTTTTCTTGTTCGCGTTCTCACCAACCACAACCCTGCCTTGCTGTTGGCTTCTGTGTTGAGAAGGGGCCAAGCTCTTGTCAGTGGTGCCCTGTGACAGGACAAGGGACACAAAGTGGACACAGGCAGTTCCACCTCAGCATCAGGAGAAACTTGTTTGGTGTGAGGGTGCTGGAGTATTGGAGCAGACTGCCCAGAGAGGTTGTGGAATCTCCTGTGGAGAGCTTCCAACTCCACCTGGAAGTGTTTCTCTGTGACCTGCCCTGGGTGACCCTGCTCTGGCAGGAGAAGTTGAACTGGATGATCTGCAGAGGTCCCTTCCAACCCCTGCCATTCTGAGTCTGTGCTTCTGGTGTGATGATGTAGATGCTTGTGCTTTGTTTTCTCAGCTGAACAATATCTGACCTTCAGAGACAGATGTGGTGTATCCAAAGGTGGTTGGATCGCAGCCCCTAAGCGGGGTCAGGACGCTGATGGGGGTGAGGAGAGACTGGGGTGGGCACAATTCATCACCTTCTACACTTTTTGATGCCCAGACTGGGCACGTCAGGGTATCCAAGCAGCACCAACCTGCTCAGGCAGCTGAAACTGTTTGGCACATCTATGGGATGCCAGCACTGCACCCAAGATGCTCAGCTTAAGCACGGCTGACAAAGTCTTTTGCACTGACAAATGCGGACATGAGCAGTGGCACTGGGGAGCAGGGAGAGCAAAGCAAGCATGACTAAACATGAGCAAGAACAAACGGCATGGGCAGGGCTGCTGCCTGTGCCTCTCCTCTATGGTCCTCCTGGCAGGCCCACAAGCTGTGTTCTCCCAGCAAACAGGAGCAGGAAGCTCACAGCTCGGCAGAGACTTGCAGACAGCTGGAAAGGGAGCCCTGGGTGGGTGCTACAGGGTCTTCTGTCATCTCCTCCTGTGCCTAAGGGACAATGCTGCTTCCAGAAGATGGCTGAGAAGGCTTGGGAAGTCCTGCTTTTGGTCTGGATGCACTGATAGCACTGGACAGCAGAACCACAGCTCATACCCAGCTGAGTGTGGTCAGGTATAACATCTGCAGCCCTGCCCTGTCTGAGACCTTCCCCACCACTCGTTGTGGATTCATGTGCCACGTGGGTGGTGTCCATGGCCATCCTCCTTCTCTGCCTTCTTGCTGGGGACACAAAATTCTGCCTGTCCTGCCATCTTGGTCTCCCTGCCCTGCCCTTGCCCTCCCTGCAGCAGAGAACTCCCACCTCATTGGTGAGCACCATGCCAGAGATGTCCTGGCTAAGCTGAAGCCCTGGGTGGTGAGATGCTGCCTCAGCCTGTGGGTCTCCTGGAGGGGTTGTAAGGGGAACCCTGCCAGCCAGGGTTAGTTGTGAGGATGTCAACCTGCTTTTCCAGCCTCGGGTTTCCAAGTCTTCATAACCACAGTGTATATCTCATTGTTGTTTCCCTGGAAATGGAGGATCTTTTTTCTTCTCTCTTCAAGTGACAGAATGTTGGACAACTCTGGCTGCAGGTGGGTCCCTCTTTGTGGCAGCCAGTGCTAGCAGAGGACCTGGGTCCTGACTTTGCAGAAGCTCTTGGCGTGTCACTCATCCTGGGACATGTCTGATGAGACACTGCTCTGGAGTAAAAGCCTCTCTCCTCCTGAGCAGGGGCTGTCATTTCCTTCCACTATGCACTTGGACTTTCGTACATCTGTCCAGGCACTTTTGGTCTGAGGGAGTTTGAGCATCCCCATCAGGGAGGACTTGCTGGGTGAGAGGTCACAGTGCTGGTGAGGCACTGGATGGCTGCTAGTGCAGGAGTGTGGGACCTGAGTAGGTCTTGGATGTGTTTGTGCTGCCTGCCCATGCACTGGGGCACTGGCAGGAGGTAAACACTTTGTAGCCAGAGATGGAGATGAGTGCTGCAATCAGCTACTGGTGAGGTCCCACAGGAACAGAAGTCCTCTTAACTCCTCTCACCCCACATAAGGATCTGAACCCATCAGTACATGGTGGGGATCGATACTGGCACCTCCAGCTCTTCCTTGGGGTCTTCTGCACCACGGAAGTGATGTGCGAAGGACTGGAGACTCTGAGCTGCAAGGAAAACAGCTAAGAATGTAAAGCCTGTGACAAGGAGAAAACCCAGGAGTCTGTGGGGAGGACAACAATCATCTGCCCATGGGGAGGACAACAATCATATGCCCCTGGGAAGGTGAATGTGGTGATGCCAAAGGCCAGGAAGAGGCAGTGGAAAAGTGCATTAAAAAATCTAACCCAAACTCTGCCTAGTGCAGGTGGCCAGGTGAAAACAGGTGGGAGTCATCCAGGTCCACGCAGAGGTTAAAGAGACATAAACGCCCTCTGGAGCCCCAGGGAAGCTCTGGAGTTCACTTTAATCGCGTCTAGGCCCTCTCCAGCAGCGCTCACCGAGTTGTCTCCACTCCTGGGGATAGCTCCGGTGACTCTAATGAGATGAAGCCTTGGAAGGGAATGAGGTTTTGCAGGGTCAGCAAGTGCTGATTTGAATTGCTCCTGCTGATGCAGGTTGTCCTTTGCTTTCAAGGATCCTTTCCCAGAGCTGCAGTGGGCTGAGCTGTCTGTCATTAACTGCTCCAAAGAGATGAATTTCCCTCACCACATGGGCACCGAAATCCTCTCTTTCAATGGAGTTTGACTCAGACTCTGCCCAGCTGCCTTGCAGAGGTGGCCCCACCTGCCTGTACCCACTGCCATCTGTGCTAGGTAGAGGTTCTGACAGTGCTCTGATTTCACTGAGAGCTTCCCCCATCTTGGGGGCAACATAATGTCCCACAGAATGAGGCTTTTGTGCACCTTGCAGGGGGTGTCCAGAGGGTGCTGAAGTGGTGGTTTTCATGCCAGCACTCATGGTGCTAGAGTTGGATGGTGGTGGTTTAGCACAAGCAATGCTGGTGTCACCCATGGATGGCAGTGGTTTAGCACAAGCAATGAAGATGTAACTTGTGGGCAGTGGTGGTTTGCCACCAGCTGTGACAGGAAGCTGGGGGGTGTTCAGTGTGGGGAAAAGGAGGCTGGGGGAGACCTCATTGCTCTCTACAGCTCCCTGAGAGAAGGCTGCAGCCAGGTGGGGGTTGGGCTCTGCTCCCTAGTGTCAGGTGATGGAAGGAGAGGAACTGGTCTGAAATTGTGCCAGAGAAGGCTGAGGTTGGCCGTGAGGAACAATTTCTGTGCTGCATGAGTGGTAAGGGACTGGAAGAGGCTGCCCAGGGAGGTGGTGGAGCCCCCATTCCTGGAGGTGTTTCAAAGCTCTGTAGGTGTGGTGCTGAGGGAAAATGGAAATGGGGAAGCAGAAACTGCCAGTTTTGGCTGTTTATTCATTTGCTTGTTTATTTGTTTTGGTTTGATTCTTGTTATAAATGCTGATACAAAATAAAGTGGAAAGGTGATGAGCAGGAATCATTTTGATTTTAAACATAAATTAGTAAGATCCAGAGAGGAGGAGAAGCTGAGATGTGATGACTGCAGTGTGTGTGCCTATGAGTCTACAGAACATGGGGCTACCTCTGAAGTGTCACCTGCATGGACAGGGACAGAGAGATGCAAGTATCATAGGATGCATACAACACTTTATTCAGAGCCCAAGAGAGCCAGAGAACTGCTGGGCAGAGTCCAGGGGAGGTTCTGAAGATGCTGAAGGTCCTGAAGCATCTCTGTGAGGAGCAAAGGCTGAGATCCCTGGGGGCTGAGAGCCTGGAAAAGAGCAACCCCAGAGGGGATCTGATCAACACTCAGCAGGGGCTAAAGGACATGTGAGGGGCAGGAGGATGGGGCAATGCTCTGATCAGGAAGCTCCACCTGAACAGGAGGAGAAAGTTGTTTGCTGTGAGGGTGCTGGAGGGCTGGAGCAGGCTGACCAGGGGGCTCATGGAGTCTCTTTTTCTAGAGAGCTTCCAACACTCCCCTTCCTGACTCCATGCCATTGTGCTCCTGGGCGTGCTGCTGTGGGTGCCCTGCTGGAGCAGGGATGTAGGATAGGGTGATCTCCTGGAGCCCCTTCAGGTACTGCAAAGCTGCTCTGAGGTCTCCCTAGAGCATTCTCTTCTCCAGACTGAACAGCCCCAGCTCTTCCAGCCTGTTTCCATAGGGGAGATTCTCCATCCCTCTGAGCATCTTCAGACTTAAAGTATGTGGACTTTTGGAAGCAGCCAAGGTCTTCCCTTCTGGTAGCTGCCCAGAACCCTGCAGGGTGGCAGGTCCTCACCTTCTACATTCTCTGGAGATCTGCTGAGAGATGCTCATGGTCACGTTACATTAATGGTGAGGATTGTAATGGATGGCTCCTGCAGGAGACTGCTTTTCCCTCAGTGCTGCAGCTACACATGGCAGTTGAGCCTGGAAATGCAGGGTCTGTGTCTGAGGTGTCTGGGTCTGAGGTGCCTTTTGTAGGAGATTTTTTGCTGGGTTCCTTCCTATCAGCTGGGTACTGCTGTGGTTGCTTTGTGGCATGGCAGAGGAGATGTCTGGTGCCACGGTCAGAGTATTGGAGATATGTCAGGGCCTGGCAGCAGTGAAACACGATGGCTTGCTGGTCTCCTGGATGCTCCCTCTTCATAAAGCAGCTTCCTTGTGGCTGCTGAGGGGAGTGAAAGGTCTGCAGGCTACATCTGCTGCTCTCTGTGCTTCTCTGGTGGCAGACTGGGTCAGGAATTGAGGCTGTGGTCAGCATTTTGTCCAGAAGCTTTCTGCAGCCCTGTTGTGCTCTTCCAGCATCTCAGAACCATGTGCAGAGCCAGGGTGACCCTTGTAGGGGTGCAGAGCTGCTGCTGAGTGGCAGAGCAGGCCAAGTACTCTAGGGATGGTGTCCCCATGGAAATGGCAGTGGGGCTGACAGAGGCTGCTGCTCTCAGGTGCTTTACACATCCCCTGCCAGCTTCTAGTCAAAGAAGTCAAAGAAGGCAAACCTGCAGTGAGGTGACATCTGGAAGGACAACTCTGGCTGAGTGGTGGCCATCTCAACTCCTTGCAGCCACTGGGGTGGTGCTGGGCTTTGCCTGGTGAGCTGTGGCTTTGCCCAGGGGCAGTGTGATGTGGTGTCACCTCCCCACCATCACTTCTGATGGCCAGGATACAGCCACTGCAGTGCATCCTGAGAGAGGGCCCCCTAGGGAGAAGCTGTGAGGCAGTTGGTGCATGAGGGTGCACACTGAAGGCTTCAGGTGAAGACACCGGAGGGTCCTACACTGCCTGAGCATGCTTCAGCCCCACTCTTGTCAGAGAGCTGCAGAACTGTCTGGATGGAGAAGGCCTCAGGATCATCAGGTCCAACCATGGCCTAGCACCTCCCTGTGCACAACTGTTAGACCACATCCCTGAGCTCCTTATCCCAGTGTTTCTTGAACATCTCCAGGGATGGATATTTCACCGCTGCCCTGGGCAGCCTGGGCCAGTGCTTGATGGCTCTTTCAGTGAAGAAACTTGTTCCTCACATCCAACCTAAGCCTCCTCCTGTGCAGCCTGAGGCCATTTCCTCTAGTCCTGTCACTTGTCACCTGGGAGAAGAGACCAAGACCCTCCTCACTGCAGCTTCCTCTCAGGGAGCTGTAGAGAGCAATGAGGTCTCCCCTCAGCCTTCTCTTCTTCATACTAAATACCCCCAGCTCCTTCAGCTGCTTCTCGTGGGATTTGTGTTCAAGGCCCCTCACTAGATTATTTGACCTTCTCAGGAGCTGCTCCAGCCCCTTAATGTCTTTCTTGGACAAAACTGAACTCAGCACTCAAGGTGCAGCCTCAGCAGTGCTGAACCCAGGCACACAATCTCTGCCCTGCTCCTGCTGCCCACACCATTGCTGATCCAGATCAGGATGCTGGTGGCCTTCTTGGCCGCCTGGGCACTGCTGGCTCATCTTCAGGTGGCTTTTAACTGGCACCTCCAGATCCCTCTCTACCAAGCTACTTTCCAGCCACTCAGGCTCAAGCCTGCAAACTGCCTGGTCTGGGCAATCTGCTGTGGGTGCCCTGCTGGAGCAGGGGGGATTGGACTGTGTGATCTCCAGAGGCCTCTTCCAACCCCACCGTGCTGGGACTTTGTGATGCCCACTGGTTTGGGACTGTAGCCTTGCACAGTAAGGATGGGCACATTCCTGCTCCCTGTGCTTGGGGATGAAGGGAAGCCCCCAAACCAACCACCTTGTTGTCTGCCCAGCTGCCTTCTGCAACTCCTGTGGCTGGAGAGCCTCAGGAGCCTCCTGCCTTGCCAAGGGAGCTGCTCTGTGTTTCCTCCCCACTGACCACAGTGGATGTCACACCTGGGTGCATATTTTTGGTAGTACAAGCCCTGCTGGTCCCAAATGGGACATTTTGTCTGGTGTACAGCTCCAGAGCCAGCTGGGGCTGCCGGTGCCACATTGCTTGGCAGCAATGCCAGTGACTTCGCCAGGGCTGCTGTCAGCAGAGGCAGCTCCATTCTCCTGTCCCAACAAGATGCACTCCACAGTGACTGACTCTTCTTCCTCAGAAATTGTTGTGCCATGGGTTTGCCTTCCTCTCACTTCATGTTTTTCCCAGTTGCTTCCCTGACACATGGCACCCAGCCCTTCTCTCTCTGGGTTTCATCCCAGACAGGAGGACACAGGAGGTGGCTTTTCTGTCAGAGTAAGGTTGTGTGACACAGCAGAGCCACAAATGGGAACTCAGGAGATTGCATTTCAATATGAGGAGAAAATTATTTCATGTGAGGGTGCTGGAGGGCTGGAGCAGGCTGACCAGAGAGGTTGTGGAGTCTCCTTCTCTGCAGGCTTTCCAAACCCACCTTGATATGTTCCTGTGTGACCTGCCCTGGGTGATCCTGCTCTGGCATGAGGTTGGACTGTAGGATCTCCAGAGATCTCTTCCAGCCTCACCACGCTATGGTTCTATGGTTCTGTGGTTCAATGATTCTCCTGCCTAGCCCTCATCTAGGGTTTGAAAACCAGTCCCTATCCATTGTAGCCCTGTCTTGCAATGGAGAGAGTGGCCAAGGCCTAGTGTGGGTGGCCCAGGATGGAAGGAACATCATACCAGGTGTGCCTGAATCCAAGGAAGGTTTATTTGGAACCACAGAGGTTTGGATTTATGACCCAGTCTCCCTTTCTTGACACGCACTTGGTCCTTGCTGCAGTGATGACCTTATGGTCTCCCATAGAGTTTGTATCCGGTGGGTGAAATGAGGGTAAACCTCTGGGACCCCTCCATGATGTTCCCAGTGGCCAGGTCACAAGCCAGGGTGAATTCCTGAGTGTGCTCTCTCCTAAGGTGCCTTGGATGAAAATGGAGATGTTGAGCTGGCTCTGGAGTACAGAACTGGTGCTGCTTGACCACTCTGTGAGTGGAGCATTTGCCTGGCAGTGGGGAACCATTTTTACATGGTTCTCCTAGGTGCTGCTGGGTCAAGAGCTCCTGGATGATGGTGGCCATCAAGGACAAGTTCTCACTAAGCTTCCTCAGATACTCATGTCTTCTGTCTCACCCTCAAGCCCCCTCCTGCAGACCAGTGTTTCCTCCAGCAGAGCAGGCACTGTAGACACTGCAGAAGGAGATGGTGTGGTGGCAGTAGTGGACAGGGGAGGATGGGGAGCCCTAGAACTCTGGGGCCCTCAACACAGGAAGGACATGGACCTGATGGAAAAGGTCCAGAGGAGGCCAAGAAGATGATAAAAAAACTGGAGCACCTCTGCTATGAGGACAGGCTGAGGAAGCTGAAGTTGTTCAGCCTGGAAAGGAGAAGGCTCCAGAGAGACCTTAAGCAGCCTTCCAGTACCTGAATGGAGCTACAAGCCAGTTGCAGAGGGACTGTTCCCAAAGGCCTGCAGGGACTGGACCAGGGGCAATGGTTTGAAATGAGAGCAGAGCAGATTGAGACTGGATGTGAGGAACAAGTTCTGCATCAGAAGGGTGCTGGAACACTGCAGCAGGCTGCCCAGAGAGGTGGTTGAGGCCCCTTCCCTGGAAGTATTCAAGGTGAGGCTAGGCAGGGCTCTGGGCAGCCTGCTCTAGTGGAGGATTTCCCTGCCGACTGTAGGAGTTGAACTGGGTGAGCTTTGGAGGTCCCCTCCAACTCAAACCATACTACAGGGCAGTAGGTGTGGGTGGGGGCTGCCCTCTGCATATCTCTGCTGAGCACAGGAGGACCTTTGGGCAGCACTGAAAGTGGTGGTCACTAGCCAAGCCAACCTTGCTCTGCTGAAGCTCCCAGCACTGTCCTCACGGAGGAGAGACACAAAACCTCCTGTGCAAGCTGTGAGCTCCAGTCATCACCTTGCACCATCAGCCATGACCCTTACCTGTGTGCACCCATTTGTCACCTTGGAGCCAGCTACCACGTCCATCTCTGTGCTGACCCATCCAGGAGGCTCTCCTCACCTCTGATGATGGTGCTGCTTGGATTTGCTTCCTGAGGCCCAGGAGTTCCTGAGTTTGTAAGCTGGTCACATCCCACCAGTGACCATGGCACTGATTGTGGAGCCTTCTGTTTAGAAAGCTGCAAGGTTGTGCTGTCTCCATCAGGCCTGGGAGGCATCCATGGGTAAGCTCCACATGGAGGGTGCAGAGGTCCTCCCTAGCACCCTGGATGAACCTTTATGAGCCTCTGTCTGTAGGGATGGAATGTGGGTGGTCACCATGTCTGCAAGCATCTATTGGATGTAGGGGTGTGTGTGTGGAGACCCTTCTGGGGGTCTGCACGTGCACTGCTTGCTCCTCTTGCTCTCTGAAATGTGTCGTTCCGATACATGGACCCAGACTGTTCCACCAGTCTCAGCTAAGGTCCTATAGCCTCTGTCCCAAGCCATATGGAGATGACTCCAAACACTATGACTGGTGCCCACCAGGTAGCTGTCAAGCCCTCAATAAACATGTTTTTTTGAGGTGCCAGAAGGTGTTCCAGATGTTCTACAGACAATGTAGGGCTTCGCTGGTAGGAGAACTTTAACCGTATCACAATGTGTTCCAGCAGAGGGTCCTCACTCACAAGTGGGAAACTGAGACACCACAATCTGGAGAGTCATAGAATGCTTGAGTTGGAAGGCAGCTTAAAGGTTATCCAGTTCCAAACCTCCTGCCATGAGCAGGGACACTTTCTATCAGCCCAGGTTGCCCAAAGCCTCATTCAGCCTGGTCTTAAACACTTCCAGAAATGGAGCCTCCACCACCTCCCCAGGCAGCCTGCTCCAGGATCTCCCCACCCTCGCTGTACACAACTTCCTCCTAATGTCCAACCTAAGTCTACCCTGATCCAGTTCCAAATCAGTGCTGCTCAGCCTGTCACCATAGGTCCTGCTGCACAGTCCCTCTCCTGATGTCCTGATGTCCTTCAGCTACTGGAAGGCTGCTACAGGAGTGCTGTTACAGCCTGTGGGAGAGCCAGAGCTTGGAGTCAAGTCTGGGAGAACCCCATCCAGAGCTGCCCTTACACAGCTCACTTCCACATGTCTCAGGGACCCCCTCTGCCCATGGAGGTCCTGTTGTCCACGGTAACCATGGCTGAGTGGTGCCTGCTCACAGAGGAGCATCCACACCAACAGCTCCTTGGACAGAGAAGTAGTGGCCTGGCAGCGATGCCCTGCCTACTTTGGGGCTGGTGTGACCCATTTGTGTGGGTACAGTGCCAAGCTGGGGGACTGTGGGAGTGTTTGCTGCCATGTTGCACCTTGCTGTGCCTGGTGCGGCCCATCCACTGTCAGACTGAGCATGTGAGGTGTCCACAGGGGCAGTGATGGGCTTGGGGCTCTTCTCAAGGCCTTCTGCTTCTCCTTTCTTTCCCTATGCTCTCTGAGGGAAGCTGGAGGTGGTGTGGACAGGGTGGTTAGGGTTTGGTCCTGCCTCATGCCCATGGGCCAGCTGGCCTCTGGTTCTGAGGGTCTTCACCTTCTCATCACTTGTCAGTGTTTGTCTGTTTGTGCTGGCTGCTCCTCTGCTCCACTTTACCTTCCTGGTGGCCCTCCAGATCCCACCTCTACCTGCCATGGCTGCTCACTTTTATTACTGATGCTCATCTGCTAGCTCTGCAACCCCATCAGTGTCACTTGGTCCCTTTCCCTCTCTCTGTAGGCATTGGCAGAGGTGCTCCACAGCAGGATGTGGTGGTGGCTGTTAGTTTACTCATGGAGTGTGATGTTTTGGGGTCTTCTGCTGTCAGTTATCACTGGTTCTGGAAGGTCACGGCAGTGAGGGGCAGGTGTCTTACCACATGGCCTTGGTACATAAAGATGCATGAGGAGGCTGGGTCCCTACAACTCCCTGAGAGGAGGCTGCAGCCAGGTGGGTGTTGGGCTCTTCTACACAGGAACAAGTGACAGGACAAGATGAAACAGCCTCAAGTGGTACAGGGGAGGTTTAGGTTGGGTGTGAAGAACAATTTCTTCCCCTTGTGGGTTGTCAAGGATTGGCCCAGGCTGCCCAGGGCAGTGGTGGAGTCCCCGTCCCTGGATGGGTTTCAGAGCTGTGTAGATGTGGTTCTGAGGGCCATGGTTTGGTGGTGCCCTGGCGGTCGTGGTTGAGGATTCGACTTGGATGAACTTAAAAGTCTTCCGATTGAAATGATTCTGTGATTCCATGAGAAGAGCCAGCAGGCACCGTGTCCTGCCACAGTGGGAGAAGGAGCGGAAAGGCTGCACTGATGCATCCTCTTGCAGCCACAAGCCAGTGCTCCTCCCTGCTCCTTGCGCTCCATTGCCTGCTCACACAGGTGTTTGTGGTGGAAATACCTTGCAGTCTCTGGGAGCTCCAACCACTCTGTCCCCTGTATGGCTGTTGGGAAGCAGCAGCCTGAGCTGATCAGAGTCTCTGAAGATAGGACAAGTGGAGATGGGACAAGAGGAGAAATGCTTGAGGGGGTCCAGAGGAGGCCACCAAGATGATCAGAGGACTGGAGAGCCTCCCTTTCGGGGACAGGCTGAGAGAGTTGGGGCTGTTTAGGCTGGAGAAGAGAAGGCTCCAGGAAGATCTTAGAGCAACCTTGCAGTACCTGAAGGGGCTCCAGGAGAGCTGGGGAGGGACTTTGGACAAAGGCTGGGAGTACCAGGACAATGGACAATGGCTTTGAGAGGGGAGATTGAGACTGGAGAGGAGAAAGAAATTGTTGAGAGTGAGGGTGGGGAGACGCTGGCACAGGTTCCCCGGGGAGGCTGTGGACATCTCCCTGGAGATACTCAAGGCCAGGCTGGATGGAGCCTTGAGCAGCCTGGACTAATAAGATTTGTCCCTGCCCATGGCAGGGAGTTGGAACCGAATGGTCTCTAAGATCTTTTCCAACCTAACCCACCCCACGAATCTGTGAATCTGTAAGAGATGTCCATCAGCAGCTGGTGAGCATCGTGGGAGAGGAGTTGGCCATGAGGGAGGCAGTGGACTGGGGCAGCTGCTCGAGGAGTGTCAGGTGGGCGCCGGCAGCTGCTGCAAACAAATCACAGCTGGCAGTGCCAGGTACGGAGCCATGAGCTGGGGAGGCCCTGGGGGGGAGGGAGGGGTGTGGGTCCTGACGGTTAGCCGATAGTCGGGGGAAACAAATTGCTCAGCATTGTGATACCTCAGCTCCCAGCAACAGAGGGCAAATGGCCTTCCGGGGAGGGATATAGATTTTCCTCTGAGAGATGGGAAGGGAAATACATTAAATCAGGTGCCAACATCGGGCTCCCTCTGCTTGTGCAAGAAGGGGAAAGAGCAGGAAGGGAGGAGAACGGAGGGAAAGAGGCCGAAAAGTGGCTTCGGCAGGCGTCTGCAGTTTAATTGATCTGTGGGACCCAGTCGGGATAAGTAAATGGCCGTTACTGGATAGAGACAACCCACTAACGGGGCAGCTTCCCCCGCGGCTGTGGCAGGACACACGGACAGAGCGCGGTGCCGCAGCAGCGCCGTGGCCGCGGCCGGGCGCAGCCTGCGGTCGCCGTGCCGGAAAAGCTCAGGGGGACTCGGTGCGGCTCGGAGCAGCTCGGTGGGGTTCGGTGAGGCTCGGAGGGGGCTTGGCGGCGCTCGGCGCCGCCGCCCGTCGTTTTTATGGCTTCTGTCTGCGCTACCCCGGGAGCATGGAGGGGGTAAGCGCCGATTGCCGCCGCAGCCCCTAAATGATGACCTGGTTTAGCACAGTACCGCTGGGAACGGCCCCAGTCTGTTGCGGTAGCGGCCGGCGCAGCCTGTCGGCCACCCCCGAGGGCGGATCGTCCGCCCGGGCTGCCGTGCTGGGTGAGAGCTGCTGGTTCTGGAGGGGCTGGGCTGCCACCAGCAAGGGGCGTGGTGCTGGGGTCCAGGGTTCATCCTGCGGGTTGTTGGTCCATCTGCAGCACAGGAGGGCTGCCGCACTGTCCCTGGGGAGAGGGAGGTCAGCAGTGGGTGTTGGTGTGCTGGGGGAGGGACCCCTCTGTCCTCACTGACTGATCTTATCATAGTATCATAGTATCATATTATCATAGTATCCCCTGCGCTGCACTCACCCCCTGACCACAGCCCTTGTGCCTGATCTGCAGTGGTGGCAGAGTTATCTTCATGGAATCACAGAATCATGGAATCACAGAATCATGGAATCAACCAGGCCGGAAGAGATCTCCAAGATCATCCAGTCCAACCTAGCACCCAGCCCTATCCTGCAATCCCAGACTGGTTTGGGTGGGAAAAGGCCTTTGAATCTCATCCGGCCCAATGCCCTGTAGCCAGCAGGGACATCCCCAACTAGTATAGGGTGCTCAGAGCCCCAAACAGCCTCACCTGCAGTGATGCCAGCCATGGGGCATCTCCCACCTCTCTGGGCACCCTGGGCCAGGCTTCTCCCACCCTCAGTGTCAAACATTTCTTCCTTCTCTCTACTCTTAGTCTCTTCCTTTGAGTCTGAGCCATCTCCCTTTGTCCTGTCGCAACAGGCTCTGCTTTTGTAGAGGTCTCCTTTAAGTACCAAAAGGACTCCACATCTCATGAGTTTTCTTTCTCTTCTTTTTCTAAAACAAAAAGTGTCTCTCAGACACCTTACACAAATGCTGAGTGGTGCCAGATAGCTGTATTTGTGAACTGAGCCTTCTTTCCAAGAGGCTGAACAAAACTGATTCTCTAACCCTCTCCTCACAGGGCTCATCTGTGGTCTGAGGCACTCCACTGCCCCAGGTAAAGCCATGGAGCTTGTCAGGTCCTTTTCTTGCTAACAGGGTTGTGTGTTGGGCCAAAAACATTTTCCTTAAAAAAATGACAGAGATATGGTCTCTTCCCACAAGCAACAGGTGACAGAACAAGAAGAAATGGCCATAAGCTGCACCAGGAGAGGTTTAGGTTGGATATGAGAACCAATTTTTTTCCCCAGAATGGTTGTCAAGGCCTGGTCCAGATTGCCTGGGGCAGTGGTGGAGCTCCCATCCTTGAAGAGGTTTCAAAGCCATGGAGGTGTGGAACNGTTGTGCCGGGGGAAGTCTAGGCTGGATGTTAGGAGGAAGTTGTTGGCAGAGAGAGTGATTGGCATTGGAATGGGCTGCCCAGAGAGGTGGTGGAGTCACCGTCCCTGGAGGTGTTCAGGAAAAGACTGGATGAGGCACTTAGTGCCATGGTCTGGTTGACTGGATAGGGCTGGGTGCTAGGTTGGACTGGATGATCTCGGAGGTCTCTTCCAACCTGGTTGATTCTGAGATTCTCTGGTTTGATGGTGCCCTGGCAGTGCCAGGTTTGGTGGTTGGGCTGGATGATTTCAAAGGTCTCTTCCACTCAAAAGGATTCTGTGATTCTATAGAAGCTGATTGTGCTTCAACACTAACACAGTTTTGAGCTGGAAGGCTAAGCAGTGTCATTTGAAAGTCTCAGGATGGGCTTTCTGGATGCATTCAGGGCTTTGCCCAGCCAAGCTCTGTGTCAGTCAGCAACTCACACACCATCCCTGCTTGTGAGTAAGATTCAGTTTGTCAGAGAAGGAAACCTCTCTGAAATTTGTCACTTCTGCAGGATCACATCCTTGTCCTTTAGCTGCCCTAGCCCGAGACAGAGACAAACTGATTCAAATCATCCTCTTTTTGCAGCCTAAGTTTCTTAGACATTGGTCTGTGAGGAACTCAGGCTGTTGGTGGAGATCTTGGGCTGCTGTTGTAAGCCTAAAGGATTGATTTTAACTGACAGCTGATGAGCACACCATGGTTTTGTCCCCAGATGTCAGCTCCTGGGAAGGGCAGGGCTTTGTCAAGTTCAGGCTGTATCTGTCTAGGGTGAGCTGTGAATGTGGGTGTTGCTGTAGCTGTGGCTGCAGCTGTAGTTCTGGCAGTAGCTGTAGCAGTATCTGTGACTGTAGCTTTTTCTGTAGCTGTAGAGGCTGTGGTTCCTGTAGCTGGAGTTCTTGTTGTAGCTGTTGCTCCGTTTTTAGCTGTAGCTGTTTCAGTAGATGTTACTCTACCTGTAGCCGTTGGTGCAGCTGTGGCTGTAACTGTGCTGTTAGTGTAGCTGTAGTTTTAGTTGATGTTGTTGCTGTAGCTGGTGCTGTAACTGTAGTCGCAGCTGTAGCCATTATTGTAGCTGTTGTTGCTGTAGTTGTAGCTGTTGCTGTAACTGTAGCTGTGGCTGCAGCTGTTGTTGTAACTTTAGTTACAGCTGTAGCAGTTGTATCTGTAGCTGTTGCTGTTGTAACTATAGTTGCATCTGTAGCTATTGTTACTGTACCTGTAGCTGTTGCTGTAGTTGCAGCTGTTGCTGTAGCTGTCATTGTAGCTGTTGTTGCTGTAGTTGTATCTGTTCCTGTATCTTGTGCCAAATTCATAGCTATAGTTGTTGTTGCAACTATAATTGTTGCTGTAGCTGTTGTTGATGTAGTTGTAGCTGTTGCTGTTATTGTAACTATAGTTGCAGCTGTAGCTGTTTCTATAGCTGCAGTTGTGCCTGGCCCTGTATCTCACCTTGACTGCTGGAGAGGTCAGAGACTCTAGTCCTTTCACACCTGGTTGTCACAGGCTTGGCCATCTGAACGTGCTGATAAGTATTTGACACCCTGCTGACCTCCTGCCAGCTTCAGAAGGAAAGTGCTGGCTGCAGCAAAGCATCACAGGGCTTGTAGTTCAGAGTGGAACATGAGGGGCTTCCTCGTTTCTGCTTCTGGTTTTGGGGTGCTGGTACTCTCCTCTGGGCTGGCTGCCAGCTTGGGGGGCAGGGGCTGACTTGTCATTGGCTTTTGCTGCTGTTTCTGTTTTTTTGCTGTGCTTTTGTGTCAGAGAGGCTCAGCTCAAGGTGTGTGCAGCATCACATCCTACTCCTTACCTCAGCTCAGGGCTCTGCGTTGCTTTCCCTCACAATCTGTGTGAGACCAGACTGTGTGACACCAGCAGGGTCCATTCTGGTGCCCAAGGTGGGGTCCAAGAAATAGTGGAGACAACAAGGAGTGAGATAATGAGAGGCAAGAAAAGGAAAGAATTCAGTTCAGGCTTGCTAAAAGAATGTTGTGTCAGCTTCCCTCCCCCCTGCAGTGTGTTCACTATGTTGATGTGTTTGGAGGTGGCTGGGGCTGATATTCTGAGGCCTGAACCTGGCTGCACTGCATCAAATCTTATGCCTGGTGCCCATGGTGCTCACCACCTTGGGACCATGGATTAGGACTATGGTCTTGCTGTGCTGCATGCTGTCATATTATGATATGGTTACTCCATTGGCCGCATGGTGTAGGTGTGGGGTTGTTTAGCCTGGAGAAGAGGAGGCTCAGGAGTGACCTCATTGCTGTCTACAACTACCTGAAGGGAGGCTGTAGCCCCCTGTAGCCAGGGGTTGGGCTCTTCTGCCAGAAAAGCAGCAGCAGAACAAGGGGACACAGTCTCAAGTTGTGCCAGGGGAGGTCTAGGCTGGATGTTGGGAGGAAGTTGTTGCCAGAGAGAGTGATTGGCATTGGAATGGGCTGCCCAGGGAGGCGGTGGAGTCACTGTCCCTGGAGGTGTTGAAGAAAAGCCTGGATGAGGCACTTGGTGCCATGGTCTGGTTGACTGGATAGGGCTGGATTG
The DNA here is from genome assembly GCA_013400475.1 of Tricholaema leucomelas. Taxonomy (NCBI): domain Eukaryota; kingdom Metazoa; phylum Chordata; class Aves; order Piciformes; family Lybiidae; genus Tricholaema lacrymosa; species Tricholaema leucomelas. Next base: position 140,124 of record WAAF01017503.1, on the reverse strand, counting down.
GATGATCTTGGAGGTCTCTTCCAACCTGGTTGATTTTATGATTCTGTGATGGCCTAGGTCTTGCCCAGAGTGAGACAGGTCTTTCCCAAGAATGCAACCAGCAGATCTGCCCCAGGGGTGGATGATTATGAGTGGCAGGGTGTGTGGAAGAGCATAGGCAAGAGCCTAGGCCATAGTCCTCCCTGGTGTTTTGGAATTTCACCCCTGAATGAGTGCAAAATGCTGACAAGCTGGTGAAATGTATGGAAAAAGGATGTTGCCAGCCCAGAAATTCCCAGGAGTCAGAAATCTCTGAAGTGTGTCAGGGTCTGGCCCATGCCCATCGAGACCTTCTCATCATTGTCCAGAGTGCTCAGGAGCAAGAGCAGATCTCTGGGTCTACAGACAAGGCAACAGCTGCTCCAGAGAACCACTCTGTGCCAGGATCAGTCACCTCTGTATGGATAAAGAAGCAGGCAAGGAAGTCAGCTCATCTGGAAAAGGATGAGGATAAGTCAAGATCATCAGGGCAACAGAAGGAAGATCCAGAGGTGGTCACTTGATCGTTTTCTCTGGTTTTGGAATCTGGCCAAGGGCAAACAGTGGATGAAATGAGCAGCAGGCCCCAGTGAAGGGAGTCTCTCTTCTGTCTAGGCATGTTTCCACTTGAAAGAACTGTCTCAGAAGGTCCACCAGCTCATGAAGAACATCTACTGCCCATCTGTACAGTCTCATGTTCCAGCCACAAGGAGCAGGCACTCCCCTGTCTGAGGGAGAGAATCTGGGAGGCACAGACCACAACATACTCTGGTGTGACCGTGGGGAGGACATGGGGAATTGGGATGGAAACCCTCCTGCAGTCCTGGCTGCATGAGTGCCTGAATTACAGGAGAGGTCTCCCCAGATAGTGCTGCCCCAGTGTCCAGTGGGAAGCCACCCAAAGAGAGCAGACAAGCTGACACTGCTTCTGGTCCTCCGGGAGGGGCTCCCACAGCATCCTCACAAGATGCAGGTGATCCCAGTCATAATCAGCTGGGTTTGCTAGGGTTGTGTGAAGCCAATGGCTTGCAAGCTGGACCCAGAAGACTTGTGCCTCGCTTGTCTGAGGATCTGGGCTGTTCAGAGGCTTCTCCAAGTGCTCATAGACTCCTGGGGTCCCAGGAGCTGCAAAGAGGTTGCATGTGCCAACTGTGAGCATGCCAGGTGTGGGGCATCCATTCTGTCCTGCTTGGCCTCTTCATAGAATCCGTGTAGTAGGGATTGGAGGGGACCTATGGAGATCACCCACTCCAACCCCCCTGCTCCAGCAGGGCACCCACAGCAGATTGCCCAGGATCACAATGGCCAGGGGAGATTGGGAGCTCTCTAGAGAAGGAGACTCTACAACCTCTCTTGGCAGCCTGCTCCAGCCCTCTGGTACCCTCACACGAAACAATTTTCTCCTCTGGCTCAGATGGAAACTTCTGAGCTCCAGTTTGTGCCCCTTGCCCCTTGTCCTTCCCCTGGGCACCACTTAGCAGAGTTCCTCTTGCCCCCACCCTTCAGCTGTCGATCAGCATTGCTCAGATCCCACCTTCACCTCTGTCTCTGCACTCCTGAGTTGCCCACGCAGGGCACAGTTACTGGCATAGTTTTTGATGCTTTTTGAACACAAAACCAGATCAGACGAACAGTCACAAAACCTGCAGCAGCTCCACCACTCCTTCCACCATCCATCCTCCACTGATGGTGTGGCTGATGGTGGGGGATGCATGAGGGTGCTGTGCAGGTGCTGATGCCTCATGGGCAGGGGGTGGTCTGCTCAGCGGCTCTGTGTCCCACATGCTGAGCCCTCCAGCATGGTGGGCAGCAGCCAAGGGGCCATGTCCTGCATCAGCCCATCCTGCTGCCATCCTGTGCGTGTGCCCAAGCCACTCAGTTCTACTCCATGGCACTACCTACTCAAACACTTGTGCAGATGTACAGCAGGTTACAGGACTGCTGAGGTGCAAGGTCCCGACCATGTCTTCCCTGACCCCTGCAGGGGAGCTGTGGGGTGGGAACACTGCAGGACTTTCCTGCCTCAGACTAGGAAGTACAGACTGAAATTCCTGTGTGGCTGCTGCATGGCTAGCGTCACTGCAGGAGGAGAGGAGCTGGAATCTCATGGGAGATACCTTCTGCTAAATAACCCCCTCTTTTCTGGTGATGCCCATCACCAGCTTGGTGGTTCCTGTCACCAGCTTGGTGGTGCAGCCTGGAGCTATGGAGCTGCAACCCCTGTGTGCAACAACCCTGTGGGTGACTTTGTGGGTGCACAGGCATGGCTCCAGCTGGAGGAGCTCCAGCTGTCCTGAAGAGCAGAGGCAAATGCCCTCACAGCAGAGAGGAGGTGCATCACTTCTCAGCAGAAGAGCAAAGGTGTCTGGTTGGTGACCAAGTGTGGATGGCTGTACTGAAGTGTCTTAGAGAGGCAGCCCTAGCAGGCTGACAATGCAGCTGAGGTGTTTGTCTTGCTTCTTTCTCTTCTTGGACCTGGTGCAAGCACCTTGTCCCACAGCATCCTCCTTGGCTGGTGATGGCTTGGGTGGGTGGAGGCTTCCCTGGTTTAAGAACTGGCAGAGGGCCAGGCCCAGAGAGAGATGGGGAATGGAGGCAACTCCAGATGGTGGCTGGAAACCAATGGTGTCCCCAAAGGTCAGTGCTGGGACAGGTCTCTTTAATGTATTTTGAAGTCTCTTTCTGTGGAGACTTTCAAGACCTGTCTAGATGCATTCCTGTGTGATCTGTACTGGATTGTGTTCCTGCTCTGGCACGGGGTTGGACTCCATGTTCTCCAGAAGTCCCTTCCAACCCCTAACATCCTGTGGTCCTGTGATCTGAGTGAGGCGATTGAGGCTCCCTTAGGCAGTTTGCAGATGACACAAAACTGGGTGTCCATTGATCTGCTGGAGGGTAGGGAGGCTCTGCAGAGGGACCTGGCCAGGCTGCACCCATGGGCTGAGGTTGATGGGCTGAGGTTGAACAAGGCCAGGTGCTGGGTCCTGCTCTTGGGTCACAACAACCCCATTGAGGATCCAGGCTGGAGCAGAGTAGCTGGAAAGTGCCCAGCAGAAAAGGCCCTGGGGGTGCTGGGTGGCAGCAGCTGGAGATGAGCCAGCAGTGCCCAGGTTTGGTGCCAGGGCATCAGCATTCGTCGGGATCAGCAGGAGCAGGACAGTGATTGTGCTTTCGTACTGGACAGTGACGAGGCCACAGCTGGGTTCAGTTCTGGACCACTCACTCCCAGAAGGACGTTGAAGGGCTGGAGCAGGTCCAGAGAAGGACAACAAAGGTGGTGAAGGGTCTGGAGAAGAGGGCTGGTGAGGAGCAGCTGAGGGAGCTGGGGGTGTTTAGTGTAGAACGAGGAGGTTGAGGAGGCTCACTGCTCTCTGCAGCTCCCTGTGAGAAGACTGAAGCCAGGCGTGGGTTGGGCTCTTGTCCCCAGTCTCAGGTGACAGAAGGAGAGGAAATGCCCTGAAATTGTGTCAGGGGAGGTTGAGGTTGGCCATGAGGAACAATTTTTGTGCTGCAAGAGTGGTCAAGGATAGGAACAGGCTGCCCAGGGAGGTGGTGGAGTACCAGAACTGTGTGGCCATGACACTTGGGGCCATAGTTTAGTGGCTGTGGTGGTGCTGTGTTGATGGTTGCACTGGGTGATCTCAGAGGGCTTCTCCAACCCAAACAATTCATTGGTTCTGTGACTCTAAACTCAGTGCTGGATGTAGTGGCTTTGAACAGCTGTTGGCCAGACATTCCCAGCACTGCATAGTGGTGCTGGTGGGTGCTGTGCCATGTGGTGAGAGAGCCAGGGAGGTGCAGCCTGGTCCCCAGGATGATGGATGGGGTGAAAGCACTCTGCCAAGAGCTGGGGACCCCTCTCATGGTGCTGACTGCAGTGGAGCAGCTGAGCCATAGTGGCAGCAGAGTCTAAATGGCTCCAGCAGTGCCAGGGAACTGTGCAGGAACAAAGGGCAAAAAGGTGCCAGGCTGAGGACAAGAGGGGTGTCCCCAGGCTGTCAATGTAATTAAACAGAAGACATGGGTGGATAGCCACCACCCCCCCAGGTGTGGTGACCCTCTGGCCAGCCCTGCTGCTCGTGGCACGGTCTGCAGGTGTGCTGGCAGTGTTCGGCTGGGGTGGTGGGTGCTGGTGATGTGCACACTGATGCTTTGCAGCCTGTGCTGTGCCTGGGGGTTGGAAAGGGACACCTGGCACAGAACCAGGACTGTTCCTGCCTATCCAAGTCGGGGCTGGGATGGGCTGGGAAGCACTGGGTGTTGACTGCAGGTGAGGGGGGCTTGGACTACTGGGGACCCTTGTGTCCTCACACTCATCTTGGCTGAGAAACAGCTGCAGAAGCCACAGTGTGGGGCTGGGAGTGTTGAGCAGCACCACCCCTCGAGGCCTCTCTATGCGTGGTTGGCAGGTCTCTGTGTCTTCAGGAGGAGCAGAGCTGGCCCAAGTGTATCCAGCAGGTCAAGCCTTGAAATGAAGAAGCAATAAGCCACTGAAATGGTACTATCACCGAAACATGATTGATCAATTGAATTCTATCAGAGACAGTGGGCAGCCNCCTTCTCCCTCTGATCTACGGCCAGACCCATCCCCGTCTCAGCGCAGCGTGGTGATTTCTCTGCCTGATGACCAGCCCTTCAAAACACAAAGCTTCTTACAGGGTGGAAAAATGAAGATTATAAATAGCAGTGCTTAGAAAACTCAGCACTGCCCCAGTGCAAGGGGTGCTGCTTGTTCCTCGAGNAGGAGGTTGAGGAGGCTCACTGCTCTCTGCAGCTCCCTGTGAGAAGACTGAAGCCAGGCGTGGGTTGGGCTCTTGTCCCCAGTCTCAGGTGACAGAAGGAGAGGAAATGCCCTGAAATTGTGTCAGGGGAGGTTGAGGTTGGCCATGAGGAACAATTTTTGTGCTGCAAGAGTGGTCAAGGATAGGAACAGGCTGCCCAGGGAGGTGGTGGAGTACCAGAACTGTGTGGCCATGACACTTGGGGCCATAGTTTAGTGGCTGTGGTGGTGCTGTGTTGATGGTTGCACTGGGTGATCTCAGAGGGCTTCTCCAACCCAAACAATTCATTGGTTCTGTGACTCTAAACTCAGTGCTGGATGTAGTGGCTTTGAACAGCTGTTGGCCAGACATTCCCAGCACTGCATAGTGGTGCTGGTGGGTGCTGTGCCATGTGGTGAGAGAGCCAGGGAGGTGCAGCCTGGTCCCCAGGATGATGGATGGGGTGAAAGCACTCTGCCAAGAGCTGGGGACCCCTCTCATGGTGCTGACTGCAGTGGAGCAGCTGAGCCATAGTGGCAGCAGAGTCTAAATGGCTCCAGCAGTGCCAGGGAACTGTGCAGGAACAAAGGGCAAAAAGGTGCCAGGCTGAGGACAAGAGGGGTGTCCCCAGGCTGTCAATGTAATTAAACAGAAGACATGGGTGGATAGCCACCACCCCCCCAGGTGTGGTGACCCTCTGGCCAGCCCTGCTGCTCGTGGCACGGTCTGCAGGTGTGCTGGCAGTGTTCGGCTGGGGTGGTGGGTGCTGGTGATGTGCACACTGATGCTTTGCAGCCTGTGCTGTGCCTGGGGGTTGGAAAGGGACACCTGGCACAGAACCAGGACTGTTCCTGCCTATCCAAGTCGGGGCTGGGATGGGCTGGGAAGCACTGGGTGTTGACTGCAGGTGAGGGGGGCTTGGACTACTGGGGACCCTTGTGTCCTCACACTCATCTTGGCTGAGAAACAGCTGCAGAAGCCACAGTGTGGGGCTGGGAGTGTTGAGCAGCACCACCCCTCGAGGCCTCTCTATGCGTGGTTGGCAGGTCTCTGTGTCTTCAGGAGGAGCAGAGCTGGCCCAAGTGTATCCAGCAGGTCAAGCCTTGAAATGAAGAAGCAATAAGCCACTGAAATGGTACTATCACCGAAACATGATTGATCAATTGAATTCTATCAGAGACAGTGGGCAGCCAGATTAACTCAGGCCTGATGGGTTCAATGAGTTAAAGCATGATGTTCATTTCAGCTTCATTTCACCAGTCTTTGCTTGTGAAATTGGTCAATCAATAGGGGTTGAAGATCATATCTATATATATTGGTGACCATCTTATGGGGAATATAATCTAGCCTAGTCAGCTCCTGGCTCCGGCTGCCTTCGGCGGGTAATGGAGACAGAGCAGAGACTCCATCAGTGCCACCGAAATGGGCTGATATCTTCTCCAAATGAAAAGTATTTTTNTCAGCCTCCTCTTTCCACACTAAACACACCCAGCTCCCTCAGCTGCTCTTTCCCAGCCCTCTTCTCCAGACCCTTCCCCAGTGTTGATGCCCTTCTCTGGACCTGCTCCAGCCCCTCAGTGTCCTTGTTGGAGTGCTGTGTCCTCATCCCCATTCTTCCAGCACTAAGCCCTTCCTCTATGGCATGAAATTGCCCCAGAAGAGGTTTGGGTTGGCTATGAGGAACAATTTCTGTGTTGCATGAGTGATCAGGGATTGGAACAGTCTGCCCAGGGCAGAGCTGGAGTCACCCTCTCTGGAGGTGTTCGAGCAGCCTGTGGAGCTGCTGCTTAGGGACAGGTTTTAGGAGTGACCCTAAACTGGGTTGAGGGTTGGACTGGATGAGCTTGGAGGTCTCTTCCAAACAGATGTGTTCTGTGATTCTGGGTCTCCAACCCTGCAGGCAGCCCCAATCTGAAGCTGGGCTGGGGAGGTTGTGAGGCTGCCAGTGATGTGCAGTCCTGTCATGGGATGTGTGGAGCTTCCGTTTGTGCCTCAGACAAAGCCTTCCAGTGGCAATTAAACAAAGTCTTTATCTTCTGTTGACTGATTTACAGCCCTGCTACAAGGAAACAAATCACCTCTGTGCCTCCTGCTAATATTTCATTTGCTTCATAAGGTTTTAAATGTGGTGAATAACATCCTCCCTAATTAGCCTGTGTTTGCCTGTAAGGTGGAGTAATTAGATATGAGACCAGGTAAATGAAGTTGGACAGCAGAAATTAGAGGCAAAAGCTACATCCTTTGCTGAGGTGGGCACCTCCCAGAACCCACCATGCACTTCCTCAACTAACCTTCAAAACCCTACAGCCTTTAAAATCCCTGAAACCAGCCTGAAAAGCCCCAAACTAGATGATTCTCTCTTCCTCCAGAGGAGGACTGCACCACAACAGCTGTGCACCTCATGGGGCACCCTGGTTACTGATAGCCCTGAGGACATCACCACAGCTGGACCTGTGGGCAGCACCCATGTCTCAGGGCTTGGGAGGTCTGAGGTCCACAGCTGGAGCCAGACTCATTCAGACCCAGCTATGGAATTGGGCTGTTGTCCCTCTGGGAATGAAAAAGGACAGAAGGGACATGGTGGAGATGGCCTTTCCCTTCACTTCAGGATCTTTCACTTTTTTATGTTATATATAACGTATATGTGTGTGTGTGTTTGGTGTTTTTTTCCCCCCACTGAGCTTTCAAACATAGATTCATAGGATCACAGAATGGCTTGGATTGGAAGGGACTTTCTAAGCTCATCCAGTCCAACCCCATGCAGCCAGCAGTGGCATCCCTAATCACAGCAAGCTGCTCACAGCCACAACCTGACCTGCAACGGTGCCAGCCATGGGGCAGCTCCTACCTCTTTGGGTACCCGGGGCCAGGCTCTCCCCATCCTCAGTGTCAAACATTTCTCCCTTCTCTCCACTCTCAATTTCCCTCTTTGAGTCCAAACCATGCCCCTTGGCCTGTCACAACAGGCCCTCTTCAAAAGTCTGTCCCCAGCTTTCTGCTGGGCCCCTTTAGGCTTTGCAAGGCCACCAGAAGGTGTCCCTGGAGCCTTCTCTCCAGGATGAACACCCCCAACTCTCCCAGCCTGACCTCACAGCAGAGGGCTTCCAGCCCTGCCAGCACTGCTGTGGCCTCCCCTGGCTCTTCTCCAACAGGTCTCTGACTGTGCTGTGCTGAGGACTGCAGAGCTGCCCCAGCACTGCAGGGGAGCTCTCAGCAGAGTGCAGCAGAGGCAGAACCCCCTCCTCTTTCTCTGGTACGTGGCTTGTGGGTTTCCACTGCAGAGGGAGGTCTCTTCCTCTTGTATTTGTCGGGATGCTTTGATCACAGGTGCCCAGGATGGTACTCTGGGAAGAAGGGCAGCTGAGCATGGATGTCCCTAGCCAAGGCTGCTGGACCAGGCCTCCCCTTCAGCTGGGTCCTGTTCTCCATCTCCTCCCTGGCCCATAGCCATCAGGAGCAGCTCAGTGATGGATGGCTGCATGTGTAAATGGGTTGGGGTCTCATTATGGATCTAATCTCAGGGAGGATAAACAGCACACACCCACCCTGGCCTGGCCAGGAGCATTCTCCAGGTCACACCACACCACAAATTGTTCCCCTGCCTTTCATCACCCCCTTCAGCCCAAAGCTTCATCTCGCTATGGGTCTGGTGCCAAGCTGTGAGCAATGTTTATTTAACCTGAGGTTCAGAGCTGGTCTCTCCTTGCTCCTCAGGTGGGGTCTCCCCAGCCCTTTTGCTACCATGCAGCAAGCATCCAGAATTTTAATGTCATGAGCCATGGTTGACTAAACCCAGCACTGAGTCTGTTAGATATTATTTGATTTAGAATAGAGGGGGCAGGGTGGGTGAGGAAGGAGAAAAGGAAAGACTTAAAGATACACTGCAGCCTTCTGGCTGTGCCTCTGTGTTTGTCTCAGCTCTCTACAGAGGCTTAGACCTCTCAGAGAAAGGTTCAGGGCTTGTTTTATCCTGTGTGGAGCAAACTCACCCAATATTGTTTGCTCCAGACTGAAGTTGCAAGCTGAGAGGCCTGGTTCATAGATCCATAGAATGACAGACTGGGTTGGGTTGGCAGGGATCTCTGAGATCATCCAGATCCAACCCCCTGACATGGGCAGGGACACCTCCCACCAGCCCAGATTCCTCAAGGCACTCACAAGATGAGTTGGTTTGTAAGGGACCTTGAAGATTCTCTAGTTCCAAGCCTTCTCTGGAGACTTTCCAAACCTTCCCGGCTGTGTTCCTGTGTGCCCTGCCCTGGGTGACTCTGCTCTGGGGCTGGATGATCTCTGGAGGTCCCTTCCAGCCCCTAACGTTGTGTGGTTGTGAACAGTCTTGCCCAGTGGACATCCCCAATGTTACTGGTGGCCAGGACGTGTCTGGGGACAAAGCTGTTGGTGGCTTTGCCTGGAGCCTCTCTCGTGCCAAGACACTCCAGGTGGAATCTGCCAGGGGAGCTCTGGGTGGTGATGTTGTCTTGACTGAGTAGTGAGGGACTGCTCTGCTCGCCAGAGCCCTGCTGCTGCTGGTGAGCCTGAGCTCAGCTCCTGGGAGCCAGCTTGGCAGCAGAGGTCTGCTTTTGCTGTGTCTGTTTCCTCCCTGTGCCTGGCGCTGTGTTGCCACCTGCAGAAGAGATCTGATAGTTGCCGTTGTTCTTGGAGTTCCACCTCCTGGAGTCCTGGGAATACTGCAGAGCTCAGCTCTCCCAGCATAACAGACACGTTTCTAGCGCTGACAGGTGAAGGGGAAAAGCAGTAACCCGCCGTGAGCTGGCACAGAGCAAATTGAAACAAGCCCCTCTCTGGCGAGAGGCTTTTTGAGCTGCCAATCTCCGCGTTCCTCAAACTTGTCTCATGGCTTTTCAGCCATGGGCAGTCACTTAAGACTCCTGCTAAACATCTCTGCCCGAGGCAGAGGGAGCAGAGCATGCCTCACAGCCCCGTCTGCCGCCGTGCCCACGCGCAGCCGCCAGGACAGAGCTTGCTGAAGGTGCTCTGGTGGCACATCTGGGCCCCAGGGACTTCCCGTCCTGGTGTAGTGCCAGGACTTTGTATCCAGAGAAGGGCGACGAGGCTGGTGAGAGGCCTCCAGCACAAGCCCTACGAGGAGAGGCTGAGGGAGCTGGGGTTGTTTAGCCTGGAGAAGAGGAGGCTCAGGGGAGACCTTATTGCTGTCTACAACTACCTGAGGGGTGGTTGTGGCCAGGAGGAGGTTGCTCTCTTCTCTCAGGTGGCCAGCGCCAGAACGAGAGGACACAGCCTCAGGCTGTGCCGGGGGAAGTTTAGGCTTGAGGTGAGGAGAAAGTTCTTCACTGAGAGAGTCATTGGACACTGGAATGGGCTGCCCAGGGAGGTGGTGGAGTCGCCGTCCCTGGAGCTGTTCAAGGCA
>WAAF01017503.1:92719-129816 GCA_013400475.1 Tricholaema leucomelas | reverse complement strand
GACACAGTACTCAAGGTGTGGCCTGACCAGTGCTGAGTACAGGGGAAGAATAACCTCCCTCATCCTACTGGCCACACTGTTCCTGATGCAGGCCAGGATGCCATTGGCTCTCTTGGCCACCTGGGCACACTGCTGGCTCATCTTCAGCTGCTATCTACCAGTACCCCCCAGGTCCCTTTCTTCCTGGCTGCTCTCAGCCACTCTGTCCCCAGACTGTAGTGCTGGACTATTGTGTCCAGTTCTGGGTTCCACACTTCAAGAAGGACAGGGAACTGCTGGAAAGAGTCCAGTGGAGGCTGTTAGGATGCTGAAGGGCCTGGAACCTCTGTGTAAGGAGGAAAGGCTGAAATCCCTGGGGCTGCTCAGCCTGAAGAAGAGCGTCCTCGGAGACAATCTGGTCAGTGATTACAGCTATCTGAGAGGTGAGGGGCAAGAAGAAGGGCTCAGGCTCTTGTCATTGGTGTTCTCTGATACGATAAACAACAATGGCCACCAACTGGAACTCTATCTCAACATAAGAAGCAACTTGTTTGTTGTGAGTGCCCTAGAGGTCTGGAGCAGACTGACCAGAGAGGTTGAGGAGTCTCCTCTGGAGACTTTCCAGACCCATCTGAAGGTACTCCTGTGTGTCTTGCCTTGAGTGACCCTGCTCTGTCCAGGGGGTTGGACTGGATTATCTCTGGAGATCCCTTCCATCCCCTACCATTCTGTGATTCTGTGGTTCCTGGAGCTGACCCAAGCTGACTGTGACTGCAGCATCGGGTGATGCACTTATCCTTGCATGTCCTCCAAGATCCAGATGTTCTCAGGTGGTGCAGTGAAAGTGATGTGAGCCTTGCCTGTTGTCCTGCCCTTAATGTCTGTATGAAATCCCTGATGGTGTATGGTTTTGAGGGGTGGCTGTTGTGGAGGACTGCTCAGGCTGGGGTGACCAGAGAGCTGGAGAATTTCCTCTGTGGGAACAGGCTGGAAGAGTTGGGTGAGTTCAGCCTGGAGAAGAGAGGGCTGCAGGGAGATCTTAGAGTAGCCAGGAGCACTGGGACAAGGGCTGGGAGTGCCAGGATGAGGGACAGTGGCTTTGAGCTGGGTGAGAAGAGATTGACACTGGAGAGAAGGATGAAATTGTTGAGAGTGAGAGTGTGGAGACACTGGCACAGGTTGCCCAGGGAGGTTGTGGATGCTCCCTCCCTGGAGGCTTTCAAGACCAGGCTGGATGATGCTTTGAGTAGATGTCCCTGCCCATGGCAGGGGTTTGGAACTGGATGACCTCGGAGGTCCCTTTGAACCCAAGCCATTCCGTGATTACAAGAATGTCCTAGCAATGTGTGGCTTGCTCTAACCTCCTCTCACAGGGTCCTCATGGTGCCAGGATGCTGCTGCTCACATCTGCAAGGGACACCCCTGAGCAGGTCCTGTCATTGCAATGCCTGCTGACCCTCTGCCTTCTTCTCTCCCCTTTGAAAGGTCTTCAGGAGTCCCCAGTACCTAATGGCCACTCCCTGCCAGGCAGAGACTTCCTTCGGAAGCAGATGCGAGGAGACCTCTTCACCCAGCAGCAGCTGGAAGTCCTGGACCGGGTCTTTGAGAGGCAGCATTACTCGGACATCTTCACCACCACTGAGCCCATCAAACCCGAGCAGGTACTGCTGCAGGTGTTCCATGTTCTCTGGGTGTGCTTTCTGCTTGGTGGGCATCATCAGGTGCCCTCCAGGGTCTCAGCAGGCTGATGTGCAGAAGCAGCTGTCACATCCAGCTCCTCATCCAGGGGCATGCTAACCAGAAGGGGACAGAACATGGAGGCAAACCCTTGCTGGGTGAACATCATCAACCGCTTGGGCTTGGAATGACACCTGCTGAGGGTCAGTCACACCAGATGAGTCCTTGGAGAGTGTCTCAGCTTCTGCTGCTTTGGTTAGATCAAAAGAAGGCTGTGCAGGCAACAAGGAGAAGCCTCACAGAGCTCAGTGACTCATTTTGGTGCACGGTTTGCAGGGTCGTGCACACAAATTAGACCTTTTGTGTCCGTGAATGGGTCTATTAGGCATGGAGTTGGCCACTTGCTGAGAGAAGCACCTTTTAGATTGTGGGGGTGGAGGAGCTGCAGCTACTGATCAGTGGTGTGTCTGAGGAGGACTTTGCACAGATTTTGGGGGGAGGGTCCATTTCGGCAAGTGCAGTAGAGAAGCCCATGCACATGAGCTGTGCCTCTCTTCTTGGCAGCCTTCAGTTCAGCTGCTGAGGGGGAGCTGGAGGTGGCTGTGTTGCTGCCATCACCATCACTGGTCTCACTTGTCACTTAATGATGCATTTGGCAATCAGTCTTCAGTGCTCTCGGTGTTGGATCTGATGTTTAGCAAGGTGCATGGGCTCTGGAAAAGCAGACAAGCCTTGGGTCTTCTCAGGATAGCCTGAGCATCATCTCATGGCAGCCCTCTTTGGTGGTGGGTTTAAAGAACATCAATGAGTGTCGCTGGTTTTCATAATTACTTTTGACAATAATTACTGATAATTGCTTTTGATGATTAGTTGATAGTGACACAACTTACTTGTTTTGGAATTCATGTGGTAAAGATGAAGTTTCTCAAGATTTTAATCTCAAATCTGTCACTGGTTGTATCTTTCATGGAGGCATTTACTTCTCACCACCTTCTCATGGTCCAGTTCTGGTGTCCCCAGCAGAAGAAGGACATAGCTGCTGGTGTGAGTCTAGACGAAGCCACAAAGATGATCCAAGGGCTGGAGCAGCTCTGCTGTGAGGACAGGCTGAGGGAGCTGGGAGTGTTCAGCCTGGAAAGGAGAAGGCTCCAGAGGGACCTTAGTGCTGCCTTCCAGTGCCTGAAGGGGTCCTGCAGGAAGGCTGCAGAGGAACTTTTCCTCAGGGTGTCTGGAGACAGCCTAAGGGGGAATGGTTTGAAGCTGAGGCAGAGTAGAGTCAGACTTGATCTGAGGAAGAAGTTCTGCAGTAGCAGGATGGTGAGACTCTGAAGCAGGCTGCCCAGGTAGGCTGTGAATGTCTCCTGCCTGGGGGTGTTCAAGGCCAGGCTGGATGAGGCCTTGAGCAGCTGAGTCTAGCTGAGAGGTGTCCCAGAGCATGGCAGGGAGGTTGAAATGAGCTCTGAGGTCCCTTTCCACCTGAGCCATTCTGTGGGTCCAGGATTCTGTGGTTTTGTTGTTTCCCCAGTTGGTGCTCATGGATCTGAATTCATGCTGGAAGGATATGGTGAAGGTGCTCAGCAGGGTTTGATTTCTGTAAGAACCACTTAGCAGAGTTGTGTGGCTTAACCCCAGAGGGCAACTGAGCACCATGTGGCTGCCTGCTCACTGCCCCTGTGCTGGGGTGGGGAGGAGACCTGGGGAAAACAGAAGTAAAACTTCTGAGGTGAAGTAAAGGTAGCGTGGTGGGACAGGAAAGGAGGGGGTAGTGCTGATACTAACAGTAACACTGGTGGTGGTAAGAGTAATGGTCAAGGTAATGGTAAGGTTAAGGGCAATGGGTAAGGGTAATGATGGTAAGGATATGGGTAAGGGTAGTGGTCATGCTAAAGGTAATTGGTAATGGCAATAGCAGTGATAACAGCACATAACCAAGTGACTGCACAGTGCAGCTGCTCACCACCCACTGACCCATCCACCAGTGCCTATCCCCCAGGCGCTGGCCAGCTGCCTGCAGTGTGTGCGGTGGTAAGGACATGCTGTGGTCTTCAGTGTCACTTTGGTCAGCCTGGGCTGGCTGCCCCTGCCTTGTCCTACCCCAGCCTGCTCACTGGCAGGGCACTGAGGAGGCTGAAGAGCCCCTGGTTCAGCACCGACCAAACCATCAGCCCGGGGCTAGCCCTAACCCAAACCAGGGCACTGCACCAGCTGCTGGGAAGAAAATCTACTCGAGTGCAGCCAAAACCGGGACAGGGAGCCCAAGAGAAGCCTCGGGAAGGTGAAATGGCCTTCAGGTGCCACTAGATGGTGGCTGTCCCATCTGAACAGGGTGATGCCGGAGAGGGCAGGCACCGAGGCCCCTCCAGCAGCCTGTGCTGGCCACTGAGAAGCTGTCATGGTGTTAGATCTGCCCCTGCCAAACCTTTTCATGCCAGAGCCAGTGGCTGCAAAAAGAGTGGCCGCGGAAGAAGATTGTTCACTCCTGTTGGTGTTCTGAAGGCTCTGAGCTGTGTCCCTGCAGCTCCAGGAGGACAGCCCAGCATGCAGGGGACATTGCCCAGGGAGAAACTTCTGCTGGTTTAGTAAGAATGGGAGAACTGAAGGAGGATGCTGCTGAAGTTTTACCAAACATGGAATATTTGGCTGTTGGTGGAGCATAGGTGGCCCTGTGTCCATCTGAGCAGCTGTGACTACAATGGATATTCAGCCAGGCAGTCAAGGTTGGAGATTTGCTGCTGGTAGTTGTGTTAAGAGGGTGTTGCAGGCTCTGGGAGGCTACTCAGATGCTGGGGAATGCTGTGCGGTGTTGCAGCAAACCCACCTGTAGAAGCTGGTGGGCAAGTTCATCCCTTATGGTGGAGCAAACCTGCTCACTGGGTAGAAGAACCTCATGGCTATGGCTGAAGCTTGCTGGAACCAGTTTCGCACCAGTGTCTTGCAGCTCCTTCACCAAAACAAGGCTGTGTGCGTCTACCACCTTGGGTACATGGATGGAGAATCTCAGCTTGTTGGAGGTGTTGTAAGCAAGCTGATGAACCTCTGCAGTCAGGGCAAAGTCAAGCACAAAACAGACTCCTTATGACCCTTTGATCTGCCATGAGGCAGATGCAAGAGAAGAAGAGTGCTGGAAAGGTCATGCTGGTTCATTCTAAGGAGGAACCAAGAGAAGACGACACCTGAGGAGAAGTCTGTGCAGGCTGAACTCAGAGCTTGTAACTCTGCAAGCAGAGTCTTCATTTGTTTGCCTCCATGTGGGTTGGAGCACTTGGAAGTGTGGGCTATGAGTTGCTGGGTTTGCCTTCTGATTTTCGGTGGCATGTGAAGGGCAGCTTCTGAGGTCACCACTCCAACGTGCCACCTATGTGATTAGCTCTGCTTCGTGAGGACATGGCATGAACTCCACCCCTAACTGAGGCAGCTGTTTCTTACCTCTTGGGTGAGTCAAGCAAAGCTGTGGGGATGCTTCACCAAAGGGGAGAAGCTGCCTAGATCAGTGAGGCCAAAGAAATCAGACAACAGAAATGTTGTGACCTGGAAGAACAGATCTGTCCCTGTAGTAGATGGTGGCAGTAAAGTAGGACCAGAGCTTTGATGCCCCTGGAGCCCTGTCAGCAGTGGATGCATGGAGCTCTGAGTGTGTGGTGTACTGATGTAGGGGAAGATAAGGAGGAGATGCTCATCCTCGTGGAGATGAGATGTGGGGGAGGCCTGGTAGGAGCTGCTGACCCACCACTTGTCTGTCTTGTTAGAAACTTGTCCCGGCAGCAGCCAGCTGAGTGTCCTGATTTTTCCTGGACACTTGAAGTGGTCAATGTCCCTGCTCTGTTCACCTGAGGAGGGCTTTGGGTAGCTTGCTGTTCTCTAGACAAGGAATTTCCTTTCCCCACCTTGTTTTGGGGCTCCTCTTTACTCCTACTCCCCACTGATCTCCTGGGGTTGACCCTTTGGCCTCCACAAGCTGTGGTGTAGGGAGACAGGTCCCTCCTGCACAGCAAAGTGCTTGCAGCCTCAGCATGCTTGGTGCCCAGACAAAGGCTGGATCTTGCTGCCCAGAGTCCTCCTGGTGCATCTTCTGGAGACAGGCCCTTGCCCTCACCTAGGCAGACGACATATGGGTGCGGAGTGTGGGGGTGCTTGCTTACCCCTGCCAGATCCTTGCCTCTGAGTCCCTCTGTGCAAAATGGAGACTCTAGTGTTACCTCTTACCTCAGACCATATTGTGCTCTTGACAAGCATCATCAAGGCTTCCACTTCTGCTGTGTGCTCTTCCTTCCTCAGAGAGACCCACAGGGAGAGAACCTTGTCCTTGGGATACAGCTGTCCGGAGAAGGCAGACTCAGGACAATGACAGGAAAATAAAATAGCCAGAAATTGTTCACTTCTGGGGAAGGGTCTGGAGATCAGGGCTGGGGTGGAGCAGCTGAGGGAGCTGGGGGTGTCCAGCCTGGAGAAGAGGTGGCCGAAGAGAGACCTCATTGCTCTCTGAAGTTCTCCCTTTGCATCTCTCCAGTTCTCTGAGAGGAGGCTGCAGCCACAGTGGAGTTGGACTCTTCCTAGGAACAAGTGAGAGGATGAAAGGAAATGGCCTCAAGTTGCCCCAAGGGAGGTTTAGGTTGGACGTGAGGAACAATTCCTGCCCCTTGAGGGTTGTCAAGGCCTGGCCCAGGCTGTCCAGGGCAGTGGTGGAGTCCCCATCCCTGGAGGGGTTTCAAAGCTGTGTAGGTGTGGTGCTCAGAGCCATGGTTTGGTGGTGTCCTGGCAGTGCTGGGTTAGGAGTTGGACTCCATGACTTTAAAGGTCTCTTCTAACCAAAATAATTCTGTGGTTCTATGAGAAGCTGTAGTGGGGCAGGTGACACAACCAAAGCAACTGATGATTCTGTGGTGGCAGATGGAGCCCAGTAGCTGAGAGCTTCTGCAAACAGAGCCAGGTTCTCGTGTCTCTGTGCTACAGTGCAGTGGCCACCTCTTAAGGCACCCTGATCCAGCTGCCCTCAGCAGAACCTCACTGTCAGCATGAATTCTAGTGTGAAACAAAAGCCTTTCCCTCACACTTGTACCATTTTGTGCACATTTTGGTAGAGCTGTCTCCAAGAAGCAGAGGTATGGTGCTAAAGGGCATGGTTTAGCCCCAGCCTTGGCAGAGCTAGAAAGTGGTTGGACTGGAGGATCTGAAAAGGCTTTTCTGGCCCAAATGATGCAGTGATCCTATGACATTCTGCAAAGAGCCTGTGGTCAATGTGCACTGGTCAAAAATGTTCACAGAGAACTGGTTTTGAGCATGTCTGGGCAGGGCTTTGGCAATGCAGGTGGTGTGGGGGTGTTTGCACCACCACCACCACTGCTCTTGGCTGCTGGCCACCAGCAGCTCTTTCACAGCCCAGGGCAAAGTCCACAGCTTGAACATCACATAGTGCCTAGGGGCTTGGAGAAGGCAGAGAAGAAACCGTGCCAGCATCGTGGGCTGGCCGTGGGTGTCACTGTCCTCTCCATGTGTGTGGATAGACCTTTCCGCTCCGCTCCTCTCTGGGACAGTGATGCCTGCAGCCCCCTGCCTACAGGCAAGGCTGTTGGTGCTGCTGGTACAGCTAGCACCCAGAGCTTCCTCAGACCAAAGCCATACTGAGACAGGGAGCAGCTTTGTGTTGCAGGACTTCTGCTGTTCTTGGGAGACCACCCTGCTCCTGCCTGCTAAGGCAGAACCCAGCTGTCTACGGCTGCTGCACCAACAGCTCTGCTTTTATCCAGACCTGGGACTCCTGTTGTGACCTTCCTGTGCAGAGCTGCCGCACCGAGTGATGTCATTTCAGTGCATGGTTCATGCAGCTGGAAGAAGCTGGAGGTGCTGGTTGACCCAGCAGACCCCCTGCAGAGATGTGAGGCCAATGGTCATGGGTCACAGAATCACAGAATAGGTTGGGTGGGAAAGGACATTTCAAACTCATCCAGCCCAGCCCCATGCAGCCAGCAGGGACATCCCCAGCCACAGCAGGTTGCTCAGTTCTCCAGACAATCTGCAGTGGTGCCAGCCATGGGGCAGCTCCTACCTCTCCGGGCACCCGGGGTCAGGCTTCCCCACCCTCAGGGTCAAACCTTTCTCCCTCCTCTCCACTCTCAATCTCCCTCTTTGAGTCCAAGCCATCCTCCTTGGCCTGTCACAACAGACCCTGCTCAGAAGCCTGTCCCCAGCTTTCTGCTGGGCCTCTTTAGGCTCTGCAAGGCCACCAGAAGGTGTCTCTGGAGCCTTCTTCTCTCCAGACTGAACACCCCCAACTCTCCCAGCCTGACCTCACAGCAGAGGGCTTCCAGCCCTGCCAGCACTGCTGTGGCCTCCTCTGGCCCTGCTTCAACAGGTCCCTGTCTGTGCTGTGCTGAGAACTGCAGAGCTGCCCCAGCACTGCAGGGGAGGTCTCAGCAGAGCCCAGCAGAGGGGCAGAATCCCCTCCCTGGCCCTGCTGCCCACATTGCTGGGGATCAGCCCAGAGCAGGGCTGGCAGTGTTATGTGCCAGCTGCTCTCCAGGCTTTCACTCACAGGTGAAGCTTGTCCTCTGGTGCCTTCTTACAATTCCAGGCAGGAAGATGGGGAAGCTCTCTCCAGTCACCCTGGGCTGACTGGAGAGGAGATGTCCTGGAGATCAAGACATGAGAAACAGCAGTGAGCAGGAGGGGCCACAGCACAGAGGGTGGACAAGAGGGGGACAGGCCTGTGGCTGGCAGTGATGTGCTTTTGTGGCTGTGGGAGCAGGAAGAATGCCTCTACAGAGAAGGACTGTGGGATGAAGTCTCTAGAGCAGAATGACTCGCTGGAGAGGCAAGCGCGTTAATTTCTGCGGCGCGAAGGCAGACTGCTCAGCGCTGGGTCGGTGTGCAGGGCAGAAATGGATTCCCTGGTGCTGTCAGCCTGGCACAGGGGCCCGATCGAATTCTCATTGAAGCCAGCAGGAATACTTCTATTGACTTCAATAGACTTTAGATCAAGGCCATAATGAGGCAGAACATGATGTGACCAGGCTCAGCACTCTGTAGGTCACTGACTTGGGAGGGAGCTGCTTGCCACTCTGAGCAGGGAATTCTCAGCCCCTCTGCACTAGCAGCAGCAGCCCTTCTGCTTCCAGAAGCAGCTCAGCTGAAGGTCTCTTCATGTGTTTATCCATGGACACAACAGAGATGTTCTGAACTGGCAGATCGAGATACTGGCAGTTGAGATACTGAAAGGTGTCCAGAGAAGAGTGACAAAGCTGGTGAGAGCCCTGGAACACAAACNTTGATTCTATTCTATTCTATTCTATTCTATTCTATTCTATTCCATCTGGCAGAAGCCAGGCAAACATATACTACCGCGTAGCAGTAGCTTGAGGAGGGTGGATCTAGATGGAGCTGGGAAGGAACTTGTGACAAGGGCTGGCAGTACTAGGAGGAGGGACAAAAGCTTTGAGCTGGGAGAGGGGAGATTGAGACTGGAGAGAAGGAAGAAATTCTTAAGAGAGAGGGTGGGGAAACACTGGCACAGGTTGCTCAGGGAGGTTGTGGATGGCCCCTCCTTAAAGGTGTCCAAGTCTAGGTTAGATGAGGCCTTAAGCAACCTGGGCTGGTGGAAGGCTGAAGACCATTCAGTTCTAAGCCCCCTGTCATGGGCTTTGCCCCTATGGCAGGGGGCTTGGAACTGGATGATATTCAAGGTCCCTTCCAACCCAACCCATTCTCTGCTTCAGAGAATCGTGGTGCAGAAGTCCTCTGAACTGACCAAGAGAGGGTCATGAAGCACTTTCAAACATCTTCACATTCTGCTTTTATCTGGTGTTTGCCACCTTGGCAAGAGCAGTTTGGATGGTGTGCCCACAGGGCTGTATCTCCTGAGAGCATGGAGACTGCAAGCTCTCCTCCTCACCCCTCAAGCCCTTCCAGTTGGGGAGGGACCCTCAGGAGTAACAGGGAAAAGTCAGAAATCTGCCAGGAACAAGAAAAATCAGGAGAAGGTGATGAAACCCAGAAAATGTGAATCTGTGGAACAGGATGCCCAGGGAAGTGGTGGAAGCCCCACCTCTGGAGGTCTTCAAGGCCAGGCTGTGTGTGGCTCTGAGCAGCATGCTGTAGTGTGAGGTGTCCCTACCCACGGCAGGGGGATTGCAACTTGATGATCCTTGAGGTCCCTTCCAGCCCTGACAACTCTATGGTTCTACGAATAGATGGATTTTTCCTGAGGCACACTGTTTTTGGGTGGACAGAGGCTGCTAAGGAGCTTTTTGAAGCAGCCAGAGATTTGTAATGAGAATATGGAGAAAGGACCTGCTTGGCTCTTCTTTAGGTTGTCCTTCAGCGGTGAAAATCAAGGCAGCCACTGATGGCTGTGTCTGGGTGTCCACAGTCAGATTTTCTCTTCATCTGCCACCTGCAGAAGTGCAGAAACAAGCTCCTAGAATCACAGAGGTGTTGTGGTTGGAGGAGGCCTCAAAGAGGTCATAGGTTCATGGAGTGCTTTGGGTTGGAAGAGATCTCAAAGATCATCCAGGGCCAACCCCTGCCATGGACAGGGACATCTCCCACTAGCCCAGGTTGCTCAAAGCACTTGTAGAATGAGTTGAGTTGGAACTAGATGATCTTCAACCTTCCATTCACCCAGGTTGCTCAAGGTCTCATCCAACCTGACTATGAACACCTCCAAGGAGGGGACATCCACAGCCTCTGTGGGCAACCTGTGACAGTGTCTCCCCACCCTCAGGGCCAAGCTCTTGCCTATAGCTGATGTCACATATGTAGATGAAAATCAAGTGGCAAACAACATCAGTCTCAGCAAATGGCCACAAAGGTTGACACTGAATCAAAAGAAGGAAGAAAATAAAAGGAGAAGGAAAAGTGGAGCTCTGCATCCATCTGCCAGCTCTGTGGCAGCTCCTCAAGGGCAGGCAGGAGCCCAATGGCCAGAGGTGATGGAGTTACACAGGGTGTGGGATGAGTTTGTGGGTGGCTGCTTGACCCTCCTTCCATCCTGTGCTCCCTGCTCTGCTCATGGCAGTTCCTTTCTCCATCCCAGTGGATGCTAGCCAGCAGTGGCAGCTGGGTGGACTGTGCCAGTGCTGGTGCTGGCTGGAGGCAGTTGGTGGGTGCTGCCCCCTCAACCCCATTCTGCCAGCACTAAGCCCTTCTATGGCCTCAAATTGCCCCAGAAGAGAGTTAGGTTGGCCATGAGGAACAATTTCTGTGCTGCAAGAGTCGTCAGGGCTTAGAACAGGCTGCCCAGGGAGGTGGTGGAGTCACCATGCCTGGAGGTGTTCCAGATACGTGTGGCTGTGGCCCTCGGGGCCATGGTTTAGTGGCCATGGTGGAGTTGTGCTGAAGATTGGACTGGATGATCTTGGAGAGCTTTTCCAACCCAAACCACTCTGTAGTCCTATGATTCCTGCAGAGATGGGAAGCAGCAGCCAGCAGGGATGCCTTGGTGGCTTTCAGATCTGCTCACCTCCCAGCTGAAGCCTCCCCTGATCCACCCTGTGGCTTTATTGGTAGGAGGGTAAAAGAAAGAAACCCCACTCTAAACGCAGCCTAGGAGAGCACATCAGGAGAGGAAAAACCTCCCCATATTTACTCTCAGTAGACTATTAGACAACACCAGGCTATTAATTTGGCTCCTGAGTCTTCACCACAGCCCATAAAGGCTTGCAGTTGTCAAATGGAGTTCATTTTAATTTCCTTTCAATCACAGTAAATTATTCAGGTGATAAATCAGCTGGGGCAGCCTCCTGGCTGTAATAGAAACCCTAATTCCTGGCTAATTATCCAGCCCATTGCTGCCAGCAGATCAATACCCAGCCGAATGGAAAGGGCGCGGGGTCCGGGCAGGCAGAGTGGTGTGGGGATGGCAACTGGGAGCAGGGCTGCTCCTGCCCCCTGCCCCTCCGAGGGGGTGAAGCTCCGCAAAGCTCCCTCTTTCTCTCACCACCATGGGCAGCGTTTCCTCTCCTGGGCACAGCCCATCAGCTGCCCTTACCCTTCCTGTGTGGCTGTGATGTGGCAGGGGGCTGGAGGGACTCTGTGTGCTTTCCTACACTGAGGTGACCCTGATGTGCTCTTGGAACTTGATGGCACCACTTGGAGTATCCTGGGCTGATCCCCAGCAGCGTGGGCAGCAGGGGCAAGGAGGGGATTCTGCCCCTCTGCTGGGCTCTGCTGAGACCTTCCTTGCAGTGCTGGGGCAGCTCTGGAGTCCTCAGCACAGCACAGTCAGGGACCTGTTGGAGAAGGGCCAGGGGAGGCCACAGCAGTGCTGGCAGGGCTGGAAGCCCTCTGCTGTGAGGCCAGGCTGGTAGAGTTGGGGGTGTTCATCGTGGAGAGGCCCAGGGTGCCCAGAGTGGTGGGAGCTGCCCTATGGCTGGCACAGTTGCAGGTCAGGTTGTTTGTGGCTGTGAGCAGCCTGCTGTGGTTGGGGATGTCCCTGCTGGCTGCATAGAGTTGCACCAGATGGTACTGGTTCTTTGCAACCCAACCCTTTGGTGATTCTATGGCTCTATGGGATGTGTCACTTTGCTTTCAGTCATCCTGTTGATCCCAGAGTGGGATCCTCAGGATCACCCATGGCAGAGTGCTCAAGTGATGTAGGAACACATCCTGTGTCCCAGGATCTCCTATCTGCTTTGCTCACTCCTGGTCTGCCATCCCTGCTGGGCTGGTGGCTCGCACAGGCAGCAGGGACAGTGTCCTCTGGAGGAGCTGAAGTCTGCTCAGAAGAAGACCTCCAGATAGTACCTTTCCACCCTTCTGCCCAGAAATAGCTTAAAGGATGGTAAAATTTGAGGAGGTTTCATAAAGGCTGTAGAGGACCAGTCCTCAGCTGTGACATTTCACTGGGCAGGAGCAGCAGATCTGGGGAAATGACAGCTGTGCTCAACTCCAGCTCCCTGCAGGAGATGGCTGCTCCAGAGCTGGTCTCTCACAGAATCACAGAACATTAGGGGTTGGAAGGGACCTCCAGAGGTCACCCAGTCCAAACTCCCTGCCAGAGCAGAGTTATCTAGGGTAGGGCACACAGAAACACATCCATGTGGGTCTGGAAGCTCTCCAGAGGAGGAGACTCCACAACCTCTCTGGGCAGTCTGCTCCAGCCCTCCAGCAGCCTCACACCAAACAAGTTGTTCCTCTTCTTCGGAAGAAACCTCCTGGGCTCCAGTTTGTGCCCATTGTTCCCTGTGCTATTACTGGGCACTACTGGAGAGAGTCTGGGCTCTCAGCAGAAATATTTCAGTCCCCACATCATCTTCACAGCCTCTGTTGGACTCTCTCTGGCAGATCCCTGTCTCTCTTGAGCTGGGGAGCCCCAAACTGGACACAGCATTGCAGGTGTGGTCTCAGCAGGGCAGAGTAGTGGAGAGAAGAACCTCCCTTGACCTAATGGACACTTATTGCACCCCAGGATGCCATCGGCTCTCTTGGCCACAAGGGCATATTACATTCCCGTGGGGAAGCTGCTGTCCACCAGCACTCCAAGGTCTTTCTCCATGGAGCTGCTTTCCAACAGGACCACTCCTAGTCTGTACTGGTGCCTGGGGTTTTCTCCCCAGATGCAGTATTCTACATTTCTCCATGGGGAGCTGCATGAGGTTTGCCGTTGCCCACAAAGCCATTTGAGCCCTGAGATGCTGTTGGTAACCACAGCCTCCAATTCAAAGGGCCCACCAGCTCCTGGTGCAGTAACAGGTTATTCTGCAGAGATGCTGGCTAGAGCTGCTCCACCTACTCCAGGGGAGCTCCAGACCTGTGGACTTGCCTTGACTTCTGAAGGATGAACCTTTAGGATCCCCATTCCTGCTCACCATCACCATGATTGTTGTTTACTAGTCCTGTGGTGGTACTGAGAGAACCCAACAGGGAACATGGGGCTGAGGGAGGAGCAGTGTCCCTGGAAATCTCACTGTCTGGATGGAGAGGATGAGAGATGGCTGAGGAGAGGAGCAGCTTCACCTGCAGTGCAGGTGGGAAGAACAAAGCCCTGTGCAGAAGCTGCTCTGTGCTGCTGCAGGGAGTCTGCAGCCTCCTCAGGACAGACTCTTGCAGCCCAGAAGGCCAAGGGCAGCCTGGGCTGCATCCAAAGCAGTGTGGCCAGAGATGGAGAGAGGGGATCCTGCCCCTCTGCTCTGCTCTGGGAAGACCTCACCTGCAGGGCTGTGTCCAGCTGTGGGACCACCAGCACAAAAGAGACCTGGAGCTGCTGGAGAGGGTCGAGAGGAGGCCACCAAGATGCTCAGTGGGCTGCAGAACCTCTGCTGTGGGCACAGGCTGGGAGAGTTGGGGCTGTGCAGCCTGGAGAAGAGAAGGCTGCAGGGAGAGCTTAGAGCTGCATTTCAGTAGCTGCAGAGGAGCTGCAGGCAGGCTGGGGAGGGACTGTTGAGAAGGGCCTGTGGGGCTAGGCTGAAGGGCAGTGTTTTGGAAGTGGAGCAGGGCAGAGTTAGGTTGGACACCAGGAGGAAGTTGTGCACAGTGAAGGTGGGGAGACCTCTTGGGGAGACCCTGATATAGGCTGCCCAGGGAGGTGGTGGAGATTCCATCCCTGCAGACATTGAAGGACAGGCTGGATGTGTCCCTGTGCAGCCTGCTCTGGTTGGAAGTGTCTCTGCTGAGTGCAGCCTACATGGAGCAGGGGCTGGCTCTGATGGAAGAGGTGAAAAGAAAGCCAAATGGGTTTGCCCAAGGGGTGCTCTCATGTCTAGGCAAAGATCTTGGTGCCCATTCCTATGTGTTCCTGCTCGTGGCAGCAGATGATGTTTAGCTTTCCCATTCTGTCAGGAAGCAGCAGGCAACCCAGGGCTGGGACTGCCCCTGTCAACTCTTCCAAGAGGCAACAGGGAGCACTTTCAGGGCTCTAGAATGTTTGCAGTGCACTGGCAGCGCTACCATGCTTCATTTGGAAGGCTGGAGCTCTGCTGGAGAAGCCCCAGTGGTGGCCTGGGTTTATGCTGATTCTTCCTCAAAAGGGTTGTCCAGGCCTGGCCCAGTCTGCCCAGGGCAGTGGTGGAGTCCCCATCCTTGCAGGAGTTTCATAACCCTGGAGATGTGGTGCTTAGGGGCATGATTTGGGGGTGCTTGGCAGTGCACAGGTAGACTTGATGAGTGTGAAGGTCTCTTCCAGTCTGAACAACTCCACATTTCTCTGGCTCGGTGCTTCTCTCCAAGCCTGCTGCAGCAGACTTGCTGAGGCTTGCCCCCTGCTCATACCTGCTCTACTGGGGCAGAGCATGGGTCTGTTCCCTTGTCACATCCTCCCCTGGCCCCAGTAGAATCACAGAGCTGTGGGGATGTTTGGGTTGGAAGATCCCTCCAAGATCACCCAGTCCAACCATCAACCCAACACCGGCATGGACATCAAACCACATCCCTGAGGGCAACGTCCACAACATTGCCCAGTATCTCCAGGCACATGGGCCAGCCCCACCCACCAGCTTGGTCCTGGCACCGAGACTTCTAGCAGTGGCAGATGATGCTGGCAGATGTGGCTCTGCAGTAATGACGAAGCTCCTGAGGTAGAGGAGAGTTTCTGGATCTGATTAGGCATGAAATCATCAAGCAAAGTTTGGCTACTGGAGGGCTGGCCCCAAAGTCCTGAGATGGACAATGTTTTCAGGGTCTTCAATGCATTCCTGGCTTTTGCCACCCTCTTTTTCTCCTGGGCTGCTCTCAGATGACTGTGTGTGACAGTTCCTGAGGTGAGGAAAGGACCAGCTTATTGTGTCTGGAGCTAGGACACATCCTTGGCTCTTGTCTCTGCTCTTTATTCTGTGTGGGTGCAGTGGGGATGATCTGTCCTACAGTGGTGCACAGGCTTGTGCGGAAGAGCTGCTGGTGACATGCAGTGTGGCCAGCAGTGATGAGGGCAGTGTGGCCAGCAGTGTTGAGGGCACCATAGCCAGTGTGCCAGCAGCTGCTGGCCTCAAAGGATCATAGCTTCAAGGAATTGTTTTGTTTGGAAGACACTTCAGATTGTGGAGTCCAAATCTTAACTCAGCACTGTCAGGTTACTACCAAACCATGGCTTTCAGTACCACATCTCCTCAGATTTGAAACCCCTCCAGAGATGGGGACTCCACCACTGCCCTGGGCAGCCTGGGCCCGGCTTTCACAACCTTTTTGGGAAAGAAATTGTTCCTCATATGAAGACATTCTCCCAGTGATGAACTCCTCCCTTTGGGAGTCTCTGTGGTTTCACACTGGTGGTGAAGGCTTTCTCCAAACTTGACCATCACTGTAACCAAGAAAGAGAAGTTTCCAAGGTACAGTCCCAACACACCTCCTGAATACATGGAGACTTCAATGTGCTGAAGCTAAACCATTTGTGCAGGAACTACAAGAGCCAGGGCTGTGAGCTGACACAGGAGAGGCTCTGCAGGCTCCAAGGCAGGACTTCTTTCCCCTGAGGACAGTCAGGGCACAGGTTGCCCCTAAATGTTGTGTAGTCTCCATCCATGGTGGATTTCAAGACCTAGGTGGATCAAGCTGAGTAATCTGCTCTGGCTCCATGGATGGCTCTGCTTTGAGGATCTCCAAAGCTTCCTTCCAAGCTGAAGTATCATGACCTTGATGTTCTGCTGCTGGTTCCAGCTGTTGTGGTGTGGCTTAGGGAAACTTTGGCACAGTTGTAATGGGGAACGTGAAAAGTGACATTAGGGTGGGACAGCAGCCCCTGGTCCACACAGTGCGCAGGAGGAGGTGGAGACTTGCCTATCATGGAGCACCCAGAAGCCTCCTAGGCAGCTTGCTCAGCACAGCAGTTGGATTTCCAGAATTCCACCTCTGAGTGTTGTGGTTTCCTTAAGGGGAGACCAACTGAAACAACCTCAGAACTGGTTGTGTGGTGTCCAGAAGCATCTGTGGAGCTAAAACTCTAACAGAAGAAAAGGGCTGGTGTCAGAATCCCTCTCTGCTCAGCTGAGTAGTGAACCTGCTGGGATGAAGGCAATGATTGCAGCTGTTGAGGAAGGACACGGTGCCAGGAGAGCAACTTGAGGGTGGCTCATCCCTACTGCTCTCACCTGGAGCATGCAACTGAGGGCAGGCAGCACTTTCCTCAACCCATCCTGCCTGCTGCAGGAGTCCTTGCTGGGCTCAGAGC
Organism: Tricholaema leucomelas; assembly: GCA_013400475.1. NCBI lineage: Eukaryota > Metazoa > Chordata > Aves > Piciformes > Lybiidae > Tricholaema lacrymosa > Tricholaema leucomelas. The sequence goes on along the minus strand of WAAF01017503.1, from coordinate 113,069 downwards.
TGACCTGCGTGCTGAGCTGGCCCAGACAAGCCATGTTCAGAGACGCACAGGCAGGGCTGGGGGAGGGCAAGGTGCTGGAGGCAGAAAGTCTTTCTGGGATGGCAGCTGTGAAGTGAAGCCAAGCACTGTGCTCCTCAGATGATCAGTGTTGGACCAACTGTTAGGACCAGAGAGTGACTTGCCATTGGGATGGGCTGCCCAGGGAGGTGGTGGAGTCACCGTCCCTGGAGGTGTTAAGAAAAGCCTGGATGAGGCACTTAGTGCCATGGTCTGGTTGATTGGACAGGGCTGGGTGCTAGGTTGGACTGGATGATCTTGGAGGACTCTTCCAACCTGGTTGATTTTATGATTCTATGATCTCTCTCAGTGATTGCACCACTGATTGACTTAAAACTGAGGCTCATGTCTGTGCCAGGTCAGGTTGTGGGGCAGATCCTCCTGGTAAGTGTGCTAAGCTGCATGGACAGTAATGAAGTGATGGGTGACAGCCAGCAGGGCTTCTCGACTGGCAGGTAGTGCCTGGTGGATCTGGTGGCCTTCAACAACTGAGTTACAGCCCTGGTAGATGTGGGAAGAGCAATTGAAGTCATCTACCTGGACTTGTGCGAGGCACTGACGCTGCCCTGCACAACATCCTTGTCTCTAAGATGGAGAGACCTGGACTTGATGGACGGACCACCAATGGATGAGGAACTGGACAAATGGATAGACTCAAAGGATCATAGTCAACATCTCCATGTCCCTGTGGAGAGCAGTGACAAGTGGAGCTTCTCAGGGCTCTGTCTTGGGTCCAGTACTGTTTGACATCTTTGCCAGTGACATGGGCAGTGCCACTGAGTGGGTCATCAGCAGGTTTAGGGGTGCCACCAAGCTGTGTGGTGCAGGGGACTCACTGGAGGGCAAGGATCCGTTCAGAAGGATCTTGACAGGGTTGAGAAGTGGCCAGCACCAACTGCATGAGGTTCAACAAGTTGCAGAGCAAGGTCCTGCAGATGGGCCAGGCCAACCCCAGACAGAAATCCAGGCTTGGAATTGGATGATCTTCAACCTCCCACCAGCCCAGGATGCTCAAGGCCTCATCCAACCTGGCCTGGAACACCTCCAGGCAGGGGACATCCACAGCCTCCCTGGGAAACCTGTGCCACTATCTCTCTACCCTCACTCTCGGAATTTCTTCCTCATCTCCAGTCTCAATTTATCCCCATGGTAGCAAGGAGGTGCAGAGGCTCCAGCAGTGGCAAGCTGTGGATATCATCAGGCAAAGCCTCTCCACCTGGAACCAACAGCCTGTAGATAGCCTGCAGGTACTACACTTACTGGTCTGCCCATCTGTGCTCTGGTGATGGAGTTGCAAAAGGCTGGAAGAGACCTTTGAGATGATCAAGTCCAGCACTGCCAGGGCAACACCAAACCAGGGCCCTCAGCACTACATCTACACAGCTCTGAAACCCTTCCAGGGACTGGGACTCCACCACTGCCTTGGTCGGCCTGGGCCAGGCTTCGATAACCTTCAAAGGGCAGAAACTGTTCCTCATGGGCAACCTGAACCTGCCCTGGGGCTACTTGAGGCTACTTTCCCTCCTATTGCTTGAGACTGGGCAGAAGAGCTCGATCCCTGCTTGGCTGCAGCCTCCTCCCAGGAAGCTACAGAGAGCAATGAGGTCTCACTCAGCCTCCTCTTCTCCACACTAAACACCCCCAGCTCCCTCAGCAGCTCCTCCCCAGACCTCTTCTGCAGACCCTTCCCCAGTTCTGTTGCCCTTCTCCGCACCTGCTCCAGCCCCTCAGTGACCTTCTGTGAGTGAGTGGCACAAAACTGAACCCAGGATTCCAGGTGTGGCCTTACCCTTCCCTCTTCCTGCTCCCCACTGCAGGGTGAGCTGCCCCCACTACCAGACACCAGCACACAGAGAGCTCCATTCCATCCTCGCCCAGGAGAGGAGAGGGGCATGGAGTGGGAAAGGGGCTTGGAGTGGATGAGGGACCTGGCAAGGGCAAAGGGCATGGAGTGCCCTCCACCCACACAGGATGTCACTTGGCCCAGCCCCTTGTGTCCAGGCACTCCTGATCTCCACACCTAGGAGTGAGTGGCACAAAACTGACCAAAGCTTCACTTTTTCTTCCTGTATGCAGACACTTTCTGCTGGTTTGGGGTGGTTTTGAAGCTAAAGATCCAAATTGCCTGCTCTGCAAGTGAGCAGAGCAGACAGGGTGTTAAAACACAAAGCGTCTCTGAAGTGGGTGGTACTCCACTTGGGTTTTGTAACTCACCACAACACACAGCAAAATCTGTGGCTGTCTCTGCTTTCACCTGGGTGGACATGTGGAGCAGCTGGAGCTGCAGGATCTGCAGGGGCTTTGGTTCCCTGGGAGCTTTGGTCTGTGGTAGACACTGCCTGAAGTGTTCTGCCGTGGGGTGCTGCCTTGGAACCAGTTCGCCACGGGCATGAGAGCTGTGGTGGGGTTCTCAGGTGATGTCTGTGAACACCTCAGGTGTTTCACCTGAAAGCATGACAGAAATGAAAATGTCCTCTCTGTGCAGGACTTCTGAAGCCTCAGGAGCTGTTGGCAGGATGAAGACCTGGCAGTTGGTGTGAGCTTCATCTACATTCCCAGTGTGCCTTCATACTCTGCTTCCTATTTCTCCATGAGGAAACTCTTGGCCATGATGCTGGTTGTGGTTTCTGCCCTGCTCACCCATGCCAACTCTTCACCAAGAGCAGTGGAGCCACCATGGTGGAGGATCATGCATTTTCCCTCCTCCCATGGCTGGAATTGTCATGGTTAGGGGTAACATGTCCAGCTCCTGTCTCTAGGAGCAGTAGACACCTACTGTGTTAGCAGTACCTGGTAACAGTGAGTGGCATAAAGTGATCACGAGAGGTGGGCAGAAAGTAACCTAACAAAGCTCAGCCAGCCAAAGTGAAGGGTCCTGTCCCTGGGGAGAAACAACCTACTGCACCAGTGTGAGTGAGTGGGACCTGCTGGGAAACAGCTCTGAGGAGAAGGACCTGAGAGTGCTGGTGGGCAAGTTCCCCATGAGCCAGCAAAGTGCTCTTGTGGCCAAGAGGGCCAAGGGTCTCCTGGGGTGCATCAAGAAGAGTGTGGCCAGCAGGGCAAGGGAGATTCTCCTCTCCCTCTACTCTACCTTGGTCAGGCCACATTTGGAGTCCTGGTTGCAGCTCTGGGCTCCCTAGTTCAAGAGAGACAGGGAACTAGTGGAGAAAGTCCAGTGGAGGCTCTGAAACCAAGGGAGGTTGAGGTTAACCATGAGAAACAATTTCTGTGCTGCCAGCATGGTGAGGGACTGGCACAGGCTGCCCAGGGATGTGATGGAGTCCTCATTCCTGGAGGTGTTCCAGAAAGGTGTGGCCATGGCACTTGGGGCCACGGTTTAGTGGCCGTGGTGGGGTTGGGTTGATGGCTGCACTGGCTGAGCTTGGAGGGCTCTTCCAACTCAGACAATTCCATAATCCCACGATTCAGGTGTCTGCAGGCCTTCCACCAGCCCTTGCAGTGGCAATCCCAGGGCTGGGGACGCAAGGGACAGCCAGGTGGGGGGCTGGCAGAGCTGCAGGCCCATCACCCCCAGGCACCAAGCACAGGGCTCAGGCCTTCACTTTGTTCCTTCTGGTGGCCATGCCTGAGAGCTGGCTGCAAGAGTGCTACCCGGCCCCGGGTGGATGCCACCAGCACAAGGCCCCTGTTGTTGCCCATGGGACAGGCCCAGGGAGGGGGGCACATGTTCTGGTGGTGATTTACTGCCCTTTGCCATGCCCACATGTCTTCAGAATTGCAGTGCCCATTTCCTGCTGCAATAATTCCTGTGAGCAGAGGCTCCCTATTACGGCGGAGAGGCGCTGGGACGCGGTGATTTATTATTATTTATGGTCTGGGGGCCTTGTTTATGCACGATGGGTTTAGGTGCTCAGGATGGAAATGCCATTATGCAAATGACATTGGATGTCCTTACCCAGCCTAAATAATTTTTGTGTCGGACGATTAAACCTCATCTGTTATTGATATGGGCTGCAGTCGGGCTATTAAAGAGTCCCAACAGTACTTACTCCCAGTAATGGGAAAATTGAGAGGAAGAGGCTAAACAATTGCCTCAAGTGTGCTGTGATTGTCTGCTCGGAGTAGGAACATAACGAAGGCCCTGAATGGAAATCGTGTTTGCTACTTAGGGATAAATAAAAGGGGGAGCAGAGGCTGTAAATTAGGCGCGGTGCCGCGCCGCGAGCCGGCTTCGCCCGCCTCCAATTTATGTGTGTGCAGGGTTTGATTCATTCCCAGCCTGCTGGGGCTTCCAGCTTGGGCTGGGGGCTTTGCTTTTGTGTTTTCTGGGGGGAGGCAGGGTGGAGGTGGTGGGATGTGTGCGCCCTGCAGGAGCTGTCAGGAAGGAACATGTTCTTTACCATGAGGGTGGTGGAACATTGGAACAGGTTGCCTGGGGAGGTGGTTGGGGGCCCATCTCTGGAGATATTCAGGGTGAGGCTTGACAGGGCTGTGAGCAGCCTGGTCTAAAGCAGGATGTCCCTGGTGCCTGCTGGGAGGTTGGATTGGATGAGCTTTGGCAGTCCCTTCCAACCCAAAGCTTTCTGTGATTCTATGATTCCACAGTGAGACACTGGAATAGGTTGCCCAGGGTGGTGGTGGGAGCCCCATCCCTGGAATTTTCTAAGGCCAGGCTGGACGAAGCTCTCAGCAACCTGATCCAATGGGAGATGTCTATGTCCCTGCCCATGCCGGGGTTGAGGGGGGAGTTGGATCTGGATGATCCTTGGGGTCCCTTCCAACCCTGACAGTTGTGTGATTCCCTGCCTGGGATGGGTGGATGCAGAGAGACGATGTCGTCCTGGGCGCCCGCGCTGCCCGCTCTGGCACAGCTGCTCGGTCACATTTTGATCAGTGTTGATAGCTTTTATGAATTCCAAAATTGACAAAATTTACAGGAAAAAATGAGGATAATCCATCTTCCTTAGCAGGCTGTCAGCAGCTGGCTATACTTCATAATCTTCAATTACAGATGCTGTTCTCAGACCTTTACATGCAGATCTTAGAGTGAAATGAAAATGAGGAACAAAGAGAGGAGATGGAAATGCAGCTGTTTAGATGTGTCAGAGAAACACCTCAGGTCAAAACCTGGGCACTGAGATGGGGGATGGGGGTCCCAGCCCAGCCCAGGACAGTAGTGCCCATGCCTGGACCACACTGGGTTGAGTCTGAGCATGGCACAGAGCTCCCTGCTCCCCAGGCTTGATCACAAGCAGGTCAGCTGTGCTGAGAGTGAGTGTGAGGGCCTTTGTGGTGCAGAATTCCTGCCATCTTCAGAGCAGTCCCTGAGGATGGGCACCTGGAGCTGGGCTAAAAACAAGCAGAGCTGTTAATTTCCTTGAGAACGTTTGTGTTTGGTGAAAGAGAGGTTGAGAAATGCCCCTCCTCAGCCCAGGAAAGGAGGCTGCACTGCTGACATCAAACTTCTCCTCCCCGTGAGACAGCAAAGGGCGTGAGGTTGCCGAAAGCAGAGAGGGGCTGGGGTCTGGCCCCACTTACCTGTGTGATGGCTTTTGCTCCAGGGCAGCTCTGGCTGTGCTGGCCATGGTGCAGCCCTGCTGTGAGTGATGGCGTGGAGAGGTGGCTTTGATCTGTGGATCTTCGGATGCCTTCCTCGTTGGGCTGTCAGGAGGAGGGCGTTGGGAGGGATTTTCTATGCCCATCAAACCAAAGACAGAGCTGATGCCTGGGCAGCTGCCAGTGGCACCTGCCTTCTGAAAGCCTAGGGAGACAATTTAGAGCTGCCTTGGATTGAGCTCCCTCAGCCATATCAAATGTCACCAGTCTCTTCCTTTTGTCAGGCTGAGGTGGGGTTCCCATGGGCAGCCTACCTGGCCTGAGCAGCCTCTGCCTTCATCTGGACAGTGACTCTGAAGTGCTGTGACAGCATGGACTGAGCACACTGGTGGTGATGTCTGGCTTGATTCTGCCACGAGGGGCAGGCATGAAGGGTATGGCCAGGGAGAGTTGGAAGCTCTCCAGATAAGGAGACTCCATAACCTCTCTGAGCAGCCTGCTTTGGGCCTCCAGCACCCTCACAACAAACAAGTTGCTCCTCCTGCTCAAATACAACCTCCTGGGCTCCAATTTGTGCCCCCCGCCCCTTGCCCTGTCCCTGGGCATCAGTGAGCAGAGTCTGGCCCCATCGTCTTGCGCCCCGCAGCCCCTTTAGCGCTTGCTGAGCATTGATCATATCCCCTTTGGGACTGCTCTTCTCCAGGCTCTCAATTCCAGGGTTCTCAGCTTTTGCTTCTCACAGGAGCTGCTCCAGGCCCCTCAGCAGCTTGGTAGCCTCCTCTGGACTCTTTCCAGCAGTCCCTTGTCTCTCCTTAACTGGGCAGTCCAGAAGGGGACACATTGCCATCAGGATCCAAGCTCCTGTCATGCTACTGCTGCTTCCCAAGCATCACCATTGAGATATCCATGCCAACAGCAGAGTGTCACAAGAGGAGTCTCTTGGTGCCTGCCAGGGTTTTATGGGTGAGATCTGGAAAACTGAGCAGGTGCAGAAAGCCACAGGTGTAAGTCCCAGGGACATACTGGCTCCTTTCCACAGTCGCTTCCAGGCACCACCTTTCTGCCCTTGTTTTGGGATGCAGGATCTGTGCCCCCTAGAGAGGACAGGTAAGGAAATGGGAAAGATAGGAAGGAGCTTTGGACAAGGGCTGGGATTGACAGGACAAGGGGCAATGGCTTGGAGCTGGGAGAGGGGAGAGTGAGACAAGACGAGGAAGAAATTCTTGAGAGTAAGGGTGGGGAAGCACTGGAACAGGTTGCCTGGGGAGGCTGTGGATGCCCCCTCCCTGGAGGCATTCTTCTCCCAAGGAACAAGCAATAGAACAAGAGGAAATGGGCTCAAGATGCACCTCAAGGATGAGCTTAGGTTGGACACTTAATTCATGGAAAGGGTTGTGCAGGCCTGGCCCGGGCTGCCCAGAGCAGTGGTGGTGTCCCTCTCTCTGGAGAGGTTTCAAGGCTCTGTAGCAGTGGCACTGAGGGCCCTGGTTTGGTGGTGCCCTGGAAGTGCTGGGTTGGTGTTTGGACTCTGTGACCTTCAAGGTCTCTTCCAATCAGGAGAGTCCTGTGATGCTATTATTTGCCCCTCACAGCACAGGCTGGCAGGGGCAGCACTGCAGATCCCACTGCCTGTGGGGTGGGCATGCTGATACCCATGTGTGCAGAGACCACCCCTGTGCTCCCCACCTCGGCCACTGCCCTGCTGGGCACAGAGCCCAGCCCCAGCACCCTGATAGCAGCTAAGTGCTCCAGGCTGGGCAGGCGGAGCTGAGCTGGTCCTTCAAGCCTGGGCAGCTGGGCAGCTCGGCTGAGGGAGCTGCCAGCCTGCCCCTGTCCCCACTGTGTCCGTTTGTCCTTTGCTGTTTCACGTGTCTGTTTTCTCTCCTGCATGCTGTGGCAGTGGTGCTCCATGCTGATGAGGCAGTGCGTGGTTCAGCCGCAGGCACTCATTCTGCAGGTAATTTCTGGGGTCCTGAACACCCCACTCCTGATTACACCTCCCCAGCAGCAGGCTCAGGTGCCCACCAGACAGGGAGGGCCCCCTGTCTCTGCCCAGCCATCCCAGGCTTCTCCTTGCACGATGATGCAGGACCCAAATCTGCCATCCCTTGGGCTTCCCCTCAAGCTGCTGCAGAGGCTCATTGACAGTGTTGGCAGGAGGTCTGGATAGGGCCATGAGGGGGGCTCTAAGCAGACTGCCCTAGTTAAAGATATCCCTGGTCCATGATCAGGTTATTCAGGACCAAGTGCAGTGTCCTGCATCTGAGTTGAGGCAATCTCAAGCACAAATCCAGGCAGGGCAGTGACTGGCTGGAGGGCAGCCCTCAGGACAGGGACTTGGGGGTGCTGCTGGACGAGAAGCTCAACATGAGCCAGCAGTGTGCACTTGTAGCCCAGAAAGCCAAACGGAGCCCGGGCTGCATCAGGAGAAGTGTGGCCAGCAGGTGGGGGGAGGTGATTCTCCCCCTCTACTGTGCTCTGCTGAGACCCCACCTGGAGTATTGCATCCAGTTCTGGAGCCCCTATTACAAGAGGGATTTGGAGATGCTGGAGGGTGTCCATAGAAGGGCCAATGGGGTGATCAGAGGGCTGGAGCAGCTCTGCTATGAGGACAGACTGAAAGAGTTGGAGCTGTTCAGTCTGGGGAAGAGGAGGCTCCCAGGTGACCTTCTTGTGGCCTCCCAGTATCTGAAGGGGGCCTACAAAAGAGCTGGGGAGGGACTTTTTAGGCTGTCAGGGAGCGACAGGACTAGGGGGAATGGAGTGAAGCTGGAGATGGGTAGGCTCAGACTGGACGTGAGGAGGAAGTTGTTCAGCATGAGAGTGGTGAGAGGCTGGATTGGGTTGCCCAGGGAGGTGGTTGAGGCCCCATCCCTGGAGGTGTTTAAGGCCAGGCTGGATGGGGCTCTGGCCAGCCTGATCTAGGGTAGGGTGTCCCTACCTGTGGTAGGGCGGTTGGAACGAGATGATCCTTGTGGTCCCTTCCAACCCTGACTGATTCTATGACCCTATGAGTCTATGAGTCTATGATTCAGAGCCCAGGCCAGCCTGAACTTGAGGGTTTCCAGCCGTGGGGCAGCTCCCACCTCTCTGGCCACCCTGGGCCAGGCTCTCCAAGCCCTCAGGGTCAAACATTTCTCCCTTGTCTCCACTCTCAATCTCCCTCTTTGAGCCTAAACCATTCCCCCTTGGCCTGTCGCAACAGGCCCTGCCCAAAAGCTTTCTACTGGACCCCTTTAGGCACTGAAAGGTCATCAGAATGTCTCCCTGGAGACCCCAACTCTCCCAACCTGGCCTTGCTGCAGAGGGCTTCCAGCCCTGCTCCTCTGTTCCACTCTGACAAGTCCCTGTCTGTGCTGAGGAATCCAGAGCTGCCCCAGCACTGCAGGGCAGGTCTCAGCAGAGGCCAGCAGAGGAGCAGAATCCCTTCGCTACCCCTGCTGCCCTCGCTGCCGGGGATCAGCCCAGGGCAGGGCTGTCTCTGGGCTGGCAGTGCTTGGTGCTGAGTCTAAAGCTGCCCAGGCTTGAAGGACCAGCTGATGGTTTGTTGATGTGATGCTTCCAGATCTTCACATGTAAGAGGTCAGACTTGGGCCTGATTCCTCCTAGATCAGTTTCTCAGCCCCTAGAAGGGCCAAGCTGTGGTGTTTTGACATCTTCAGCCTGTGCTGGGCTCTGAGAGGAGTTTGTGCTGGTCTCCATGGGGTCTGTGTGAGGAGCAGAGGCCCCCAAATCCACTTTTGGCTGCAGGGCTTGGACAGGCCTTTTCTGGTCCAGCCCTGGATCCTCTAGGCACAGCAGGATGCCTCCTGACAGACACCAAGTGACCAGCTATGCCCCTTCCTAAACTGGAGGCCACCTCCAGACCCTGCCTGTGGGGAACAGTGGATCAACCTGCTGACAAAAAATGGTTTGGGGGTCTGGGTGCAGTGTGGCTGTGGCTTGCTGGGAGGAGTGGGAGAAGGTGCCCTTCTCTGGGGAGTGGTGTGAGCTCCTCTCCAGACACCAGAATCACCACATGGCCAGTGCACAAGGACAGCCTTTTTTGCTGGTCGATCCCATGTCACTCCTACACCACCAGCAACCTGAGGAGCCTCTGCAGGGCTGCAGTCACCATGCTGCTTCTTCAGTGTCTTGTCAGATGAAGGCTTTGGGGGAGTCAAACCTCCAGTGGTGCCACCAACACAGGGGGAAGGTGGGGCTGCAGGACTGGGACAGAATGGAGTGGAGCTTGGAAAACCCACCTTGGTGGGATGTAGACTAAGGAGGTTTGTCTGCACTGGTGGGAAGGAGAAAGATTGTGACCACCACTGGCATCTTCTGCAGAGGAGCTATCCTCTCTAGGCTTCAGAAGTGGGGCTGACGCAGGGGAGTGGGCTTGCACAGCTCTGAGGTGGAAGAAAGAAAGGGGCTGGGTGGGTGGAGGCAGGGGAATTGTGAGGGCATGGAGAGTGCCAGAGGAGGAAAGAGCGGTAAGGGCTGAGGGGCAGCAGGAGTTTAATCCAAGGAGATGGGTGCAGAGGACCCTGATGGGTGGGCTGGGTGAAGAGTAGCCAGCAGCTGGGTCCTGGCAAGATGCGTTTGACATGCTCGTGTGCAAGATGTTGGTGTGTGGGGTGCCTTCAGGCAGGTGGCACCCTTAGGAGACACAGCTGCATGAACATGGGGTTATCCACCCCAATTAACTTCTCCTCGTGGGAAGAACTGGGCAAGAGGCTCAACAAGTGTCTGACCTGAAGTGCTGAGCTCCTGGCAAACACCAGATCATTTCTTTGCTGGTTCCTTGTGTGCTTCTGAGAGCCTTACATGAGGAAGAAGGGTCTGCCCCCTCAGGTCAGCCTTGGCTCCCTTCAGAGAAAGTGAATTTTATTTGGTCACTCAAACAAGTGATGAGGTCGTGGAATCACTGCATGTGTTGGGTTGGAAGGGATCGTCAAGATCATCCATGTCTTGTGGGCAGAGACACCTCCCACTAGACCAGGTTGTTCAAGGCCCCATCCAACCTGGCTTTGAAAGCATCTTAGAAAAGCAAATCTTACGAAGAGCAGCTGAGGGAGCTGGGGGTGTTCAGCCTGGAGAAGAGGAGGCTGAGAGGAGACCTCATTGCTCTCTACAGCTCGCTGAGAGGAGGCTGCAGCTAGGCACGGTTTGGGCTCTGCTCCCTAGTAATTAGTGTCAGAACAAGAGGGAATGGCCTCAGGCTGCACCAGAGTGGGTTTAGGATGGATATTAGGAAACTTTTTTTCATAGAAAGGGATGTCAGGCCTGGCTCAGGCTGCCCAGGGAGGTGATGGAGTCACCACCTCTGGAGGCATTTACAAACTATGTAGATGTGGTGCTTGGGCTTAGTGGTGGACTTGGCAAAGTAGGGTTCATGTCTGAACTCGATCTAAAAGCTCTTCTCCAACCTAAATGATTCTATGACTTCCAGGTTTGGAGCCTCCACAACATGGGGCCCCGGTTCCCCAAGGTTATTTCAGCTTCTGCATTGACTCAGTCTGCAGAAATGCTGCAGGGAGCAGCCTCGGAGGAGTTGTTCCTGCTGCTGTTCTTCACCTGAAGGCATCATCGTCTGGTTGTTACTGGTGTGAATGTGATAAACAATTGCAGCTGAAAGTGCAAAGAACAACAGGGAGGAGAGAACTTTGAGAGAGAACCTCCCAGCTATGTGTGAGTGGCCCTGGAAGGAGGTGAATGAAAGTTCTCTGCCTTGTACTTGGAAATCCTGGATGCATGGCTCAGCATCCCCTGCTGCATGGATTGCTGCAGGGCTGTGGGAGCTGTTCTTATTTACTGTAGCTTCAGCTCACGAATCCTAGAATCCCAGCCTGGTGGAGCTGGAAGTCCAGTTCACCTGCTCCAGCAGGGCACCCGTGGCAGCTTGCCCAGGATCACAATGGCCTGGGGAGGCTGGAAGCTCTCCAGAGGAGACCCCATAACCTCTCTGGGCAGCTAGCTCCAGGCCTCCAGCATCCTCATACCAAATGAGTTTCTCCTTAGGGATGAAAAACTTCCCATGGCAGGAGATGGCACTCTGGGAACAGCCATGGGACTGAATATGGATTTAGAAGCAGTTGGGGGCAGAGCCATCTGCTCAGCAAACGCCTTGGCCTGTGTGCTTTGCTCCTGGTGAGATGACGCCAAGAGAAGAGGGGACACCCCTGAGTGACAAACTGCTTGTTGCTGCCTGGCTCTCCAGATGCCACCCCTGGAACTGGGAGAGTTTGGGTTAACTGGCAGGAACATTATCTGTACCCAGCAGGTGACTTCCACTCAGCAGCTGCAGACCCAGTTCCTGCCGAATCTCCTCCTGCAGGGAAGCCTTGATTCACAGAGTGCATTGTGGTGGAAGTGACACCCAAAGGGCATTGCCCAACCCCCTGTAGGCAGCAGGGACATCTCCAGCCAGAGCAGGCTGCACAGGAACACCTCCAGCCTGACCTTCAATATCTGCAGGGATGAAACCTCCATCACCTCCCTGGGCAGCCTGGGCCAGGGTCTCCCCACACTCGCTCTGCACAACTTCCTCCTGGTGTCCAACCTAACTCTGCCCTGCTCCACTTACAAACCACTGCCCCTCGGCCAAGCCCCACAGGCCCTTCTCAACAGTCCCTCCCCAGCCTGCCTGCAGCTCCCCTGCAGCTATTGAAATGCAGCTCTAAGCTCTCCCTGCAGCCCTCTCTTCTCCAGGTTGCACAGCCCTAACTCCCCCACCCTGTGCCCACAGCAGAGGTTCTGCAGCCCTCTCAGCATCTTGGTGGCCTCCTCCGGACCCTCTCCAGTAGCTCCAGGTCTCTCTTGTGCTGGTGGTCCCACAGCTGGACACAGCCCTGCAGGTGAGGTCTCCCCAGAGCAGAGCAGAGGGGCAGGGTCCCCTCTCTCCATCTCTGGCCATGCTGCTTTGGATGCAGCCCAGGCTGCCCTTGGCCTTCTGGGCTGCCTGTGGACATTGACGATGAGTGTGGGTCAGCTTCTGTGAGGAAAACCTTTGTGGGTGATCTCTGAGAACATCAGTGGTGAGCACAGATCTGGCTCATGAAGCATTGTGGATGGCCAAAGCATGTGCAGGACTCTGCCTTTAGACTCAACTGGAGAGAGGTGGCTTTGAGATCTGTGCCACACCTGCTTTTTGTCACAGGGGCACAAGCTTCCAGCAATGACTTCTCCAACCCTCACAGGCCTCTTGTTTCTCTTTTGCAGGCCACTGAGTACTCAGCCATGGCCTCCTTAGCTGGTGGACTGGATGAGATGAAGGCCAACATCAGCAGCCCAACCTCTGCCGACCTGGGAGCCAGCGTGCCGGGGCCTCAGTCCTACCCCATCGTCACAGGTAGGGCCTTGTCCCCTTGCCCATGGCAGGGCTGCCCTGACACAGAGGCTGTCTCACATGTGGAGCTGTTCGCTCAAGAAGGCTCTTTTTAAGTGTGGTTTTGTAACTGTTCCACTGAAATTCAGGCGTGTGGCTTGTGTGAGTTGTTTGGAGGCAGCAGGAGGTGCGTTCCTCACCCCTCTGGTCCAGCAAGGGCTGTGCCCCTCAGTCCCAACCATGCACTGACACCTAGCTGGCAATCAGAAGGTTTGTCTCTGGTCTTGGGCTTTGAAATCAGGAAATTAGCCTCTGGTTTTTGGCTTTCTTGCTTGTTTCTCATACAGGCACCTGGCCCCTTCAACTGTACAGGGGTTCCAGAGAGGATGAATTTTGGATGGTTTTGGTTCCAGCCAGTGCTTTGTGCCAGATCTGTACTGTAACTGTGCATGGGGGCTGAGCATAGCATTGGAGGGGAAAGCACAGGCTGGGTGGCTGAGGAATGCAGCACCATCTGCATCTGCTCAGCCTCCCCAGGCTGGAGGGTGGTAAGTGTTGTGGTCACCTCCTCAGTTGAGACCCACTGCTTCTTACAGAAATGGTGAGGAAATAGCAAAGTTGTGACCTGGAGGGATTGCAGGAATCATCCAAACTGCAGGGCTCTGTGTTCCCTGTGCCTGTTCTCTCTGCGTGTCTCTGCTGCACTTGGTCACTCTGCCTTGTACTCGTTTGCCTTGCTGCTGAAAGGGGAGGTGGAGCTGGTGTCCCTGGGGTGCTGTGAGGGTGCTGCTCCTCTGTCCCAGGCCACAAAAGCAGTTCTGAAAGCAAATGATGACACAAAATTGGTTTCAGCCAAGATGGCTTCAGTCTTCTGGAAGTTTGGAATTACTCAGTGTTTCCACATTGCAATGTGTGATAGACCAGCAGCCTGACCTGTGTTGAGAGGACCACTCCATTTCTCTGTGTCTCTTTGGTTCCACTCTCCATGTGAGGTCCTCAACCCCTGTGCTCAGCGCTGGCTGCTGTGCTCCATCAGTGCTGTCCCCATTACTGCTGATGACATCTGCCCAGCTCCTTGCTGCTGCCTCAGCACTTCCCCAGCAGCCCCTGATTGTTACTAATTACCTGCAGATGCATTTTCCCTGCTCCAGCTTGATGACTTCAGCCTGGTCAAAATCACTTTGAGAGGACAAAGCAGCGCTGAGCTGACACCTTTCCGTGGCTCTGCAGCACGGGGCCTGTCCTGACCGAGGTGTCCACTTCCATTAGCAGAGCCAGGAGCCACTGTCAGCAGCTTCATCTGCAGCTGCAGAAGTGTCATAGCATCCCAGCATGGTGGGGGTTGGAAGCACCCTCTGGAGATCACCCAGTCCAACCCCCCTGCTCCAGCAGGAGCACTCATAACAGCTTGCCCAGGAGCACAATGGCCAGGGGCGGTTGGATGCTCTGCAGAGAAGAAGGCTCCACAGCCTCTCTGGGCAGCCTGCTCCAGCCCTCCAGTATCCTCACAACAAACAAATTGCTCCTCCTGCTCAGATGCAACTTCCTCGGCTCCAGCTTGTGCCCCTTGTCCCTTGTCCTGTCTCTGGGCATGAGTGAGCAGAGTCTTTCCCCATCCTCTTGCCCCCCACAGCCCCTTTAGCTCTTACTGAACATTGATGATATCTCCTCTGGGGCTGCTCTTCACCGGGCTCTCAGCCCCAGGGCTCTCAGCCTTTGCTCCTCATAGAGATGCTTCAGGACCCTCAGCAGCTTTGTAGCCTCCCCTGGACTCTTTCCAGCAGTTCCCAGCCTCTCTTGAACTGGGAAGCCCAGAGCTGGCCCCAGGACTCCAGATGTGGCCTCACCAGGGCAGAGTAGTTTGGGGGGAGATCCTACCTTTTATGTATCTTGGGAGTACCCCAAAGGAATCAAGAGTTTGGTCTTAGCGAGAAGCTGCATGAGTGGCATGTGGTGATCTGTGTACATCCCAGCATAGCAGACGATCAGTGTGGAGAGGTAAGGTGAGCAACCACATGGACTGACCTCTTTGCTGAAGGTCCAGGTGGACCCTGAAGGAAGCATTGCCCACTCCTGCCTGGTTTCTGACAGCTCATCCCACCTCAGAACCAAGCCTCTTCTGAGTTTTTACTTCTCTTCACTACTGCCAAGTTGAAGACAGAGACTGATTGAGCTCTGTTGCAGACAGGAGCTGAGCTCTGCTCTCCTTTCCTCAGCACTGCCGGAACTGCTGCTGGCAGGAGCCAAGAAGGGGCTGCGTTTGTTTTGATCTGATCTGCCTTTTATAGAGCCTGAGACACCTCAGCACTCCTTGTGTAGGAAAGTGCTGTGAGGTTCAGAAGCAAAGACAAAGTGCGTGCCTTTGGGTAAGACACCATCAGATATGGCTCTGGGCTCTCTCGCACACCTGATGTTCACAGGGAGGACAGCTCTTACTGCAGAGAGGCACAGAAGTGGTGCAGGGTCAACCACCCACAAGAGTGAAGTCCCAGAAGTGGGGGATTCTATGTGAGCAGAAGTTCAACTCCAAAAGCTTCTGTTCAGGTGGTTCTACAGTTTACTATTGTGGGTTTAGGTTTAAACCCAGAGCTTGGTGACCACAGTGAAAGAACCTGGGTTCCTTTTATCCTTTGAATGCCTTGTGCCTTAAGAGTGATGTAGCAGTGGACTCCCTTCACTGGTGTCCCACTGTTCAAGATGCCAGCATGTGGTCATCCTTGCAGCAAGATCTGCAGCCTGACAGGAGAAAGCTCCTGCAGAAGGTGATTCACCCCATGTATATCTGGGTATAAAATCAGGGATTCATAGTCACAGGCTGGATTTGGGTCCATAAAATTATAGAATGGGTCAGGTTAGAATGGCTCTTGAAGACCATCCAGCTCCAACACCCCTTCCATGGGCAGGGACACTTCCCACTATCCCAGCCTGCTCAAGGCCTCATCCAACCTGGCCTTGAACACCTCTAGGGAGGAGGGATGCTCATTAGAGGGTGCCTGTCTCTTCCCAGTGGCCCCTGAGGGCATGAGGAGCACTTTGCTGGAGCTGGACCTACACAGGTGGGCTGGATCTTCCCTGAGGACAGGGAGGAGGGGCAAGTGAAAGTCCTGGGGGGAGCCATCATCGAGCTGATGATAGCTGAAATATTGGAAAGCAAGAATTTTGCTGCTGAACAATAGGATTTGGACAATTTGTGTTTCAAAGAAAGAATTTTTTCAGTCCCTGGGTGAAAAGGAGCTCCAGAGTAAGCTATTTTTGCTAGGAAGAAGATCATGAAACATTTCCACAATTTTTTCTTCTTTCCTCCACACAGTTTTGAAGAAGGCCAAGAAAGGTTCAGTGGTCTTGAAACTGGTTTCTTTTTTCATAGAAAAATGCCTTTCTGGCTAACTGGGGTAGTGAAAAGGAAAACTTTCCTTCTGAGGCCATTATGGTTGGGTCGAGTATCTTGTCCTCCCTTGGGAATCTTGATCAGTGATTAAACGTCCAGCAATGCTCAGGTGGCCAAGAAGGGCATCAGCATCCTGGTCTGGATCAGAAGTGCTATGGGCAGCAGGAGCAGGGCAGGAGCACTGCTGAGGCTATGCCTTCAGTGATGGGTTCAGTTCTGGGCCCTTCCCTCCTGGAAGGACATTGAGAGGCCGGAGCAAGTCCAGAGAAGGGCAACAAAGGTGGGGAAGGGTCTGGAGAAGAGGGGTGGGGAGGAGCAGCTGAAGGAGTTGGGGATGTTTAGTGTGGAGAAGAGGAGGCTGAGGGCAGACCTCATTGCCCTCTGCAGCTCTCTGTGAGGAGGCTGCAGCCAGGTGGGGGTTGGGCTCTTCTGCAAGGAACAAGTGACAGGAGAAGAGGAAAAAGCTCCAGTTTAGGTTGGACATGAGGAACACTTCCTTCATGGAAAGGGTTGTCCAGGCCTGGCATAGGCTGCCCAGGGCAGTGGAGGAGTCTCCATCCCTGGAGGGGTTTTCAAGCTGTGTAGCTGTGGTGCTGAGGGCTCTGGTTTGGTGGTGCCCTGGCAGTGCTGGGTTAAGGGTAGGGCTCCATGATCTCAGAGGTGCATGTGGTGATGAGGGATGTGGTTTGGTGACAGTGTCTTAGCAGCAGTGGTGGGATTATGAGCTCTGAGTGAGCTATTGGACACGATGGTGTCAGAGGTCTCCTCCAGCTTCAACAGCTCTGTGACTGTATGATTTGAGGTCTCCTCTAGCCTAAACACTGAACTCCAGGTATTCCTTTAGTTTCTGTGGTGCTTCCTGGAAGCTTAGATGATTGCAGGTGGGTGGCTGGCTCCAGGTGCAGCACAGCTTGGTGCCCAGTCTTGGGTAGGTGACAGTGAAGATGTTCCCCATCACCCATCCCTCTCTCCCAGCTGGAAGCCTAGTCAAAAGGCCACCCCAGCTCCCTGGGCTAAGGCAGACAACACGAGAGATAAAAGTGCCATTTTTAGTGGCACTGCTGAATTTCTCCCATTTGTCTGAATTCTTATCTTGTTGCTCAAAACCAGAACCAAGCACGTTGGAGGCCACTGGTCCCCCACCAAGACCCAGGCTATTAACTGCCTCTTTTGATGATGCTCAGCACCAGGTCCCAGCAGATGGATTTAAACGTGGAATGTAAGGATGGTAAACATCTTTTGGTGCAAAGCATGGAGAACAACAATTTGCATTTGCATAGCATCTTTTTACTTAAAGGATTTTGCAATCTCTAATTAATTAAAATCTGCTTCCCCCACCCCCTGCCCCCAGCACCGTTGTGGTGTGGATAATAAAAACAACTCGAGCAGCCATGGCAGCAGGATTAAGACAAGAGGGTTCTGGTGGCCCTGAGCTGGTCCTGATTGCAGCAGGGCTGGGGCTCAGAAGCAGAGAATCCTTTGTTTGGAAGAGGCCTTCAAGGTCATGGAGTCCAACCCCTACCCCAGCACTGCCAGGGCACCACCAAACCATGGCCTGCAGCATCACAGCTATATGGCTTTGAAACCCTTCAGGGGTGGGAACTCCACCACTGCTCTGGACAGCCTGGGACCGGCATTGACAACCCTCAAGGGGGGGAAGTAATTTTTCCTCTAGGCCAACCTAATCCTCCCCTGGTGCAGCTTGAGGCCATTGCCTCTTATCCTACCTCTTCTTGTTTGGGAGCAGAGCCCAGCCCTCATCTGGCTCTTCTCAGGGAGCTGTAGAGAGCAATGAGGTCTCCCTTCAGCCTCCTCCAGCCTGAACACTCCCAACTCCCTCAGCTGCTCCTCACCAGCCCTGTTCTCCAGACCCTCCCCCACCTTGGTTGTCCCCCCTGAGCACAGGGTGGCCTCAGCTGACCAGGTCTGGGTCACTTCCGCTCTGGGACCTGGCCCACTGGGGAGGTTCCCTACAGGTACATGGGAGACAGAGAGTTGCCAGAGAGGCAGTGGAGACACAGAGAGAGCTCAGGGGCTCTGTGTGATGCAGGGTGATGGAAAGCATGCCAGGGGCACACCTGGTGTCTGCCAGCAGCACACTCTCCTGCCACTGCCTAGGAATGGGAACAAGAGGGCTCTTCGATCTGGGAGGGATCTGTGAGGGATCTAGGAGGAATTTAAGAGGGATCTAGGAGAAATCTAAGAGGAATATAGGAGTCATCTAGGAGAAACTTAGGAGGACAACACAAAACTGGGGTGTGAGGTGTCCCAGCTGACATGAGCAGCAAGAGGGGTGGGTGCTGTTCCTGGGGTGCAGTGCAGTGCTGGTGCTCCCCCATGGGCCTGGCTGTGGGCAGCCCTGTGGAGCCCAGGGGATGGGGTCCCCAGCCTCACGCTGTGGTCTCCAGGAGAGATGGCTCAAGTGCAGAGCCAGGACCGGGGGCAGCATGATGCTGCTGAAGCTCTGGCAACTCCATGCCAACAGCAGCTGCTGGCTGCTCCCAGTAGGCATGGGCAAGGGTGCCCATTGCTGAGACAGGGTAGAAGCAGGCTTCAGATGCTCTGAGGATGTTTTGGGAGAAGTGTGTGTGTGTGTATGACTTCTGCTACAGCAGAGGAGAGCTTGGCCTTGTTTTCATGGGGGCATGGCATGGTCTGGGTTGAAAGGACCTTTAGAGACCATCTATTCTGGCCAGCAGGGACATCCCCAATCAGAGCAGACTGCTAACAGCCACTACCTGACCTGCTTGGTGCCAGCCATGAGGCAGCTCCCTCCTCTCTGGGCACCCTGGACCAGGCTTTCCCCACCCTCAGGATCAAACCTTTCTCCCTTCTCTCCACTCTCAATCTCCCTCTTTGAGTCCAAACCATCTCCCCTTGGCCTGTCACAACAGACCCTGCTCAAAAGCCTGTCCCCAGCCTTCTGCTGGGCCTCTTGAAGCACCCCTCACTAGCCCAGGCTGCCCAAGGTTTCACTCAGTCTGGCCTTGAACACATCCAGGAGTGGGGCACCCACAACTATTTGGGTACCTCCACCACCCCAGAGTGAAGAACATCTTGGTAGTGCCTGATCCAGACCCTCTCCTTTAAGTGGAAACCACAATGCCCTGCCCTGTCACACTGTGCCCATGTGAGAAGCCCTGAACCCCATGAGGTGCCCATGGACCCACCTCTCCAGCCCGTGAAGGTCTCTTTGGATGGCATCTTGTCCCTCCAGCATGCTGGCCACACTGCCCAGCTCGGTGTCACCAGCAAACCTGCTGGAGGTCTCTCAGCCACACTGTCCCTGGGGGTCAAACCTGTTGAAGAAGCACTGACCCTGAGGATCTCCACTGGCCCCATGTGGACTGCAGCTCTCTGAGTGAGCCACCCAGCCAGCTCCTGAGCATTGAGCGTCCGTCTCTCAGACCCTTCTCTCTCCAGTTTACAGACAGGGCTGTCCTGGGGAGTAGTGTCCCAGGCTCTGCACCAAGGCTCTGGTGTGGCAGGGTGCCCCAGGATTGTCCGCATGCTCTCCTCTGCAAGGTGTTGAACTTCCTTCTCCAGAGGCTGCTCTGAGGTCCCCCTGGCTGCAGCAGACATTGCGGGGGGTGGTCCACACCAGTCCCTCCCCGCTGTAGAGACCCACGATGGCCCTGCAGCCCCCGCTCTGGGGAAGGCAACACCACTGCTGTGGATGTGGTGATCACATGCTCACCACCCTTGCTCCAGCCTGAGGCCAAGCTTGGCACAAAGATGGTGTAGGGAACAGGAATGTGATGGTGGGGGACTCAGGGATGGAAACAGCTGAGGAGGGATGTGGCCTTCAGTCTCCTCTCTAGGACATGGTCCTGGCTTCTCCCACCCTGTGCACCCCTCAAGGTGGTAAGAAACCTCTCAATGGGATGAGATTGAACAAGGCCAAGTACAGGGTTCTGCACTTTGGCCACAACAACCCCAAGCAGCGCTACAGGCTGGGGACAGAGTGGCTGGAGAGCAGCCAGGAAGAAAGGGACCTGGGGCCCCACCCAGCAGTGTGCCCAGGTGGCCAAGAGAGCCAATGGCATCCTGGCCTGCATCAGGAACAGTGTGGCCAGTAGGAC
>WAAF01017503.1:29543-89336 GCA_013400475.1 Tricholaema leucomelas | reverse complement strand
CAGGAAGGTTGTGGATGCTTCCTCCCTGGAGGTGTTTAAAGCCAGGCTGGATGAGGCCTTGAGCAACCTGCTCTAGTGGGAAGTGTCCCTGCCTATGGCAGGGGGTTGGAGCTGGATGATCCTTGAGGTCCCTTCCAACCTAAACCATTCTATGATTCTATAATTCTGTGATCTTGGAGGTCTCTTCCAACCTGGTTGATTCTATGATTCTATGATACTCTGCTCTGGTGAGACCCCACCTGGAGAACTGCATCCAGTTCTGGAGCCCTCATTACAAGACGGATTTGGAGATGCTGGAGGGTGTCCATAGAAGGACCACGAGGATGCTCAGAGGGCTGGAGCAGCTCTTCTATGAGGACAGACTGAAAGAGTTGGGGCTGTTCAGTCTGGAGAAGAGGAGGCTCCCAGGTGACCTCATTGTGGCCTTCCAGTATCTGAAGGGGGGCTACAGAAATGCTGGGCAGGGACTTTTTATGCTTTTAGGGAGTGACAGGACTAGGGGGGATGGAGCAGAGCTGGAGGTGGGGAGGTTCAGACTGGACGTGAGGAGGAAGTTGTTCAGCATGAGAGTGGTGAGAGGCTGGATTGGGTTGCCCAGGGAGGTGGTTGAGGCCCCATCCCTGGAGGTGTTTAAGGCCAGGCTGGATGAGGCTGTGGGCAGCCTGATCTAGGGTAGGGTGTCCCTGCCCATGGCAGGGGGGTTGGAATGAGATGATCCTTGTGGTCCCTTCCAACCCTGACTGATTCTATGATTCCATGAAAACTCTTCAGTTTTGTCAATTAGAAGTATTTAGGTGAAAAACAAAACTCTGAAACCCAAGCACGTCAACAGTTCCACAGCTCCACTTTTTCCAGGCAAAATGACTAATTTTAGCTATTCAGGGTAAAAACAGAGTCACTGAAATATCAGAATGTGGTGGATCTGGGCTGTGCTGAGCCCTCATTAAGATGTTGAAATTCAGAGGGTGAATGCTTCTTGTTGGTGTGGGAAGCTGAAAACTGCTGATGGCAGTAGCCATGATCCTCAAGTAGGAGATGTCTCTATCCTCCCAGATTAATTCCAGGTGCAGGTCATAAATATTGATTCTCCTGGGGTGGAAGGGTTTCAGTGTGGGTCGAGCATCTCCACACCACAGACTAGGGGGAGCTGTTGGCTTTCTACTCCCTGAGGATCTCCATCAAGGTGAATAAGTAATGGTCAGGTGGCTCCCTGCATCCTGTCCCTGGATGTCCCCTCCCCGGTGGTGTGCAAGGCCAGGCTGGATGAGGCCTTGAGCAACCTGGGCTAGTGGAAGGTTGAAGATTATCCATCTCTGAGCCCAAAACCTATGGCAGGGGACTTGGACCTGGATGAATCTTTAAGGGCTCTTCTAACCCAACCAACTCATTCCATGAGTGCCTTGAGCAACCTGGGCTGGTGGGACATGTTCCTGCCCATGGCATGGGGCTGGAACTGAATGATCTTCGAATCATGTGTTCCAACCCAGCCCATTCTATGGACCCAACCCTGCCTGTGACTATGAGTCCCTGATTTTATGCCCAAACATCTGTGGGGTGTATCACCTTCTGCAGGTGCTTTCTCCTTTCAGCCTGCAGATCTTGCTGCAGCAATGAACCTATGTGCTAGTGGCTGCAGGGAGGTGGCCTCCCATGCAGGTGCTTTTTGTGTCCCCCTTCATTTGGGGAGTTCCTCTCTGCATAGGAGCATGGGGTCATGAAGCTCTGGGACACCTGATATCTGACTGAGGTTTGGCAGCTCCAGTGGCCCACACCACTGGCACGCCCTGAGCCAGAGTAGGTCTCCCTGTGGCTGTGAGCAGCAATGTGACATTGCAAGGCATCACTGCCAGGCTTTGGGGTGGGCACTGGGACAAGGTTTCCTGGGTTTGGACGGATGATGGCAGGATTTGCACCCAGGCAGTTCTGCACGGTTCTCCCTGCTCCCAAAAGCCCTCTTGATGTCACTGCTGTCCTTCAGGAGGTGCCTGGAAATTCATATCCTCTTCTCTTGTCCATGGCTGGCTGCCATGGCCACCCAGCTGCTCTCCTACTACAGGATGAGGAGCAGGAAGCTACTTCCCCACCAGTCCCTCCACAGGCCACTGAATCACAGCAGGGACTTGGGCCTTAGGAAGCCACCAGCAGAGGCTTTCTTGGCTTTTGCAACCCTAAAGAGGACCCCACCACACAGAGAGCATCCTCCAGGAGTGCTGGGGCAGCTCTGGAGTCCTCAGCACAGCACAGACAGGGACCTGGTGGAGCAGAGCCACAGAAGGCCACAGCAGGGATGGAAGCCCTCTGCTGTGAGGCCAGGCTAGGAGAGTTGGGGGTGTTCAGCCTGGAGAGGAGAAGACTCCAGGGACACCTTCTGGTGGCCTTGCAGTGCCTAAAGGGATCCAGCAGAAAGCTTCTGAGCAGGGCCTGTTGTGACAGGCCAAGGGGGGATGGTTTGGACTCAAAGAGGGAGATTGAGAGTGGAGAGAAGGGAGAAAGGTTTGACCCTGAGGGTGGGGAGAGCCTGGCTCAGGGTGCCTGGAGAGGTGGGAGCTGCCCCGTGGCTGGCACCACTGCAGGTCAGGGTGTCTGTGGCCTTGAGCAACCTGCTGTGGTTGGGGATGTCCCTGCTGGCTGCATGGGGTTGGACTGGATGAACTTGGGAGGTCCCTTCAGAGTGTTGTGTGGCCTCTGTCTCACTCCAACAGGTCTGTGCTGAGGACTCCAGAGCTGCCCCAGCACTGCAGGGAGGGTCTCAGCAGAATGAGCAGAGGGGCAGAATCCCGTCCCTGCCCTGATGCCCCTGCTACTGGGGACCAGCCCAACCTGGGGTAGTGAAAGGTTGAAGGTCCCTTCCAACCCAACTCATTCTATGAGTGCCTTGAGCAGCCTGGGGAGGTGTCCCTGCCCGTGGCAGGGGGTTTGGCACTGGATGATCTTTGAGATCCCTTCCAACCCAAGCCATGCTGTGGCTTTTCGTTGCTGGAGAAACAGCAGTTGGCACCCATCCAGCTCTTGTAGTGCACCTCTCATTTTCAGGAACATCTGTGGCTGCACAGCAAACCACTACCCAGGCTCATCTCCATCTCCCTATCTGCTGGTGGTTTTCCTGGTTGTAGTGACAGTGCCTGGAGACCTGTTAGAGCCAAAGGACTTTGTACTTCTTCACAAACTAAGATTGGCTTTGTGCTCCTGGTGGTTAACAAAGAGAGGAAACAGCTCCTGGGCTTACACAGCCAAACTAGATGCTGGGAAAGAAACAAAAGGGAAAAAAACCATTTCATTTGAAGATTGTCACCAAGGAGCTGCTCCCACCACTCCTGCAGCATATTGAGCAGCTTGCTTGGCATTTGGAGGCAGGGGAGTCCCTCATCACCTCCTGGACCTGCTGAGCCTCTTGGCACAGGTCTTGTGGACCAGAGGGACAATGGTTCCTGAAGTGCATCAAAAAGAGTGTGGCCAGCAGGTCAAGGGAGGTTCTCATACCCCTCTGGTCTGCCCTGGTGAAGCCACATTTGGAGCACTGTGTCCAGTTCTGTGCTCCCCAGCTCAAGAGGGGCAAGGAACTAATGGAGGGAGCCTAGTGGAAGCGAGGAAGATGCCCAAAGGCCTGGAACTTCTGTGTGAGGAGGAAAGGCTGAGAGCTCCAGGGATGAGAGCCTGGAGAAGAGAAGGTTGAGAAGGGATATGATCAATGTTTACAAATATGTGAAGGAGGGGAAGAAGGGGCAAGGCTCTGCTCAGTGGTGCCCTGGGACAGGACAAGGGTCAAGGGGCACAAACCGGAGCCCAGGAGGTTCCATTTGAGCAGGAGGAGCAACTTGTTTGGTGTGAGCGTGCTGGAGGACTGGAGCAGGCTGCCCAGAGAGGTTGTGGAGTCTCCTTGGCTGGAGACCTTCCAACCCCACCTGGAAGTGTTCCTGTGCTTTTCTGGCAGGGGGGTTGAACTGGGTGATATCCAGAGGTCCCTTCCAAGGCCACCAAGCCATGACTGCGGGGTTCTGTGATCCATGCAGCAGCATGGTGATTGCCACAGAGCTTCTCTGCCAGAGCCTGCTGTGTTGTACTTATGAGCAGCTGCTGTGCTGCAGGAAGGAAACAACAATGACGAGGATGCGCTGTGCCGGCACGCGT
Organism: Tricholaema leucomelas; assembly: GCA_013400475.1. Classification (NCBI taxonomy): domain Eukaryota; kingdom Metazoa; phylum Chordata; class Aves; order Piciformes; family Lybiidae; genus Tricholaema lacrymosa; species Tricholaema leucomelas. Next base: position 85,208 of record WAAF01017503.1, on the reverse strand, counting down.
TGAGAGCACTGATCAAACCACATGAGATCCCACTCCACACATAATGTGCATTGGAGGGCAAAATTAGATTGAGAAGTAAATGGAGCCTAAAATTTCCACGGCTTTCTTTGTCAGGAAGCTGCTCTATGGCCTGGTTTAATTCTCCTCCTTCTTCCAGTCACTGCCTGCAGTGTGCTGGCTGCAGGGCAGCTGGGAAAGGATGGGATGAGGAAACCCATCTGGAATTAGAGGCTGGAGCTCCTCTGCTGTGGGCACAGGCTGGAAGAGCTGGGGCTGTGCAGCCTGGAGAAGAGAAGGCTGCAGGGAGAGCTTAGAGCTGCATTTCAATAGCTGCAGGGGAGCTGTAGGCAGGCTGTTGAGAAGGGCCTGTGGGGCTAGGCTGAGGGGCAGTGGTTTGTAAGTGGAGCAGGGCAGAGTTAGGTTGGACATCAGGAGGAAGTTGTGCAGAGTGAGGGTGGGGAGACCCTGGCCCAGGCTGCCCAGGGAGGTGGTGGAGGCTCCATGCCTGGAGACATTCAAGGTCAGACTGTATGTGTCCCTGTGCAGCCTGCTCTGGTTGGAGGTGTTATGCTGACTTCAGGGGGTCGGACAAGATGCCCTTGGAGGGTCTCTTACTTTGTGATTAAGTTGGCAGTGGGTTGTGAGTTGTTCAGGGAATTCTCAGCCCAGAGGTGCGAGGGGAAGTGAGAGGCAGTGGTCCATGGGAACAGAGTGGCAGCCAGGCCAGCATTCCCTACCTATGGGCAGGAGAAGGGGCTTTTCTGTCAGGGTTTCTGCATTTTGTGTCTGGTTTATTTGGTTTTCTTGATTTGAGTTCTGAGCTATTTCATCAATTCATAGATTCACAGAATGGTTTGGCTTGGAAGGGACCTCAAAGGTCATCCATCACCTACTCCTTGCCATGTCTAGGGACACCTCCCACTAGCCCAGGTTGCTCACGACACTCATGGAATGGGTTGGAAGGGACTTTGAAGACCACCTAATTCCAAGTCCCCTGCCACGGTCTTTGCTCATGGCAGGGTGCTTGGAACTGGATGATCTTTGACCTTCCACCAGCCTAGGTTGCTCAAGGTCTCATCCAGACTGGCCTTGAACACTTCCATGGAGGGGGGCATCCACAGCCTCCCTGGGCAACCTGTTCCAATGTCTCTCCACCCTAACTGCCAAGAATTTCTCCCTCATCTACATCCTCAATCTCCCCTAATTGAGCTTCAGTCCATCCCCTCTGGTGCTACCACTACAAAAGCCAGTGGAACTTGCTGGGTTTTCCCCCCTCTATTTTACTTTACTGTTTTTATTATTTCTTTGCTGCTGGTAAAACACCCTGCAGGATGAGCTGCCCTTGTCCAGACAACACAATCTCCAGGCTGGGATCTGCTGTGGCAGGAAGCCCATTATTTTTATTAGAAGCTTCTTTTTCTCTCCCCTTCAACACGTCTGCTTGACAGGAGGAGGCTAAGTGGTCTCCCTGATAAGTAGGCACATGGGGCTTCTTCCTCCTTTGAAGGCAACACTTGATGTCATTTCCAAACCAACACAGATTGCCCAGCAGGGCCATTTAATGTACACTGAATCCCTCTTGGAATGCTGAGAGCCACTGGTCGCTGTAATTGGCACTGGTGCTGTGCCTGGAGCTGCAGGGGAAGGCCCTGCACGTCCCTGTCCCAGCTGTGTGTCCCTGCTCACACGCCCTCCCACAGCTGGGGGAAGCTGGTTTAGCTTTCTCACAGGCTGCTGCATCTTGTTGTTTGCAGAGTGGCCTCTTCGCAGCCTAGGTGACAGGAGATAGCAGTGCAGATGGGGACATGTGCCCATCCTGGCTGCTTTCAGCAAAATCTCTGTCCCCTCCCTGCTGTCACGGGAGACAGAGGGATGCCATTTATCACCTTTACCCTTGGTCTCTCTATCAAGAGAAAACATCACTACAATGAAGCCTGTTTGCATTTCAGGGTACAAGTTGGTCTTGTTCTTGAGATATATTTGGTTTCACACCAGGCTGGGGTCAGAGTGGCTGAAAAGTGCCCAGCAGAAAAGCCTTGGGGGTGCTGGGTGACAGCAGCTGGAGATGCGGCAGCAGTGCCCAGGTGGCCAGGAAGGGCAGCAGCATCCTGGGCTGGATCAGCAATGATGTGGGCAGCAGGAGCAGGGCAGGGATTGACCCCTGTGCCACAGATTGAGTGCTGAGGGAGACCTCATTGCTCTGTGTAGCTCCCTGAGAGGAGGCTGCACCCAGGTTGGGGTTGGGCTCTGCTCTCCTTGGACAAATGAAAGGGCCTCAGGGTGCCCCAGGAGAGGTTCAGGTTGGACATGAAGAACAATTTCCTCCCCTTGAGGGTTGTCCAGGTCTGCCCGGGCTGCCCAGGGCAGTGGAGTCCACATCCCTGGAGGGGTTTCAACACCATGGAGATGTGGTGCTGAGGGCCCTGGTTTGGTGCTGCCTTGGCAGTGCTGGGTTAAGGGTTGGATTCAATGACCCCAAAAGTCTTTTTTAAACAGAAGGTTAAAGGTTAAGAACAGAAGGTTAAGTTCTTTTTTTATGCAGAAGGACTCTGCCCAACAGTGTGCAGCCTTTACTCTTGTTTGGACCACTTCTGTATCTGCCCTCAGGTCATCACTCTTTGTAGATCAAAACTATTCCAGAGCTGAAAATCAGATTTAATTGTCCTTTGTTTCCAAAGAAAGGCCAAATGTTCTGAGCTCCTCAAAGCTTAAGGAGCTGAAATGTCCAACTGAGCAGCATCTCTGCCTGCAGGACCTCCACATCTCCACAGCTCAAGCGGTTGGAGTTTGTTTGCATTCCTGCCCCTTGATGAAAAGATTTCATACAGACCTGGGCTGGCTGTGGCAGGAGGGTGAAGCTAAGGCTGTGGTTTGCCAGAGGGTGCCCCAGCAGCTGCCCAGCACATCCCAGTGCTGAGCTGCTCAGCCAGGCTCTCCAGCCCATCTGCCTGCCTCTGCTGTTCCTGATGCTGAACCACAGCTTCCCAGGGTGGGGGGGCTGGAAGGTGCTTCGGGTGACCTGATCTAGTGGGGATGTCCCTGATGACTGCAGGTGGGCTGGACTAGATTACCTCTAGAAGACCCTTCTGCTGCAGACCATTCTATGGCTCTGTGATTCTATTATCCAGTCCAACTCCTTGCCAGAGTAGAGTCACACAAGGCAGGTCACACAGGAACACATCCAGGAGGGTTTGGAAAGCCTCCAGAGAAGGAGACTCCACAAACTCTCTGGGCAGCCTGCTCCAGTCCTCCAACACCCTCATACAACTTTCTCCTCCTGGCCTCCAGTTTGTGCCCCTTGGCCCTTGCCCTGTCCCTGGGCACTACTGAGCAGAGCCTGGCCCCATCCTCTTGCCCCCTACATGTCCTTTAGCTCTTGATGAGCATTGATCAGATTCCCTTTGAGGCTGCTCTTCTCCAGGCTCTCAGCCCCAGGGGTCTCAGCCTTTGCTTCTCACAGAGATGCTCCAGAACCATAGGCATCTTCCCAGTTTCCCCTGGACTCTCCAGGAGTTCTCTGTCTCTCTTGAGCTGGGGAGGTGGTCTCAGTACTCCATATGTGGCCTGACCAGGGCAGAGCAATGGAGGAGAACTTCTCCTGATATGCTGGCTACACTCTTCATGCAGCCCAGGATACCATTGGCCTTCTTGGGTGCAGGGCCAAGACTGAAGAGACTCAGAAGCAGTGCCTAGAGCTCAGAAATGCTCTCAGCCAGGGGCCAGAACAGAATCTGTGCACAGGCACCATGTGTGGAATGGGATGGTGCTTGCAGAGAGCAGTGAGAGCCCCAGCCAGGACCCTGCTTTATGCAGTGCTTGGCTCCAGTGTTGGTTCCACTGTGTAGCTCAGGTGTCCAACACGGCACTGCCACCCTGAAGATCACCTCTGCAGATCACCTCTTCCTGTTGAAGCCCTGCACTTGCCCAGGGCTGCTGAGGTCCCTTCTGCGCTGATGTGACACCAGAGAACTCTCCTCATGCATCGCCATACTTGAGGAGACTTTGGGATGTGTTGGTGCTGCAGCATGGGTGACCCTAGGGGTGGACAGAGCTCTCTAGCAGCATCTCCTCCTTTGGGAGAGGCTTTGGCCATGCTCTTCAGCAACAGAGGGGTGCTGCAGATTATTCCCTGCAGGAGCCATGCAGGGACGAGTGCCCATGTGTGACATGCAGGCTGTGCCTGCCCCAGAGGACCTTCTCCTGCGGGATGCTGCTCTGCCTGCAGCAGAATGCCCCTGAGATTCTTCTGCCCTGCTGCTCCTCTGATGCCGTCCAGGCAGGTGGAGGATGGGCAGGACCTCTCAGAAGAGGGTTAATGGATGTGTCACCATCAGCCTGCTGCGTGTCCTCCTGCAAGGTCTCATCCTTCTCTTGCTCACCTCCATCTGCCCTCCGTTCCTCTCAGTGCCTCCCTGACAGGTGAGGCAGCAGGGATGGATGGTTGTCCTCTCTGCAGGCTGTGGTGGTGTGCTCCTGGAGTGCAGTGGGACTCTCTACACCTCTGCCATGCATCTTCTCCCACACCCCTCCACACATGGAGCTGTACCTTACTGTGCCTGCAGCACCCAGGTGGCCCCACGCTGAGCTGGACAGAGAGCAGGTTACAGGGCAGGAAGGTCTCACTTGCAGCAACCAGGGCAGGGGTTGGTTATCCTGAGGTGTTTCAGCAAGTGGCTCTTTGTCAGACACTGGAGTGGGGTGGGTTCTGCAGAGGCATTGCCTTAGAATCACTGAGTCCCACACTGGGCTGTGTGGGAAGAGACCTTCCATGGCCATCCAGCCCAAGCCCAAGACATCCTCAAACAGAGCAGGCTATTCACAGCCACAAACAACCTGATCTGCAGTGGTGCCAGACATGGGGCACCTCCCACCTCTCTGGGCACCCTGGGCCAAGGTCTCCCCATTCTCAGTGCCAAACCTTTCTTCTTTCTCTCCACTCTCAATCTCCCTCTTTGAGTCCAAACCTGCTCAAAAGTCTGTCCACCAGAAGCTGTCCCTGGAGCCTTCTCTTCTCCAGTCTGTACACCTCCCTGCTCTCTTTCACCCACCTGGGCTATCTTTTGCCCTCCAGTACTTTGTGGTCTATGCATTGAACAAGGGCTCAAACTAGGGAGCTTTAACCTTGTGTTGAGGGAGGGGAAGGAGACCAAACAGACTTTGAAGATCAAGGTGGGTAATGGTGCAGCTCAGCTCAAGCCTGCAGACAAAGCCTTCTCTAGGCAAACTTAGAAACGATGTGAAATGTTGGACTTGGATTGTTCAGAAGGTGCAGGAGCTCCAAGGCTGTGAGGAAGATGGGCAGGAGTTTTTTGCAGACAAAATGGACACAAACTATACAAAATCACAACGACAGTGGGCAAGGAAAGGTTGACTGACGTCACCTACCTGGACCTGAGTAAGGCATTTGACTCTGTCCCACATGACATCCTGGTCACCAAACAGGAAAAGCACAAACTGGATGGGTGGAGCACTGCTGGATAAGGAATTGGCTGGAGGGTCACAGGCAGAGAGTGGTGATCAATGGCACAATGTCCACCTGGAGACCAGTGACAAGTGGCATCCCTTAGGGGTCAGTGCTGGCACCAGTGCTGTGTAACATCTTTGTCAGTGACATGAAGGGAGGAATTGAGGGCACGCTCAGCAAGTTTGCAGATGACACCAAGATGCATGAAACAGTCGAGTTGAGAGAGGGCAGGGATCCATCCAGATCCTGGATGGACAGGCTGGAGAGGTGGGCCCAGGCCACCTCGTGGCATTCAACAAGGCCAAGTGTGAGGTCCTGCACCTGGATCAGCCCAGTCCCAAGCACAGATACAGGCTGGGTGATGAATGGCTGAGAGCAGCCCTGAGGAAAAGGACCTGGGGGTCTGGGTCGACGAGAAGCTCAACATGAGCCTGCAGTGTGCACATGCAGCCCAGGCAGCAACTGTGTGCTGGGCTGCATCAAGAGCAGTGTGGCCAGCAGGGCAAGGGAGATGATTCTCCCCCTTTACTCTGCTCTCATCAGACCCCACCTGGAGTACTGTGTGCAGTTCTGGAGCCCCCAGCACAAGGACATGGAACTGTTGGAGCAAATCCAGAGGAGGCCATGAAGATGATCAGAGGGCTGCAGCACCTCTGCTATGAGGACAGGCTGCAAGAGTTGGGGCTCTTCAGCCTGGAGAAGAGGAGGCTTTGAGGAGACCTTATTTGAAGGGAGCCTACAGGAAGGCTGGGGAGGGACTATTTACAAGGTCTTGTAAATAGGGGAGGGGTAATGTAAACAGGAGGAGGGGTAATGGGTTTAAACTGAAAGAAGGGAGACTTAAACTGGATGTTAGGAAGAAGTTCTTTACAGTGAGGGTGGTGAGACACTGGCACAAGTTGCCCAGGGAGCTTGTGGATGCTCCCTCCCTGAAGGTGTTCAAGGCCAGGCTGGATGAGGCCTTGAGTGACCTGTTCTAGTGGGAGTTGTCCCTGCCTATGTTGGGGAGTTGGAACTGGGTGATCTGATCTTTGAGGTCCCTTCCAACCTAAACCATTCTGGAATTCTATGGACCCCAGGAAGTTCCAGCTGAGCAGAAGGAGAAACTTGTTTGGTGTGAGGGTACTGGAGGGATGGAGCAGGCTGCCCAGAGAGGTTGTGGAGTCTCCTTCATTGGAGGGCTTCCAACCTCCCTGAGCCACTGTGGTCTTGGGCAAGCTGCTGTGGCTGCCTTGCTGGAACAGGGGATGATCTCCAGAGGTCCCTTCCAGGACCACCACTCTGGGATGCTGTGGTTCAGCATCAGGAACAGCAGAGGCAGGCAGATGGGCTGGAGAGCCTGGCTGAGCAGCTCAGCACTGGGATGTGCTGGGCAGCTGCTGGGGCACCCTCTGACAAACCACAGCCTTAGCTTCACCCTCCTGCCACAGCCAGCCCAGGTCTGTATGAAACCTTTTCATCAAGGAGCAGGAATGCAAACTCCAATCCCTTGAGCTGTGGAGATGTGGAGATCCTGCAGGCAGAGATGCTGCTCTGTTGGACTTTTCAGCTCCTTAAGCTTTGAGGAGCTCAGAACATTTGGCTTTTCTTTGGAAAAAAAACTAAATCTCATGAGGAGAAAATACTTCCGTGTGAGGCTGCTGGAGGCCTGATGCAGGCTGCCAGAGAGGTTGTGGAGTCTCCTTCTCTGGAGGCTTTCCAGAGCCAACTGGATGTGTTGCTGTGTGACCTGCCTTGGGAGATCCTGCTTCAGCAAGGGTGTTGGGATGATCTCCAGATGTCCCATCCAATGCTCCCCATGCTGTGATTCTATGAAAAGATTGTCCACAGGAGATAAGGGTGAGGACAGGACACTGCAGCTCCAGGACTCTTCCTGAGGAACCCTGGAGAAAGAGTGGAGTGTCCATCTGTGCTACTCTGCATTTGCGTTCTTTTTCCTGCCCTGCCTCTTCTCCACAACTGTTGCTGTGCCAAGGGGGAGAGCAGCAGAGACAGCTGCTGTTGTGACAGGACAAGAGGGAACGAAGCTTGAGGAGGGCAGATAGAGGCTGGTGATGAAGAGGAAATTCTTGGCAATGAGGGTGGGGAGACATTGGAACAGGTTGCCCAGGGGGGTTGTGGATGCCCCCTCCCTAGAGGTTTTCAAGGCCAGGTTGGATCAGGCCTTGAGCAACCTTGGCTGGTGGAAAGTTGAAGATCACCCAGTTCCAAGTGAAATGATCTTCAAGGCCTTTCCAACCCAATCTATCCTGTGAATGTGCCAGCAGGAACAGCCCTGGGCTGCTTCAGACCTCTGACAATGTCCTGTGGAGGAGAAGAGCCCACAGCTGCAGTCCCCTCACTGGCACCCTGTGCTTCACCTGAACCTCTTGGCTGGGAGGGTAGCTGGGTGCTGCTGCCAGCATTTCTGCAGCCCCAGGCAGCATGGGCATGGCACTTTCCAGTGATGGCAGCTAAGTGCTGCTGCCAGCACCCCTGCAGCCCCAGGCAGCATGGGCATGGCACTTTCCAGTGATGGCAGCTAAGTGCTGCTGCCAGCATCCCTGCAGCCCCAGGCAGGGTGGACCTGGTATGTTCTGGTGGTGGCAGCTGGGTGCTGCCAGCATTCCTGCAGCCCCAGGCAGGATGGACCTGGTGTATTCCAGTGGTGGCAGCTGGGTGCTGCTGCCAGCATCCCTGCAGCCCCAGTCGGGGTGGACCCAGTGCTTTCCAGCGCCTCCCCCCACGCAGCTGCCCTCCCACCTCATGCCGCTGCTGCTCCCCGGCTGCTAATTTCACGCAGGCACTTAAACATGATGGATAATTGTGTTCTGCTTATCAATGTTTAATTTAAGGGCTGTTCCATCTGACCTGGATGCCCTCTGCAGGAGCTGTGGCTCGTTATTGATTTCATGGTCACACCTGTGACATTACCTGCCTCGTAGGAAGTAGACTTTGACATTCCTGCCAGGCTTTGGCAGCCGCAGCTAATTGTCAGAAGAATAATCGAGTCAGCAAAATCATTACAGGTGATCTGTGTCTGACCACTGCTTCATCTGCCTCTAATTAGGTGGGGGAGAGGAAATTCGTCGCCCTGCCAGCGCGGCGCTGGAGCTGGAGGACACAAATAGACCCAGAGGAGTGCGGGGTGAATGGAAGGTTGAAGATCATCCAGTTCCGAGCCCCCTGCCATGGACAAAGCCCATGGCAGGGGGCTCAGAACTGGGTGATCTTCAAGATCCCTTCAAATCCAACTCAATCCATGAGTGCCTTGAGCAACCTGGGCTGGTGGGAGGTGTCCCTGCCCATGGCATCCAGCAGGAGCTGGATGATATTTGAAGTCCCTTCCAACCCAACCCATTCTGTGAGACTAAGAGGGAGGTGATTCATGGACAGCTGTGTGCTAGCTTGTCAGGGTCCTGTGCCAGTGCCATCTCCTTTTCCAGTGTAACAGGGCAGGATGTGATCCCATGGGAACTGGCAGGATGTGTTGGTGGGATGCAGGGTCTGAGCCACTCTGTGTCACACTCTCTGGGACACAGAAACAAGAGTGCATGGGGCTGGAAGTGACTCTCCAAGGGCATCTTGTTCAATCCCCTACAGGTAGCAGGGAGGCTTCCAACCAGAACAGGCTGCACAGGGACACATCCATCCTAACCTTGAATGTCTCCAGGCATGAAGCCTCCACCACCTCCCTGGGCAGCCTGGGCCAGGGTCTCCCCACCCTCACTCTGCACAACTTCCTGCTGATGTCCAACCCAACTCTGCCCTGCTCCACTTACAAAACACTGCCTCTTGGCCCATCCCCACAGGCCCTTTCCAACAGTCCCTCCCCAGCCTGCCTGCAGCTCCCCTGCAGCTATTTAAGTGCAGCTCTAAGCTCTCCCTGCAGCCCTCTCAGCATCTTGGTGGTCTCCTCTGGACCCTCTCCAGCAGGTCAATGTCCTTGCTGTCTTGGGGGCCCCATACAAGAGCTCTGGACCCAAGGCAGGAACAATGGAGGAGCTGTGGTGCAGTTGTGATGAGCATGGAGCAGTGCCTGGTCTGAAATAAACCCAGACAGATCTTCAAAGACAGATAATCACAGAATCACAGAGGGCAGAGGCCATCTGGTCCAACCTTTCTTGGCCAAAGCCCAGTCTATACAAACTGTCCCACACCTGTCTGAGTACTCAAAGTGCCCAATGCTGGGGATGCTATCATTTCTCTGGGAGATGATTCCAGTGGCTGACTGTCCTTATGGAAAATTCTCCCCTTGCTTCCTGATGGGATGTCCCCAGCAGGAACTTGTCTCCATCATTCCTCTTCTTTTCCATGTGACCCCTGCTCAAAAGGGAGTCTCCACCTTCTTCGTAGCTAGCCTTTAACTAGTGGAACATGGTGTGGAGGTGTCCTCTGAGCCTCTTTTCTCCAGGCTGAACAAGCCCAGCTCTCCGCCTTTCCTCACAGGCCTCGTCTCCAGTTCGAGGTGCTCCACTGCCCTGGGCAGATCCTTGGTGTGACACGTGTGTCCTCAGGTGCTGGTGAGGGGTAGGACCTTGCTGCTGGAGCTCCTTAGGTTCTTTTCATACCAATGGGGATGTGCATTGGCCCAAGCATTTTCTTCTGAGTAATGATTGATGTACTTGAGAGACCTTCTCACTCTTTACAGCTGCCTAAGAGAGCCCTGTAGACAGGTGGGAGTTGGGTTCTTCTCCCAAGGAACAAGTGATGTGGCAAGAGGAAATGGACTCAGGTTGCTTCAGGACAGGTTTAGATTGGCCAAGAGGAACAGTTTCTGCCCCTTGAGGGTTGTCCAGGCCTAGTCTAGAATGCCCAGGGCAGTGGAGAGCTCTCCATCTCTGGAGAGGTTTCAAAGCCATGTAGAGTTGTGGTGTTGAGTGCCATGGTTTGGTGGTGCCCTGGCAGTGCTGGGTCAATGCTTGGATGCCATGATCTCAAAGATCTCTTCTAAGCAGAACCATTCCTTGATTCTGACTACCCCATGGACCCAACACATCACCTTGCTGCTGACCACACTCTTGAGATGATGGTGTTTGTATGTCTGCTGCCTGCGTGGAGTGGTCGGTGGAGGCTTAGTCTCCCTCGGTGCATAAAGTCACAGAGTCACAGCATGGCAAGGGTCGGGAAGGACCTCTGGACATCATCCATCCAAACGCCTTGCCAGAGCACTGCCACACAGGGCAGGTGGCACAGGAACACATCTTGGAGAGGAAGATCACCAGCCCAGCTCTTGGGGAGCACAGCTCCACATCAGCACTGCAGGGTCTCTGTGAGCCCCCTCCCCACCACCTGCACTTTCTAATGATCCTGTGCAGTAATTAATTACCTCTCCAGTGGGCCCTTCCCTTTCAAACTCCTCCTGGCAATCAGTGGGCTGAAGGAGAAGAGCTGCCCCGTGGCATGGGTGTGAAGGGGTCTGCAGGCTGTCAGGGTAATGAATCCTGCCTGCGTTTGGAGCACCTGGGCTTGGGGAAGCCCTTGTGTCATGTGTCTGGGAGTGACAACCCCCCCAGTGGTTAATTACTGCCCTGGATGAGAGCCGAGCTGATAGCAAAACAAGATAATTTCATTAGTAGTTAAATTGGAAGTTAATTGGATCCAGGTCTGCACAGAGTGGTACACAAAGGCTCCTGGAAATGACTCATGGATGGCTGTGGGGGTTATGCTCATGAAAAGGTGGAGGAGCTGGAGAACATTTCTGGACTTTGCCCTTGGGTTCATAGACTCACAGAGCCACAGAACAAGTTGGGTTGGAAGGGACCTTCCATAAGCCCAGGTTGCTCAAGGCCTCACCCCACCTGGCCTTCAAAACCTCCAGGGAGAGGGCATCCACAACAGCCCTGGGCAACTTGTGCCAGTGCCTCCCCACTCTCAGTGCCAAGAATTTATTCCTCATCTCCAGTCTCAATCGTCCCTCCCCCAGCTCAAAGCCATTGTCCCTTGGCCTGGCACTCCCAACCTTTGTCCAAAGTCCCTCCCCAGCTCTCCTGGAGCCCCTTGAGGTACTGGAAGGCTGCTCTAAGGTCTCTCTGGAGACTTCTCCTCTCCAGGCTGCACAGCCTCAACTGTCCCAGCCTGTTCCCACAGCAGAGGTTCTCCAGCCCTCTGATCACCTTCATGGCCTCCTCTGGCCCGTCTCCAGCAGCTCCAGCTCCTTATTGTGCTGGGGCCCCAGACCTGGAGGCAGTGCCACAGGTGAGGTCTGAGCAGAGCAGAGGGGCAGAATCCCTTCCCTGTGCTGCTGCTCTGGCTGCAGCCAGCACACAGCTGCCTGCTGGGCTGCCAGTGACCACTGCTGGCTCCTGGGGAGTTTATCATAGAATCATAGAATGGTTTAGGTTGGAAGGGACCTCAAGGATCATCCAGCTCCAACCCCCTGCCACAGGCAGGGACACCTCCCACTAGAGCAGCTCGCCCAAGGCCTCATCCAGCCTGACCTTAAACACCTCCAGGGAGGAAGCATCCACAACCTCCCTGGGCAACCCGTTCCAGTGCCTTACCACCCTCACTGTAAAGAACTTCCTCCTAACATCCAGTCTAAATCTCCCCTCTTCCAGCTTAAACCCATTCCCCCTCGTCCTAACATTACTAGACCGTGTAAATAGTCCCTCCCCAGCTTTCCTGTAGGCTCCCTTCAAATACTGGAAGGCCACTATAAGGTCTCCTCGAAGCCTTCTCCTCTCCAGGCTGAAGAGCCCCAACTCTCTCAGCCTGTCCTCATAGCAGAGGTGCTCCAGCCCTCTGATCATCTTCGTGGCTCTCCTTTGGACCCGCTCCAGCAGTTCCATGTCCTTCTTGTATTGGGGGCTCCAGAACTGCACACAGTACTCCAGGTGGGGTCTGACGAGAGCAGAGTAAAGGGGGAGAATCACCTCCCTTGCCCTGCTGGCCACACTTCTCTTGATGCAGCCCAGCACTCGGTTGGCTGTCTGGGCTGCATGTGCACACTGCCGGCTCATGTTGAGCTTCTCGTCGACCCAGACCCCCAGGTCCTTCTCCTCAGGGCTGCTCTCCAGCCATTCATCACCCAGCCTGTATCTGTGCCTGGGATTGCACCGACCCAGGTGCAGGACCTTACACTTGGCCTTGTTAAACGTCATGAGGTTGGCCTGGGCCCACCTCTCCAGCCTGTCCAGGTCCCTCTGGATGGCATCCCTGCCCTCCAGCAAGTCAGCTGTGCCACACAGCTTGGTGTCATCTGCAAACTTGCTGAGGGTGCACTCAATTCCTCTGTCCATATCACTGACAAAGCTGTTAAAGAGCACTGGTCCCAGCACTGACCCCTGAGGAACACCACTTGTCACCGGTCGCCAGGTGGACATTGTGCCATTGATCACCACTCTCTGCATGTGACCCTCCAGCCAATTCCTTATCCAGTGAGTGCTCCACCCATCCAGTTTGTGCTTTTCCAGTTTGGTGACCAGGATGTCATGTGGGACAGAGTCGAATGCCTTACTCAGGTCTAGGTAGACGACATCAGTTGCTCTTCCCCTGTCCATTGCAGCTGTGACTACATCATAAAAAGCCACCTGACACCCCCAAGGCCTTCCCCTCCAGGCTGCTCTCCAGCCACTGCTCACCCAGCCTGGATCTGTGCTTGGGATTGCCTTGACCCAGCTGCAGGAACCTTGCTCTTGAACTTATTGAACTTCAAGAAGTTGTCTTGGGCCCAGCTCTACAGCCTGTCCAGGCCCCCCCTGGGTGGGCTCTTCACCTGCCTTGGGGTCAACAGAGCCCTTCACTGCCACATGCTGCTCCTTGCCCCAGACAGCCTCCCACAGCTCACCCTGCGGTGGGGACACACTTGGTGCCCAAGAGATGCTTCTCTGCAGGATGCTGCTGAATTCTCCTGCTGGCTGCAAAAATCATTGGTTTTATGGAAAGGAATTACTGATTTTCACTTCTCTTTGAAGGATGCAGGTTTGCTTACATTGCCAGCTCCTGGTGAACTGAGGCACAGGTGGTTGCTGCCTATCTTCTGTGTGCAGAGCAGGCCCTTGACAGGTGTCCTGCAGCACTAGCTGAGGTTGTTGTCGCTCAGAATTGTCATATTCTGGGTTTTTTGGGTAATGTGGAATGGATTCTGGGAGAGATTTGCCTCAGACTGGAAACAACGTGCAACTTTTCATCCCTGCAGTGAGCTCACCGTGGCTGGTTGTGTGCAGACGTGTCTGTAACAGATTCACAGCTTCACAGAGTGCACAGTTAAGGCACCCTCTAAGGGCATCTTGCCCAACCCCCTGCAGGCAGCAGGGACACCTCCAGCCTGACTTTAAATATCTCCAGGCATGGAGCCTCCACCACCTCCCTGGGCAGCCTGAAGCCCTGTGGTGGTGGTGGCCCATCCCTGGGTAACAGACTCACAGAACTGCTTTGATCAGAAGACACCTGTAAGAGCTCGTGGTCAAAAGAGTCTTTCGACATCATGAAGTCCATTAGCCCAGCATTGCCAGGTCACCACTGAACCACAGCCCTCAGCACTGCATCTGCACAGCTGTGAAACTCCTCCAGGGCTGAGGACTCCTCCACTGCCCTAATCAGCCTGGGCCAGTCCTTGGTCACGTTCCTGATCCTCATGTCAGAGGCAGGATGGGGGCAGGGTCAGGATGTCACTGTTGCAGTGCCGTATGAGCTGCATTGTCTGCACCTTCCCTTTTTCCTGTGAGGGCAGTGAGGGAGTGAAACGAAGAGAGGCCACCCCATGCCCCCGGCAAAGGGGCAGAGTAAGGTGAGAGACACCCTGCTGCTGCCTGCTTTCTTCTTTCCATGGCAGACCTGTGGCTTCTTGAAGAAAAACGTGTCCAGGAACCATGTGGCCATGGCACTTGGGGCTATGGTTTAGTGGCCGTGGTGGCATTGTGTTGATGTTGGGCTGGATCGTCCTGAGGTGCTTGTCCAACCCACACACCTCTGCGATGCTATGGAAAATGTGTTGCTTGGAGCAGCACTGCGTGGGTCTGCGTCAGGGGATGTGGCCCTACTGGTCCCACCACGTGTGGAGCTGTCTTCACATCTCCGTGTGCTGTGGTTTGGGGCTTTCCCTTTATCGCCTCCGGCTCAGACCCCTGCCAGCCGCCAGCCGCCAGCGCCCGCCCCGAGAGGGCCGCCAGGATCGGCGTCGTTTCACGTCTGGCTGTTCCTGACAAATCTGGGCTTTGGAGGGGCTGGGGAATGGGGGCGAGCAGCGGGGTCACAGCACGCTCCTCTGCCCACACAGCTCCGCTCTCCCCCTGCGCAGCTCCTCGCTCGGTCGGAGCTCGGCGGCAGCTGACGGAGAGTGGAGCCCTGCCAGGCTGGGGACGCGGCGCTGGCTGTCGCCGGCCGCGATGACAAATGCGGCCCCGTGCTCTGGGCGCTCAGGGAGAGGCAGAGGCACGGGGCTGACGTGGTGATTTGTTGGTTTGATTCCTCAGGTCGTGAGCTGGCGAGCACAACCCTCCCCGGATACCCTCCTCACGTCCCTCCGGCCGGACAGGGCAGCTACTCCGCTCCTGCGCTGACAGGGATGGTGCCTGGTGAGTCCTGAGACCGGGGTGGGCAGAGAGGGAGAATGGAAGGGAAAAGACAGAGGTGCGGCAGGGGAGGGCATAGAGTCATGGAATCACAGAGTCATGGAATCACAGAACTACTGAATGGTCTGGGTTGGAAGGGACCTCCAAAGCTCATCCGGTTCAGCCCACCTGCAGTCAGGGACATCCTCCACTAGATCAGGTTGCACAGAGCCTTGTCCAGCCTGATCTTCAATGTCTACAGGCAAGGAGCCTCCACCACCTCCCTGGGCAGCCTGGGCCAGGGTCTCCCCACCCTCACTCTGCCCAACGTCCTCCTGATGTCCAACCTAACTCTGCTCTGCTCCACTTCCAAACCACTGCCCCTCAGCCTAGCCCCACAGGCCCTTCTCAACAGTCCCTCCCCAGCCTGCCTGCAGCTCCCCTGCATCTATCGAAATGCAGCTCTAAGGTGTCCCCATCAAGCCTCACCTTGAATATCTCCAGGGATGGGGGCTTAACCACCTCCTGGGGAAACCCATTCCAGTGTTCCACAACCCACATGGTAAAAAGATGAGGTTGCTTTGTGCTGAGGTGAGCACAAGGCAGACACCAGGGCGCTGAGGGGAGGGCACTTTGCAGTGGTCACAAGTGAAGAAGGACCAGGCTTCAGTTGGGGTCCAGTTTCTAAGGTCAACCCTGGCCAGCAGGGGTGTTCTGCTAAATTGGAGTGAATTAGCAGCCTGGGCTGGGGGGAAGGTGTCCCTGCCAGTACCAGGGGACTTAGAAACTGGTGATCTGCAAAGTCCCTTCCAACCCAAAGCACTCTGAATCTATGAAACTAAGGTGAACTGGCACCTCAAGGCTGATGAATTGAGTTAGCTTGACCCAAGGAGCCTTGGTCACTTGTGCCTTCAGGATGCTTGGTCAGAAGAGAGGGAAGTAGGAAAACACCAATAAGGAGAGCAAAGGGAGAGTGAGATAAGAAGTAGGGAAGTCCAGTCATGGACTGGTCAGTCCAGTCATGTCTCATGGGGTTAGTCCAAGTTCTTCACTGGTGGGTGTACATTCAGAGAGAGCTTCTGTGACAGTGCAACTCCTGGACTCAGAACGTTGCACTCCCTTTACACCCTTTGTTTGTGAGGTGGCCTCCTCGGTTCACAAAGGGAGGCTGTTCTGATTTGCACAAGTCCCCTCCAGTGTGATGCCCATCAGAGGCACTGCCAGGAGCAGCTGTAGTAGTTTGGACCAAGGAAAAGACAGAATCACACCTAGCAGAACCTCTGCCTTCCCATTGTTCACCCACCTGCCAGGAGCATCCTTGGCTTGCAGCTGCGGGAAGGAGGCCATTGAGGGCCATCAAAAGCCCTTGCCTTGCTGCTCAGAGCAGGTGTGGCCACACGTTTGAGACAATGGAAAGCTGGGTGCTCAAAGCTTCTCAGGTGGGAGGTGATCCAATATGGAGACTGCCAAAGGCCCATCCAGGCTCTACATGCAGATCCAGGTGATGGCTTCATTCTGGACCTCAGCTCTAGCCCACCTGCTTTCGCCAAACACCTTGTGTTCCTCTGCTGTCCCAGTGGGGAGGTTACTGGTCCTCAGGCTCTGGACATGTCCTGACCTCACCATTCCTCCAGGCAAATCTGTGCCACTCCAGCTGACTCCTGGAGGACACTAGGTTGTCCCCTGGACACTGCATTTCTGCAGGTTCCTTTCCCTTCATGAAGCCTTGAAGTGAGAAACATCATAGAATCATCATAGAATCAACCGGGTTGGAAGAGACCTCCAAGATCATCCAGTCCAACCTACCACCCAGTCCTGTCCAATCAACCAGACCATGGCACTAAGTGCCTCATCCAGGCTTTTCTTGAACACCTCCAGGGACAGTGACTCCACTGCCTCCCTGGGCAGCCCATTCCAATGCCAATCACTCTCTCTGGCAACAACTTCCTCCTAACATCCAGCCTAGACCTTCCTCCAGCACAACTTGATACTGTGTCCCCTTGTTCTGTTGCTGGGTGCCTGGGAGAAGAGACCAACTCCATCTGGCTACAACCTCCCTTCAGGTAGTTGTAGACAGTAATGAGGTCNTCAGCTACTATCTACTAGCACCTCCAGATCCCTTTCCTCCTGGCTGCTCTCCAGCCACTCTGTCCCCAGCCTGTAGCAGTGCTTGGGGTTGTTGTGGCCAAAGTGTAGAACCCTGCACTTGGCCTTGTTCAATCTTATCCCCTTGGCCTCTGCCCACCCATCCAGCCTGTCTAGGTCCCTCTGCAGGGCTCTCCTACCTTCCAACAGATCCACAGCTGCTCCTAGCTTGGTGTCATCTGCAAACTTAATAATGCTGGACTTACTGAGAAATGTCAGGGTACCCTAAATGACCAGCAGAGAGCTCTCTGAGGTCAGTAAGACCAGAGCTGGTGAGGAACACTCCCAAAGCAGGACCTGGTGGGTTGGTGAAAAGTACCCACAAAAAGCGAGAGATGGTGACAGTGATTGGATTTCTAAGCTCTTCCTGGGTCAGTCTTTGATGACGTTCTGCCAGATGGCTAAGGATTAAAGGACAGTGGAGTAATTCCGGGTGTGTGCTAAGGATAGAAGCTGGCTATGAAGTGATGTCACAGGTTGTATGGAAATCAGTTCTCTGCCCATAAAAGGTCACCTCAGACAGAGCTGCTGGGAGAGCACCAGGTGCAGGTTGTGAGAAGCAAATACCTGAAGGCAAGTCTTGTCTCAGCACAGCTTGAGGTTTAGCCACCTCCTGCCCTTTGTGATGGACACACACACAAAGGGATAACCTTGCTGCCATGTTTCTTCCACCTCACCAGAAGAAGTGAAGGTCTGGAGGTGCAACTCTCCAGCACAGCCTCATGCTATAATCACACCTTAAAGTCTGGGGAGCAGCAGGCTTGGTGGGTCATGCCCATGTCAGAGGAGACAAACATCTTGCCCCACTGGTTTCCCCCTCTCTTGTGTAGTTTCTTCTGGGCTGGGTCTTCACCAATGACCTGAGTGCCCCTTCACCCTCCTGCTGAAAATGAAGGTCTGGAAGTCTGGGTGCATTGGATAGGACAGTCCTGGTGGAGATGGAGATCTGGAGGCCTTTAAAAACCTTGTGAGAATCAACCACCTTCTTTCAGAGCATCTTTTACTGAAAGGATCTTAGAGCAGCCTGAAGGGGCTTCAGGAGAGCAGGGAAGGGGCTTTGGACAAGAGCTGGTAGTGTCAGGATGAGGGACAATGACTTTGAGCTGAGAGAGGGGAGATTGAAACTGTAGATGAGGGAGAAATTCTTGGCAGTGAGGATATGGAGACACTGGCACAGGTTGCCCAGGGAGACTGCGGATGCCCCAGTCCATGGAGGTGTTGAAGGCCAAGCTGGATGAGGCCTTGAGCAACCTGGGCTGATGGAAGATCAAAGATCATCCAGTTCCAAGCCACCTGCCATGAGCAAACCTCACAGTATGATCTTCAAGGTCCCTTCCAATCCAAGTCATTTATGCTTTGAACAACCTGGGCTAGTGAGCGGTGTCCTTGCCCCTGGCAGGGAGTTGGAATTGGATGATCTCTAAGGTCTGTTCCAACTCAATCCATTCTGTGATTCTATGTAAACCCAGCTGTGAGCCCCAGAGTCTTCCCCAGCTGAGGACTTGTCCTTCTCGTGTTTTAGAGAGTCAGCAGCCATCCAGGAGCAGCTCCAGAGTGGGAGGGCAAAGCTGCAGGACCAAGGGCTTGGTGGTGCTCAGCAGAGCAGGGTCAGTGAGGGTTTGGTGATGTAGAGTCACCTGAGCTGATTTTCCTGGGTAATAGATGTTATTTTTAACTACAGAGAGGTTTGTGTGACCCATTATCTTGAATAACTGCACTGCTCCTCTCACTGGTGCCTTTAATAACCACCTTCTGCTCCAGCTACTGTGAAGGTCAGCTCCAATTCCTGCAGGTTCTCCTTTCCATTTAAGTGAGGATTTGCTAACTAGCATCCAAAATACCTTCTCAGTCCTCTTCTGACTCCTGTCCTTTGATTTCCTGGTGGGAATAGTGGTCAGGCTTTGGATTATGTTATCTAAGGAGGTGATGGAGTCAGATGGAAGTGTTCCAGAAAGATGTGGCCATGGCACCTGGGGACATGGTATAGTGGCCACGATGGCGTTGGATTGATGGTTGGACTGGATGAACTTAGGGGTCCTTCCAACCTTAATGATTCCATGATTGCTGTGCAGGACTAGCTTCAGAACCTGGCTGGGGATAGTTCCATAGTCCCCGAGGGGCTGCCCATGAAGCAGGTGCCATATCTGCTGTGGAGCTGGTGGCACAGCGTTGAATTCTTCTGAGGTGACCAGGGTGCCGTGCCCGCCACGGCCAGGGGTTTGCTGTGCCCGGTCTCGGGGATTCGCTGCCTCGGGGTAGCTCTGGGAGTCACTGGTGGAGCTCCGTGAGGCTCCTCACGGGCAGCTGTGGGCTCCTGCTCGTAACGGAGCAGCTGCGTGAGTCGAGCGGGGGCACCGTAGGACACGGCTGCGGCTTTGCTGCTGCCTCGCTGCCGCCGCCTGCGCGGCTGAGAGCCTGCCCGGTCCCGCCAGCGCCCCGAGGCTGGTCCCAGCTGTGCCCGGGCGCTGCGGGACGCTGGGGCGCACGGAGGCGGCCCCGCTCCCCGGCGCTTCCCTGCGGGAAGCAGCAGCTGCGTGCATTCAGTCTCAACTTGTGCTGGGGGAGGTCTAGGCTGGATGTTAGGAGGAAGTTCTCGACAGAGTGACTGGCATTGGAATGGGCTGCCCAGGGAGGTGGTGGAGTCTTCAAGAAAAGACTGGATGAGGCACTTAGTGCCATGGTCGAGTTGACTGGATAGGGCTGGGTGCTAGGTTGGACTGGATGATCTTGAAGGTCTCTTCCAGCCTGGTTGATTCTGTGATTGTATCCCTTCTCCATCTCCCTCTGAGCATGGCAGGCTTCTCCCACCAGCCCTGGATCCTTCCCTGCTCTCCTGCCCCTTGGTCATCTCCATTTTCCAGCTCTGAGGTCTCCTCCCTTCCCTTCCTGCGTGAAACAGGGGCTTGTGCACCAACAGGGAAGTCCCTTTTTGTGTGGCATCTGAGTGCCTGGAGAGAAATCAGTCAAAAATCAAGGAACCAAGCCGGCCACCACGTGGCTGTGGGTTGAGAGCTGGCACTGCATGTTCCTTCTGCAAGTCATGGCCCCACAGGCTTCTCCTGCCTTTTTGTGGTGGTCACCCCTTGAAGGTCACTGCAGAGGAGCTGTCCAGAAGGCACTTAGACAGTGGTCTCATGACACAGGACACAAGTGAAATGCTGTGGTGTGGGTGGGAGAACAACTGGTTGAGTGGTGAAGCTTGGAGGTGGTGAAGCTGGATGGTGGTGGCATGTGTGGGTTGCAGGCAGGGTTCATACCTGGTTCACATCCTCATGCAGAACTAGGAAGGAGCACACCTTTTCAGGTGTTCAGGTGACACCAAGCCCAAGAGTGCCACCAGGACACTCCAGAGGCACATGGAGGCAGTCGAGCAGGTGGGAGAGGAGCATGGAATCCAACAAGCACAGGCATGAAATTCTACATCAGGAAAGGCAGCTGGCTGCAGCAACACCTGTTGAGGGCTGGCTGGATGCTGGTTAGGCCTCAGAGGTGTGGGCAGATGGGAGCTGGGGACTGGCCTGCAGAGTAGTGTTCAAGAAAAGCCTGGATGAGGCACTTAGTGCCATGGTCTAATTGACTGGATAGGGCTGGGTGATAGGTTGGGCTGGATGATCTTGGAGGTCTCTTCCAACCTGGTTGTGAATTGTAGGCAGGCAGTGAAGGCAGCCAACAGCACCTTGAGCAGGAGCTGTAGGTGAGGGATGATTCCCCTCTCCTGGTGCTCATGGACTCACCACAGGAGCAATGCAGTTTGTGGCTGCAGACTCTTCTCTCTGGAAGGATGTCCAGCAGCCGAAGAGGTTGCTCAGACAGGTGATCTCCATCCTGAGGGTTTTCAAGTCTAGGCTAGGTGAAGTGCTGCTAGGTTAATGCTTGGACCTGATGATCCCCGAATCCCAGCTTGGTGGGGCTGGAAAAGGCTTCTGCAGATGATCTAGTCCAGCCCCCCTGCTCCAACAGGTTCGCCCACAGCAGCTTGCCCAGGACCAACATGGGGGAAGAAGGGGGTTGGAAGCTCTCCAGAGAAGGAGATGTTAAAGGCCTTTTCCAGCCCAAATGTTTCTATGATTCTAAGCTCTGAGCATCCTGCTCTGGCCTCACTGCTGGTTCTGCTGTGAGATCTCCTGAAGACCCTTCTATCCTGAAGTGTCCTCATCCTGCAACTCCATGTTCTGACTATGGCACCACTGAAAATGTGCCTCACGGCCTGGAGTTCCTCTGCTTCTGCCTGGTGCTGTGAGCAGAGGTGAGGTCAGTGAGCTGTTAGCTGGAGGAGTTTAGCAAAGGAACAGAGTCCAGCTGGAGGCCTGTGTCTAGTGGGGTCCCTTAAGGGTCAGCACTGAGACCAGAGCCGTTCAACATCTTCATCAATAACCTGTCTGAGGGCACTGGCAGCAAGTTTGTTAATGGCATCAAACCAGGAGCAGGCTGCACCTGCCTTTGGGTGCACTCCTCCATGGAGCTGGATATTCACACTGAAGACACAGCAGAGCCATCCTGGAGCCACTCCAGAGGGATGGGCAGTGGCCCTTTGACTCCAGCACCAGCAGGTTCTGCCCACAACCTGCTCACAGAATCCCAGCAGGGTGGGGGTTGGACAAGATCTCTGGAGATCATGCAGTCCAACTCACTGCTCCAGTAGGGTTACCTAGTATGAGACCATGGGCAGTGGTGACAGCCCTCAGGCTGTGCTGCCACCCAGCCAGACCTGGCCAGGCTGCAGAGCTGAGTGGGGAGAAATGGAACAGAACCCAGCAAGGATAAGGGGAGAGGCTGGCAGATGGGGAAGAACAACCCCAGGGACCAGGACAGGTCTGGGACTGACCTGTAGGACAGCAGCACACAGGAGAGGGACCTGGGGGTCCTGGTGGACAGAAAGGTGCTCAAGGGCCAGCCCAGAGCTCCCAGGCTGCTGCAGGCAGTGGAAGATCTGCCTGTGAGGACAGGCTGAGGGAACTTGGAGCAGAGGAGCCTGAGGGCTGCCCTCATTCCTGGTGATAAAGATGGAAGGATGGAGGCAGGCTCTGCTCAGGGATGCCCGAGGACAGGACACGCACAGGGGGTGCCAGCTGGAGCAGAGGAGGTGCCAGGGAACAGAAGGGAAAACTTTGTCACTGTGTTCCTGTGTGCTCTGCCCTGGGTGACCCTGTTATGGCAGGGGGATTGGGATGGATGATCTCTGGAGGTCCCTTCCAGTCCCTAAAGTTCTGTGACTCTGTGAACAGGTCCGTCCTGGAAAGCAGAGTGTCAGCAGTCCACACAGGCGCACAGATGGGGCAGTTCTGCTGTAGCCCTTTGCCACCACTGAGCATCAGAGCTATGAGTTCCCCTTGGAGCCTGCAGGGAGCTGTATGGACAGCTTCCATGTCACAGGGCAGTGCCTAATGTCTGTGCAGGCACCAGGAAAAATCTCTGTCTAGATTTCTGCTCCACCATGGTCTCATCCCACTGGAGTGAGCTCAGCATCCTCCTCCATATTCCATGTCAGCCTGCCTGACTTTCCTCCTCTACCAGGAGGTCAGGGATGAACAGAGGAAGGCAGCTGAACCTGGCATGGAATTGGTGACCATTGATAACCATTTCTGGATGTGCTGAGAGCAGGCAGGAGGTGACAGCATCGTGTGGCACTGTCATAGGAAGCCACAGGGTGCTGGGAACAGACACCACCTGTCCACTGTCCTCATCTGCCCACAGCTGGGCAGGGGATGGAAAAATTTGGCCAAAGTGACATTTGTCCTCAGTGCTCATCATCTAGAGGCTCATGTCTTGAAGCCTGGGTGTGGATACCCCCCAAAAAGGTTCTGTCTGGTGCTACTTCCTCTATGTGCTCATTTTCTGCTTGGAGGCTTAATCCACTGTTGATTCCTGCTGGAGTCATGTTCTTGGCACCACCTCTGGCCAGAGGACCCCGCAGGTTATGGAGATGCTGCCTGCAGAAGCTGTCCCTGTTTGTTCTCACTGGGTCAGCCCCTGATGTGATGTCATCTTAGAAACGGAGAAGGACATCCTCAGCAGCCTCCCCTTTGTGCCCTGGGAGGAGCAGCAGAAACAAGTTGTATCTTCTCCATCCCACTCAGTACCTTCAGCTGGAGCCTAGAGCCACCCAGCTGTGCTTCCCTTCTCCCAGAGAGGCAGCCCCAGGGATGTTGGGCTTCCCTCGTGGAGGTGCAGCTTCTGCTCTTTTCTCCCTTTCCTGCCCCACATGTGCAGGTCTAGCTCCAGAAGCATGGCAGCAGCTGGTTGGGAGCACAGCACCGGCAGATGTGCTGCTTCCAACGGTTTCTCTCCCTGGCCTGTGTGGGTAGCCCAGAGCCTTTTTCCAGGAGAGGGAGCACAGTGCTAGCCGCTGCTTTTGGGAGGCTGGACCTTCTCTCCAGCACCACGTAGGGTCTTGTCCACTGCTGGCTGGGGCTGGTGTGGTGGCTGGGGCCAGCACTGCTTGCCTGGGGTCCTGTCTTGGCCCCCAGTTGCTCCACTCACCATCAGCGTGTTCCACTGTGGGATCTCTCTCCACAGATCACTATTTGTGTCCGTTGGGCTGCTCCTAAGATGAGTCTGGAGCTCTGTGTCCTCCCACCTGTGGGTAGCACAGTGGCCATTAGCAGGGGAAAAAGGAAAACTTGTGCACTGAGGGTGGGGAGAGCCTGGCCCAGGGTACCCAGAGAGGTGGGAGCTGCTCCATGGTTGGCACCATTGCAGGTCAGGTTGTTCGGTGCTCTGAGCACCCTGCTCTGATTTGGGATGTCCCTTCTGACTGCAGGGGGTTGGGCTAGATGGCCTCTGAAGGTTCCTTCCAACCCAAACCAGTCTGATTCCATGCAGGGAACAGAGGAGAAAACACAAGGAATGGTGCCAGAGCTGCAGCTTACAAGCCTGCTCTGAGGACCACCACCCCACGAGCTGTATCTTACCCTGACAGGACCAGGGCAGGGCTCTCAGAATGGTTTCCATGACTGGGACAGCAAAGGCTAGGGCAGGAGCTTGAGCACACCTTGCCCATGGGCAGCTTCATTATCTCTCTGTCTGAGGGGTGGATGTCCAGAAGAAGGTGCCAGTCCTTTTTGGTGGGGCTCAGGGGCAGGACACAGAGCAAGGGGCACAAATTGGACCCCAGGAGGTTCCATCTGAACAGGAGGAGAAGCTTGTTTGGTGTGAAGGTGCTGGAGAGTTGGAGCAGGCTGCAGAGAGAGGTTGCAGAGTCTCCTTCTCTGGAGATTATTCCAGACCCATCTGATGTGTTCCTGTGATCTGCCCTGGGTAGTCACAGAGTCACAGTGTTAGAGGTTGGAAGGGACCTCTAGAGATCATTGAAGGAGTTGGACCTGATGACCTCCAGAGGTCACTTCCAACCCCATTCTGTGACCCTGTGATTCTGTGACCTGCTTGCTCTCACCATCAGACTCAGTGTGTCTCAGCTCAGCTGGATGAAGGATCTGGTCATGCTCACTTGGAGACTTCCTCCTGTTCCTGTGTGGAACAGCAGCGTCTGTGTCCTTCCTTTCCCTCTCTCTACCCTTGAGGATGGATCCCACATGGAACCACCCTTTCTCCTCTTCCTGGGACTGCCACACAGCCTGCTCCTTTGGCCAGCCCAGCACCCTGGGTGACAGCAAAGGGTGGCTTGTCCGGAGTGGTGGTGCTGAGAATGCAGCCATTAGTGGGGCTCTGGAGGCCCAGATGTCCTTCCCCAGCACCAGTAATTTGTTTTTAATGAAAAACCATGCAGTGACCCTGAACAAATGAATTTCCTTGGTGTGAAGTCTGTGTGCAATTACCCGGCTAAAGGGCCCTGCAAACAGTGACATTCAGAGCTGGGCTTGGGGAAGAAAAGCATTAAAACCAGCAAGGCTGTCACCAGGCGGTTTTTATCTGCAGAGGGTGCTGGTCCTACGGTGCTGAGCAGGAGGAGGTGAGCCTGTGAAGCAAAACGTAGAACCTTAGAATGGCTCAGGTTGGAAAGGACCTCAGAGCTCATCTCCAACCTCCCCACCATGCCCAGGGACACCTCTCAGCTAGATTCAGCTGCTTAAGGCCTCATCCAGCCTGGCCTTCAGCACCCCCAGGAAGGAGGCATTCACAGCCTCCCTGGGCAGCCTGTTCCAGAGTCTCACCACACTTACATTGAAGAACTTCTTCCTCAGTTCCAGTTTGACCCTGCTCTGCCTCAGCTTCAAACCATTCCTCCTTGTCCTGTCTCCAGACACCCTTAGGAAAAGTCCCTTTACAGCCTTCCTGTAGGACCCCTTCAGGTACTGGCAAGCAAAGCCTGCAGTGGTTGTTGGGGTTTGGTCCCTCCTGGCGCACTGAAGACTTCATTCACAGCTAATTTTCTTCACTGGAATGGTTCCTAAGCATTGGAACAGGTTGCCCAGGGCAGTGGTGGAGTCACCATGCCTGGAGGTCTTCAAGCAGCCTGTGGAGCTGGTGCTTAGGGACAGGATTTAGTGGTGACCTTGCAGTGCAGGGTTGAGGGTTGGACTGGATGAGTTTGAGAGTCTCTTCCAACCAAAGATGTGTTCTGTGATTCTGTGACTTCTCTGTGCTCAAGTGGTGGCTCTCACAAGGCTTTGTGATAGTGTTTCACGTTCTCCTAAGGTGCAGTAGTGACTACAGCCTGAAACTGTGCCAGGGGAGGGTTAGGTTGGCCATAAGGAACAATTTCTATGCTGCAAGACTGGTCATGGATTGGTACTGGCTGCCCAGGGAGATGGTGGAGTCACCATGCCTGGAGGTGTTCCAGAAACATGTGTCCGTGGCCCTTGAGGCCATGGTTTAGTGGCCATGGTGGGGTTGGGTTGAAGGTTGGACTGGGTGAGCTTTGAGGTCCAACTCAAACCACTCTGTGTTCTCTTATGGAAGGTGAGGCAGCTGAAAACAAGGTCAGAGAAAGTAGGTCACAGCATGTGTGTGTGTGTGTGTGTGTGTGTGTGTGACAGAGGATATAGATGGCACAGCCAGAACTGGATCCTCCTCTGACCTAAGCAGAAACCTGGGTCCACTTGGATGGTGCTGCTGTGGTGGCCAAGTGAAAAGACCTAAAGCAAAAGAGGATGCACACAAAAAGACCTTAAAGATATTCCAGTTCCCATTCCCCAGAAGTAGGGCCCTGGGGACTGAATGATCTTTAAGGTGTCTTCCAGCCCAAACCATTCCACCAACCTATGAAAAGCAGGCACAGCTGGCACAGCTTCCACTGCAAAGGCAAATCCCACGGAAGCTTTCTGAGATGTGGTGGAGCAAGGGTTGTGCCACCACCGAACACCTTGGGGGCAACGGCAGGTTGCAAATCGACTGGCAAAACGACTGCCTTAATGACAGAGGCGTTAAGCAGGGGGCTGCCGGCTGGTGTTTGGAGAGGGAGGTGCAGGGGTGGTCCGCCGCCGGCATCCTGGAAGCCTGGAGAAAGGTTTTGGTGTCCCATCTCTCAGGAATGCAATTACCACGCTCTGGGTGAAATTTATGTTGTTTCCAGGAGGATGTTGTCAGATATTATTGCATTAAATTGATTTAGAAATTATGCCGGAGAGGGCAGGAGGGCGAAACCTCGGGAAGCTGTCAGCCTGGGGCGGGGGACTGCTCTTCCCATACCCACCTTCCTCCTGAGGACCTGATCCTCAGCTGGGGTCAATTAGTCCTGACCCCTGCCTGATGATGCTCTCCACTGCTTTACACCAGCTGCGGATGCGCTCTCCAACATCCCAAAGCTGGCTCCCACTCTGGTCAAAGGTGGTCCTCTGTGTGCTCAGCAGCATCCCAAAGGTTATCCCTTCTAGGATCCAAGCTTCTCCCCTCTGTGGTGAAAGGTGGTCCCTCTATGCTCCCCAGCACCCCAAAGCTGGCCCCTACTGTGGTCAAAGTTCCCTATGTGCTCTCCAGAACCCCAAAGCTGGTCTCCTCTGTGGTCAAGGGTAGCCTCTTCTGTCCTCCCCAGCACCCCAGAGCTGCTCCCCTCTTCTCCACCGGCAGCTCCCCGAGGTGGGACCCCCGTGCACCTCCGAACACGAGTAAGCAAGGCGGAGTGTGTATAAACAAAAGGGTCGGCGCGGAGGAGCGAGGAGGAGGAGGAGGAGAGAAAACATATTGTATTGCTCCAGCCTTTGGAAATTTCTATGCATTTGTAATAACAAAATTACCATAATTTGCTCGTTAACGCAGCTAGATCAGTCAAGCATTGTTCCAGAGGCGCAGGGGCTGCTCCTGGCTCCGGCTCCGCCAGCCAGTTAAGCTGCCTGGAAATTAGCATGCAAATAGCCCTAATTCGGCGAGCTGTCAGCGCCCGCTCAGCTCTCCTCCGTGAAATCCCTGACAGCAGCTCAGGAGAGCCCACCCTCCGCTAGATCCAGCCAGAAGAGGTACCGAGGGGGCACCTCCTGAGTGACAGTTTGGCTACCTTCAGTCAAAACCATCAAGCGGCGTCAGCCGGCCGCAGCGCTGCCCGGGGGACGGGGGTCTGGGGGCGTTCCCAGCCGCACCGCGGTGCTGAAGACACCCTCTGCCCGCCTCGGCATGATGCTGGGCCGGGGGCTGCAGCAGACGAGCCGTAGGATCGTTGAAACACAGAACTGTTCGGGCTGGAGAAGCCCTCTGAGATCATCCGTCCCAACCCCATCCTGGCTACTAAACCCAGGTGCCGTGGGCACGCGTTTCTGGAACACCTCCAGGCATGGGGACTCCACCATCTCCCTGGGCAGCCTCTTCCAATCCCTGACCACTCTTGCAGCATAGAAATTGTTCCTTATGGCCAAACTCAGCCTCCCCTGGCAGAATTCCAAGCCAGTTCCTCTCCTATCACCTGAGATTAGGGAGCAGAGCCCAATGCCCACCTGGCTGCAGCCTCCTCTCAGGGAGCTGCAGAGAGCAATGAGGTCTCCCTCAGCCTCCTCTTTCCACACTAAACACCCCCAGCTCCCTCAGTTGCTCCTCCCCAGCCCTCTTCTCCAGACCCTTCCCTGCCTGTTTTGCCCTTCTCTGGACCTGCTCCACCTCCTCAGTGTCTTTCTGGGACTGAGAAACCCCAAACTGGACCAAATATTTGAGGTGTAGCCTCAGCAGTACCCAGTATCAGGGCATAATCACTGCCCTGGTGGCCTTCTTGACATCATCCCTCTGATGCCAGCTACACAAGGCTTTGGTCACCACAGCATCTGCACAGGTGCTCTACTAGCTATTTAACCACGGCCAAGCCAGAAGTCCTGAACATAGCTCCAGAAGGAAAGGCACAACAGGCTTGAGGCAGAGTGGCTGGAAAGTGCCCAGCAGAAAAAGCCCTGGGTGACAGCAGCTGGAGGTGATCCAGCAGTGCCCAGGCGGTCAAGAAGGCCACCAGCATCCTGGACTGGATCAGCAATGGTGTGGCCAGCAGGAGCAGGGCAGGGATTGTGCTCCTGTGCTGGGCACTGCTGACACCACAGTTTGAGTGGAGGATTCAGTTCCGGGCCACTCCCTCCCAGAAGGACACTGAGGGGCAGGAGCAGGTCCAGAGAAGGGCAACAGAGCTGGGGAAGGGTCTGGTGAAGAAGTCTGGGGAGGAGCAGCTGAGGGAGCTGGGGGTATTTAGTGTGGAGAAGAGGAAGTTGAGGAAAACCTCATTGCTCTCTGCAGCTCCCTGAGAGGAGGCTACAGGCAGGTGGGGGTTGGGCTCTTCTCAGAAGGAACAAGTGACAGGACAAGAGGAAATGGCCTCAGGCTGCCCCAGGGGAGGTTGAGATTGGCCGTGAGGAACAATTTCTGCCCCTTGAGGGTTGTCCAAGCCTGGCCCAGACTGTCCAGGGCACTGATGGAGTCCCCAGCCCTAGAGGGGTTTCAAAGCTGTATAGATGTGGAGTTGAGGGCTCTGGTTTGGTGGTGCCCTGGCAGTGCCAGGGTAAGGGTTGGACTCAACTGCCTTAAAGATATTTTCCAATAAGGACAGCTGTGTGATTCCATGACAGCAACACTCAGGCCCTTCTGGGTGTCTAGCAGCAGATGGAGGAGATCCCATCAGTAGGAAAAGGGCTGCTGTTTGTGCTGGTGATGATGATGTCCTGTCTGCCCTACCTTCTACCAGCATGAAGGAGCTGCTCTAGCCCAGTCTGTCTGGTCTTCAGCCTTGTGTGTTTACTCCAGCCAGTAAGCATCATGGCAGTCCTTGTCAAGAAGCCTGGTCCCATGAAGCTGTACCCTGTGCATATGGGATGTGTGGGGAGCTGTGGGGTCTTCTCAGGGGATGTTCAGAGCAACCTGATCTACTGTAAGATGTCCCTGCTTACTGAAGGAAGGTTGAAGCTCGAACAGGGCAGATTGAGACTGAAGATGAGGAAGAAATTCTTGGCAGTGAGGATGTGGAGACACTGGAGAAGGCTGCCCAGGGAGGCTGTGGACGTCCCCTCCCTAGAGGTATTCAAAGCCAGGCTGGATGAGGCCTGGAGCACCCTGAACTAGTGGAAGGTTGAAGATCATTCAGTTCCAAACCCTTTGCCATGGGTTTGCCCATGGCAGAGGCTTGGAACTGGATGATCTTCAAGGTCCCTTCCAATCTAACTCATTCTATGAGTGCCTCGAGCAACCTGGGCTAGGGAGAGGTGTCCCTATTTATGGTAGGGAATTGGTACTAGATGATCTTCAAGGTCCCTTCCAACCCAACCCATTCTCTGAATCTCTGGACTAGATGACCTCTGAAGGTCCCTTCCAACCCAGCCCACACTGGGTGCCATAGCAGACATGGTGTCCACTCCTCATGGGAGGGGACACACCATGCACCTTTCCTGCCTGCCACATTCTCTTCCTCAGCATCATTTTTGGGCTGCTCCAGATGGATCTGTTCAGGCTCAGCAGCTCCAGACACAATTTGGAAGCAGGTTTTCCTGGAAAACCTTTTCCCACTAGCACCTGTCCTGCTGCAGGGCTGAGCTGCTGCGCTCCCACAGGTTGACCTGAGGTTGGCTGACAAGTTTTCCCTCTGCATTAAAAGGATGAGCCTAACGTGGAGGTGGTGTAAAACCAAGGCTGTGCTGTGGAAATCAAGTGGGAAATTATCTGTCTTCTGTCACTCAGGCCTTCATTTGCATTGTGTTTGGTGTCAGAAAGGAGAAGTGACATCTCTGCTGGGGCTGTTCCTCTGTATCCCAGCACTTGCACAAGCTCCCTGTGGTGACAGAAGGAAGCAGACAGGAAAAAACAGACCCTGTGTAAGCCCTGGTCTAAGGATGCTGAAGCCTGGAGTCCAGCCAAAAGCCTTTTCTTGTAGGCATGAAGGACTCAGATACCATCACAAAACCATGGAATGTTTTGAATTGGGAAGGGACCCTCAAAGGTCATCCAGCCCAACCTCCCTGCAGCCAGGGGACATCCCCAACTAGAGCAGGTTGCTCAGAGCCCCAGACATCCTGACCTGGAATGGTTCCCAGGATGGGGATGCTGTATCCTGAAGATGCTGAGGTATGGACCAGTCCATCCTCCATGCAGGGGATTTACATGAGGATGGGAGACTTCTCCATTTGTCCAAGGGGCAGAAAGGCAGGGCTTGGCCATTGCCTGGTGTGTTGGGAGCTGCTGGCTAGGTCTGAGCTGAGCCAGTGCTGGTCCCTGTGTGGTCTGACAGATCACAGAATGACAGAACGTCAGGGGTTGGAGGGGAACTCTGCAGATCACCCAGCCCAACCGCCCTGCCAGAGCAGGGTCACCCAGGGAAGGTCACACAGCAACACATCCAGGTAGGCCTGGAAAGTATCCAGATAAGGAGACTCCACAACCTCTCTGGGCAGCCTGCTCCAGGCCTCCAACACCCTCACAACAAAGGCGTTTCTCCTGCTGAGGTGGAACTTCCTGGATTCAAATTTGTCCCCATTGTTCCTTGTCCTATCAATGGGCACTGCTGGGAAGAGCCTGGCACCTTCATCTTGACCCACCCCTCTCAGATATTTATCGACATTGGTCAGATCCTCTCTGAGGTGTCCCAGGCTGGGAACAGCAGCAGGATGCTGGTGTGGGAGCATGCTCCCTCAGCCACGCAGACGCTTTCACTCTGTTCTCTCCTGCCTGCGAGTGTAATTGAAGCTTCCTCGGTGTCAACAGCTGAGGACCTTTTATCAGGTCTCCAAAAATGCTTCATTTCCAGCCTCGATGAGTGCCAGACTGAGGTGATGTGATTATGGCTCAGAACGTTAGATCCACTTCTCCCGGTGGCTAAATGGCTGTGTAATTCCTGCAGGTGACTGCACATGACATTATCATCACCAAGGCTGAAACTGCAGCCAGGGCAAGCCATGGAGAGGGAATTCTTCACATGAACTAAAGGCAGCAGCATCCATCAGCAACAGCACAGCTGGCAGGTCCAGGGAGGGATTGTTCCCCCTCTACCCCTCACTGGCAAGCTGCACCATGACTGCTGGGTTTAGTTCATTCCAGGAGAGGCACTGAGGGGTGGGAGCAGGCCCAGAGAATGGCAATAAAGTTGAGGAGGAGCAGCTGAGGGACCTGGAGGTGTCTAGTGTGGAGAAGAGGGGGCTGAAGGGACACTTCATTGCTCTCTGCAGCTCCCTGAGAGAATGCTGCAGTCAGGTGGGGGTTGTGCTCTTCTGCCAAGGAATAAGGACAGGACAAGAGGAACAGCCTGAAATTGCCCCAGGGCAGGTT
This sequence comes from Tricholaema leucomelas, assembly GCA_013400475.1. Taxonomy (NCBI): domain Eukaryota; kingdom Metazoa; phylum Chordata; class Aves; order Piciformes; family Lybiidae; genus Tricholaema lacrymosa; species Tricholaema leucomelas. The sequence goes on along the minus strand of WAAF01017503.1, from coordinate 53,513 downwards.
TAGATTGACCATGAGGAACAATTTCTTCCCCTTGAGGGTTGTCAAGGTCTGGCCCAGGGTAATGGTGGAGTACCCAACCCTGTGTAGCTGTGGTGCTGAGTGCCATAGCTTGGCGGTGCCCTTGCAGTGCTGGGTTAAGGGTTGGTCTTGGTCATCTTAAAGGTCTCTTCCAATCCAAACTGTTCTGTGATTACATATCTTGGAGAATCGATTCTCTTGAGCTTTCTTGCCCCTTTTAACACCTACTTTGTATGACAGCCTGTTGTAAAATTGCTATTTCTGTGAGATAGAAGTATTTATCCAGCAGCTGGTCCAGGACAGAGAGGATGAAGTGGTGCCTTCCATCACAGCTGTTGTGTTACAAGTGTGGAGATCAGGAGTGCCTGGACACAAGGGGTTGGGCCAAGTGACATCCTGTGTGGGTGGAGGGCACTCCATGCCCTTTGCCCTTGCCAGGTCCCTCATCCACTCCAAGCCCCTTTCCCACTCCATGCCCCTCTCCTCTCCTGAGGAGGGATGAAATGGAGCTCTCTGTGTGCTGGTGTCTGGTAGTGGGGGCAGCTCACTCTGCAGTGGGGAGCAGGAAGAGGGAAGGGTAAGGCCACACCTGGAATCCTGGGTTCAGTTTTGTGCCACTCACTCACAGAAGGACATTGAGGGGCTGGAGCAGGTGCAGAGAAGGGCAACAGAACTGGGGAAGGGTCTGGAGAAGAGGTCAGGGTAGGAGCTGCTGAGGGAGCTGGGGATGTTTAGTGTGGAGAAGAGGAGGCTAAAGAAAGACCTCATTGCTCTCTGCAGCTCCCTGAGAGGAGGCTGTAGCCAGATGGGGATTGTGCTCTTCTGCCTAGTCTAAGGTGACAGAAAGAGAGAAAGTGCCCTGAAATGGTGCCAGGAGAGGTTGAGGTTGGTCACGAGGAACAATTTCAGTGCTGCAAGAGTGGTCAGAGATTGGAAGAGGCTGCCCAGGGAGGTGGTGGAGTCCTCAGTGTCTGGAGATATTCCAGAAAGGTGTGGCCATGGCCCTTGGGCCATAGTTTAGTGGCCATGGTGGGGTTGGGTTGATGTCTGCACTGGATGATCTCAGAGGGCTCTTCTAACCCAAACCACTCCAGCATCCTAACGCCCTGCCAGTCGTTAGCTGCCATGCCATCCTCTGTGTGGCTGGGCTGGCCAGTGGTGCTGTGGCAAGGGGAGATGGATGCATGCTCAGGCAGCTGCAGCAGGTGCTGCAGCCAAGCTGGGGGCCTGTGTGTGCAGGCTGGGGGGTGCCCAGCTGGCCCCCATGCCGCTCTAATTGCAGGTGTAAATCTCACTGCCACCCTGCGCGGGCCGGGCCAGGCCCTTCATAAAGATGTCAGCAGCAGCATTAAAATTTCATGGCAGGCAGCACGGGTCGAGAAGAGTGCAGGGACTTCACAGCAAGCCACGTCCACCTTAACCCACAACTCGTTAGTCATGGACAGGGCTCCTCTGCCTGGGAAATGAGGTGGTGGTGGTGGTGCAAAAAAAACTGCGACTTGCTGCTTTTCTCACCAAAAAACAAAGCACAACTGACTGGGAAGCCTTAAAAATGGAACTGTGCTTCCCAGAGCAGGGCCTGGAGAGTGCCAGGAAATGCTGACAACTCTGTGTGATCATCAGATGATTTAAACCTTTCATTGGAAGTCAATTGGTGGGACCTGGTCACTTTGGAGGGACGTGGTGATGTGACTGACTGCTTTGCTGCAATGAACTGCTTCTGCTTGGCTGATGTGCAGGGAAAATTGGCCAATATAGGGACTGATCACAGAGTTGCATGGGTTGGAAAAGCCCTCTAAGACCACCCAGTGCAGCCACCAAACCAACTCCACCATGGCCACTAAACCGTGTCCCCAAGTGCCATGGCCAGACCTTTCTGGAACACCTCCAGGAGTGGGGACTGCAGCACCTCCCTGGGCAGCCTGTGCTAGTCTCTGACCACCCTTTTTGTGTATCATGTTGACATCACACACGTCAACAGTTCTGGGGATGGCTGTACCTGGACCACTGATTGAAGGTTGAATCAGTGACCATAAGATGGGACAGACATGGGTGAATGTGCTCCTGGAGAGTGTACGGCAGGAACAGTCACAGGTAATGATCAGTTTGGAGCATTGGGGCCAGCTCTGGAGTCCACAGCACAGCACAGACAGGGGGATCTCTGGTGGAGCAGGACCAGAGGAGGTCACAGCAGTGCTGGCAGGGCTGGAAGCCCTCTGCTGTGAGGCCAGGCTGGGAGAGTTGGGGGTGTTCAGCCTGGAGAGGAGAAGGCTCCAGAGACACCTTCTAGTGGCCTTGCAGTGCCTAAAGAGGCCCAGCAGAAAGCTGGGGAGAAGCTTCTGAGCAGGGCCTGTTGTGACAGGCCAAGGGGCATGGTTTGGACTCAAAGAGGGAGATTGAGAGTGGAGAGAAGGGAGAAAGGTTTGACCCCGAGGGTGGGGAGAGCCTGGCCCAGGGTGCCCAGAGAGGTAGGAGCTGCCTCATGGCTGGCACCACTGCAGGTCAGGTTGTTTGTGGCTGTGAGCAACCTGCTGTGATTGGGAATGTCCCTGCTGGCTGCAGGGGGTTGGACTGGATGGCCTTGGGAGATCACTTCCCACCCAATCCACTCCATGGTTCTGTGTTTCTGCACCTGCTGATGGAGCAGATGTCCTGCCCTTGCCCATGACTGGGCTTTGTCCTCAGCATTCCTCTGGCCCCATGCAGGCAGGTCGCTCTGATGGTGTCTGAAGGCAGCTGAAGAGGGTGGGAGCATCTCAAGGTACCAGCTGGCAGGTTGCTCCCCTTGCTTTCTGGAGAGAGAAGGACTTCAACAAGCAGGTGTTTGGCTGCAGGCTGAGGTGGGCAGGAGGAAGTGCTGACCTGCGAGTCAGGGTGCTGCCCATGGTGACCACCACAATCAACAGCTGCCCCCACACTTCCTGGATGTTCCTTCCACCAGCAGCATGGACACTGCCTAATTAGCTGTATGGTATTAATTGCACTGCCTAGGACAGAAACATTGCCCCTTTTCCACGCACCGAGGCTTTGTTCGCTTGTCTCCTGTGGGAACAGGTACATTAATGGTGCAGTCCTGGGTGAGAGGGTCCACAGAGTCTCCACACAACCATGCAGCAGCCCAGGATGGTGGGGCTGGAAGGGACCTCTGGAGAATGCCAGTCCAATCCCCTGCTCCAGCAGGACATCCACAGCAGCTTGCCCAGGGGCACAATGGCCAGGGTGGGGTTGAAAGCGCTCCAGACAAGGAAACTCCACAACCTCCCTGGGCATCCTGCTCCAGCCCTCCAGCACCCTCACAACAAACAAGTTTCTCCTCCTGCTCAAACGCAACCTCCTGAGTTCCAGTTTGTGCCCCTTGCCCCTTGTCTTGTCTCTGGGCACTATTGAGCAGAGTCTGGCCACATCCTCTTGCCCCCCACAGCCCCTTTATCTCTTGCTAAGCATTGATCAGATCCCCTCTGGGGCTGCTACTCTCCAGGCTCTCAGCCCCAGGGCTCTCAGCCTTTGCTCCTCACAGACTTGCTCCAGGTCCCTCAGCAGCTTTGTGGCCTCCCCTGGACTCTCTCCAGCAGTTCCCTGTCTCCTGAAGTGGGGAGCCCAAAGCTGGACCCAGTACTCCGTATGTGGCCTGATTAGGACAGAGTAGAGGAGCAGAACCTCTCTGATCCTGCTGTCCAGCATCCTGCCATATCCATGTCAAGGTCCTCAGGTGTTTGGAAGAGTCACTTCCTCCTTTAGAGCTGCTCCTTGAAGAGCTTTTCCAAATGGCTTTTTCATGCTTTTGGGAAAGATTTCTTTTCCTCCTTCCAGCCACAAACCACACTCGGCCCACCACTGTGCCAGCGTGGGGGCATGTGTCCTCATGTGTCCCGCCACCAGCAGCACTCAGCCAGCAGCTTCCCCTTCTGCTGCAGGGGTGATGCACTGTGAACTGCAGCTTCGGCGGCACCGATGTGGGGTTGTGGTGGCTATCCCTGTTGGGTGGCAGTGCAGTGGTCACAGGGAGGAAGATGTGTTGTCCCCCTCCTGTTGTGTCACCTGCACGCTGTGTCACCTCGCGTCCTATTTCTGCAGCCACCATGCAGACACAGATGCTCACCCACGTGCTCCTGGTGGATTCTCCCTCACCTCTATCTGTGTTCAGAAGCCTGGTATCTGAGAAGATGCAGTGGAAGGGTCCAAGCACACCTCTGCTTTCACATAGCTGGCTCTGGTGGAGCTCTGCTGGCTTGGGTGCTTCTGATTCATGGAGCCTTCTGAGACTGTGGGGGCCAGAGCAGCACGTTGGAGGTGACACAGAAGACTCATTTGCTGAGTGTTGATTTGAGGCTTACATTGTGGCCCAAAGGCACCAGCAGCTGGGTGACAAGCAGGCTGCTGGCTTCTGCTGGTGTCCAGGGACACATGGTGCTAAAGAGACAAGGCTAAAGGACGGGTCTGATCCAGCTGTGCCACTTCGTGGGACCTCAGCTGGGTGTGCTGTGCAGTGACCATGCAGTGACAGTGCTCAGGTGTTCTCCAGCCTGGGAGGTTTGCACATCTGGGCTGAATGTGCTTGCGTCAGAGCCAAACTTGATTCAAGCACCTGCAACATCCCTTTGCTTTCAGCAGAGCAGGAAGGTGTCCATCACACTCTGCCCTAAGTCCAAGGGCAAGCATGGAGGTGCTTGCATCCTTCCCCACCTACTTTATGGGCAGCTCTCTAATGCCACTGCCAAGGCAAGGACACCGTAAAAGACAGAGGTCTCTGCTGAGAACCCTCCCCTACAGTGCTGGGGCAGCTCTGGAGTCCACAGCACAGACAGGGGGACCTGGTAGAGCAGGGCCAAAGGAGGTCACAGCAGTGCTGGCAGGGCTGGAAGCCCTCTGCTGTGAGGCCAGGCTGAGAGAGTTGGGGGTATTCAGCCTGGAGAGGAGAAGGCTCCAGGGACACCTTCTGGTGGCCTTGCAGTGCCTAAAGGGGCCCAGCAGAAATCCGGGGACAGGCTTCTGAGCAGGGTCTGTTGTGACAGGCCAAGGGATGATGGTTTGGACTCAAAGAGGGAGATTGAGAGTGGAGAGAAGGGAGAAAGGTTTGACCCCGAGGGTGGGGAGAGCCTGGCCCCGGGTGCCCGGAGAGGTAGGAGCTGCCCCATAGCTGGTACCATTGCAGGACAGGTTGTGGCTGTGAGCAGCCTGCTCTGGTTGGGGATGTCCCTGCTGGCTGCAGGGGGTTGGTCTGGGTGAACTTGGAAGGTCCCTTCCAACCCAAACCTGTCTAGGACTCTGTGACTCCTGGTTTTTGAGGTGGTCAAAATCAGTCTTCAGTTTCTCCGCTCATTAAAAGATAGCTTGCAGGATGCCCACCCTGAGCTCACAGAGACAGGTAGGCATGAGTTGGTAATCCCTGGAGAAGCTGCTGTGGAATAGAGAACGTTGCCTTGCCAACAGCAGGGGGTCCATCCATGACCATAAAGCTCTGCCTACAGCCCCCTGGGGCTCCCCATGTGTGCAAGGGACCTGTGCCTCTGTCCTACCATCTCAGTGCATCTCCCAGGGGTTGTAGCAGTAGGATTCCTGGAGTCATTCTCCCTTCCTTCCCTGCACCACCGGAGTCTGACTGCTTTTGGGCCACAGCTACATAAAGCACCCACCACAGAACCACAGGCTGGTTTGGGTTGGAAGAGAACCCTGCAGGTCAGACAGTCCAACTGCCTGTGGTCAGCAGGATCATCCCCAGCTTAAGCAGGTTGCTCAGAACCCCAAACAACCTGACCTGGGATGGTTCCAGGAATGTGGCATCTCCACCAGTCTAGGCGGCATGGAGCCAAGCCTGTGGCCAGAGGCAGGCTAACTCCAACTGAAGCTCTTGGTTTGGTGCCTTTGTATCTCAGTGATGGAATTGTTAAGGAAAGGACTCACAGTTCTGCAGACAGGGCAGGTGGTCCCACTGCCACCCTTCCTCATGGTGCACTGTGTGCCACATGCTTGCATGTCCCCAGGTCACTGCTTTCTGGTAACTTTGAGGGGACTGAGGTATGAGCAGTGCTGTAAAAAAACTGTAGCTAAGAGATGGGGCTGTGCAGCCTGGAGAAGATAAGGCTCCAGGGAGATCTTAGAGCAGCCTTGCAGTATCTGAAGGGGCTCCAGGAAAGCTGAGGAGGGACTTTGGATGAGGGCTGGGAATGCCAGGGTGAGACACAATGGCTTTGAGCTGGGAGACAGGAGATTGAGACTGGAGAGGAGGAAGAGATTATTAAGAGTGAGGGTGTAGAGACACCGGTACAAGTTGCCCAGGGAGGCTGTGGATGTCCCCTCCCTGGAGGTATTCAAAGCCAGGTTGTGTGAGGCATTGTGCAACCTGGGCTGGTGGGAGGTGTCCCTGCCCATGGCAGGGGGGTTGGAACTGGATGATCTCGAAGGTGCCTTCCAATCCAACCCATTCTGTGACTCTGTGACGGACCTCAGCACACCTGGTGACACTCAGGCAGTGTTGGCTCAGCTGGCCCAGCCTCGCTTGGTGTCTCTGCCATTTGTCTGCCCCAGTGTGCCGTGGTTGTAGCAGGGCTGGAGATGTTTCTCCCCCACTTCTCCTCTGTCCCTCCCCTCTCTCCTGTTTCTTTTCTCTCCTTCTGCTGCCTGCCCCCCTCCTCTCTCCCCAGCAGGGCTGATGGATATGCAGAGTATGTTAAGAAGCAAGCAATACTGTCACCGAGCTGATGGTGCTCAGTGACTCCTCGAGCTCCTGGCTGGTCTGTACTGCAGGAGCTTGACACCCTGACCACTGAGGCATAAAAAACAGAGAATTGGAAGCCTCAGCCTGACAGGCACCGGAGCATCCCCCAGAGAGGGTCCACGATGTGTGTCTGTGCGGTGCGGGGAGGAGGGCAGCGGGGATAGTGGGGGAGGAGAGGCGGCAGGAGCGGATGGAACAATGAGAGATGTCAGCCCGTGCCCGCCCGCAGCCCTGCGGCAGCGCGGGGGAGGCTGCGGCGGCTGCCGGCGGCTGCGGCGGGACGGGACGGAGCGGAGCGGCTCTGCCGGCCCCGCAGGTTGCGGAGGGCAGCGCTGGGACGGCGACACCCGAGGGTTTGTCCTCGCCTCTGACCTGCCTTCCCCTGGGGCGCAGCTCGCCGCGGGCCTCGCTCCCCTGACGTGGAGCATGGGGAAGATGAGCAGGGGGAGTCCTCTGAAGACCCTGGGAAAGTAGTCCTGAGGGAGGTCATAGAGTCATGGAATCATGGAACTGATTTGATTGGAAGAGACCTTTGAGATCGAGGAATCCAACCCTTAACCCAGCACTGCCAGAGCACCACCAAACCAGGGCCCTCAGCATCACATCTACACAGCTTTGAAACCCCTCTAGGGACAGGGACTCCTCCACTGCCCTGGGCAGCCTGGGCCAGGCCTTGACAACCCTCAAGGGGCAGAAATTGTTCCTCATGGCCAACCTCAACCTCCCCTGGGGCAGCCTGAGGCCATTTCCTCTTGTCCTGTCACTTGTTCCTTCTGAGAAGAGCCCAACCCCCACCTGCCTGCAGCCTCCTCTCAGGGAGCTGTAGAGAGCAATGAGGTCTCCCCTCAGCCTCCTCTTCTCCACACTGAACACCCCAGCTCCCTCAGTCGCTTCTCCCCAGCCCTCTTCTCCAGACCCCTCCGATGCCCTTCTCTGGACTTGCTGCAGCCCCTCAATGTCCTTCTGGGAGTGAGTAGCCCAGAACTGAACCCAGCACTCAAGCTGTGGTGTCAGCAGTACACAGGATCACAATCCTTGCCCTGCTCCTGCTGGCCGCACCACTGCTGATTCAGGCCAGTATGCTGGTGCCCTTTTTGGCCACCTGAGCACAGTATCAAGGTCTGTCCTGCTCTCCTGTCCATCTTGTTATTCTGCCTGTGCACTGGGTAGGTGCAGGAGAATGTGGTCCAAGACCATTATCTTTCACACTGGAGGTTGTCCTGGCAGCCTGAGCTGTGCTGCGCAGCTGCACCAGGGCTGAGTCTGCTCTTCTCAATGCCATGGAGAGGAACCAAGGAGAAGGTAGTCTGCACGCTTCTCCTCAAGGAAGATGCATTAAGGGACTTTTGTGTGGTGCTCTCTAGAAGGGTTGTGGACCCTCGAGGGATAGCCAAGGTGGTCTCACTCCCCCATGATGTCACCAGACACTCTGCTGCCCATGTGATTCCTAGGCCTGGGCAACCTAATGTAAGGCAGGGATGGGTCATGGACCTGCTAGAATATGAGGGGCAATGGGAGCAGGGATGGCTCTGCTGAGCAGATGGTGTCAAGTGTGGTGGTGAGAAGCAGAAGGGCAGAGGTTCCTGTCTGGTGGATAGCAACAGAGACATCCCAACAGTGAACTGGTGGCACTGATACATTGGCTGGCTTCTGACCTCTCTTCTGGCTTCTCCATCTTCACCATGCCTCACTGTTGTACAGTGAGCACTGTGATGAAGGTGACCTTCGGATGCTGACATCATCTGTTGCTCCTAAGAACAAGGAGCAGAGGGGAAGTGTAGATGTGACAAGCTTGTGGTCAGATGGGGCAGAGAGGGGATTCTGCCCCTCTGCTGCACTTTGCTGAACCCCCCTCCCCTGAAGTGCTGGGGGGGCTCTGGAGTCCTCAGCACAGATGGGGACCTGGTGGAGCAGGGCCAGAGGAGGCCACAGCAGTGCTGGTAGGGCTGAAAGCCCTCTGCTGTGAGGCCAGGCTGGGAGAGTTGGGGTCTCCAGGAAAACCTTCTGGTGACCTTTCAATGCCAAGCAGAAAGCTGGGGATAGATTTCTGAGCAGGACCTGTTGTGATAGGCCAAAGGGGCATGGTTTGGACTCAAAGAGGGAGATTGAGAGTGGAGAGAAGGGAGAAAGGTTTGACGCCGAGGGTGGGGAGAGCCTGGCCCAGGGTGCCCGAAGAGGTGGCAGCTGCTCCACGGCTGGTATCATTGCAGGTGAGGCTTGATGGGCCCTTGAGAACCTGCTCCGGATGGGAATGTCCTTCCTCACAGCAGGAAAGTGGGCTAGGTGACCTTGAAAGGTTTCTTCCAGCCCCAAACATTCCAGGATTCTATGATTTTGCTTTACTGGGAAGAAAGATCCAGGAACAGTTCCAGCTTCAGGGCTGATGGAGACTTAATGCTGTTCCTTAGAGGTGGTAACGAAAAGCCTGCTCTGAGCTGGTGAAGGTACGTGGTCAACACAGCCAGAGGTGCTGTGTATGCAGGCACCTGCTGCTGCTGGCTTCTGACCTTGCCCCATTGCCCTGTCTGTGGATGCTGGAGAGCTGAGCAGAGACCAGGTTGAGGCTGGTTCCCCTCGTCCTGTGGGGAACAAGGAAAGACTGTAAAATGGAGACTAGCAATGAATGGTTCTTGCTGCCAACACGTTCAGCCTGTTACTGGCACCTTTTGGTGGAGGCTGAGGGGCAGCTCACTGTTCCTGAAGCATCATCACCCAGACACCAGCCCACCCTGGGCTCTACCCTAGTGTCTGACACCCATCTGTGGCCTCTGTATTGGCAGCTGCCAGCACCACACAACTGTGACAGCCTAGCCAAGAGCTCTGTGAGACAGAGGCCGTGACCCCAGTGACCACAGAACAGCTTCCTGGGCTGGATCAGCAGTGGAGTGGGCAGCAGGAGCAGGGCAGGGATTGTGATCCTGTGCTGAGCACTGCTGACACCACAGCTTGAGTGCTGGGTTCAGTTCTGAGCTACTCACTCCCAGAAGGACATTGAGGGGCTGCAGCAAGTCCAGAGAAGGGCATCGGAGGGGTCTGGAGAAGAGGGCTGGGGAGAAGCAGCTGAGGGAGCTGGGGTGTTCAGTGTGGAGAAGAGGAGGCTGAGGGGAGACCTCATTGCTCTCTGCAGCTCCCTGAGAGGAGGCTGAAGGCAGGTGGGGGTTGGGCTCTTCTCAGAAGGAACAAGTGACAGGACAAGAGGAAATGGCCTCAGGCTGCCCCAGGGGAGGTTGAGGTTGGCCATGAGGAACAATTTCTGCCCCTTGAGGGTTGTCAAGGCCTGGCCCAGGCTGCCCAGGGCAGTGGAGGAGTCCCTGTCCCTAGAGGGGTTTCAAAGCTGTGTAGATGTGATGCTGAGGGCCCTGGTTTGGTAGTGCCCTGGCAGTGCTGGGTTAAGGGTTGGATTCCTCGATCTCAAAGGTCTCTTCCAATCAAAATGACTCTGTGATTCTGTGCTTGTGTGATGGTCTCTCCTTTGGGGCCAGCATGTTAGCAACTCACCTATGCCCTGAGCAGCAAAGCCACTCCTGGGCTCAGGGACCTCCAGAATGGGTCTGTGGGTTGAGCCAGCCAGGGGTGCTGATCTCAGGGACCTGGAGATGTGGTGCTGGGGGGGCAGAGACGTGGCATCAGGGATCTGCTACTCAGCTGGTGTAAAGGCAGACCGCTGCACGAGGCAGGGACAAAGGCCAGAAGAGCTGAAAATGGCAGTGGTCATCTCCTGCTGCAGGCTGGCAGCCCTCTCCTCTTGGCTTTGGAAGCTGTTGCTTCTCCTGCTGTGTCACACTGAGCATGGCACTTGTGTATGGGAGCAGCAGGAGAGTAGGACAGCAGGAAGGTGTCACTCAGGGGAGATTTCCTCACAAATCAGCACCAGGGTTGGTATTTGCAAGGTGGTGGAGTTGGGTGCCCTGCCCAGGATCAGAACCCTGTGGTGCAAGGCTCTGCCCTGAAGAGGCTGCAGCTGAAATGTGAAGCTGGAGGTGACATAAGAAGAGGACAAGCAGATGAGTAGGGTGGGAGCTTGTGAGGTGATCAACAGCAGTAACTCTTGGAGCCTTCTGAGTGCCTTTATCTGAAGGGTGTCAAAGCCAACTGAAATGGATGCAAGCATCTTCCTCCTTGGGTTGCAGAGGTGGATGGATCTCTGGCACCCAGACCATCTTCTGCTGGAGGACCTGGAAAACGTTGGGTACCCTTCCTAGGCACCCAGTGTTTGCAGGAGCAGCTGGTTCAGCTCCTGTCTGAGCAGCCCTGTCCTCACCCTGGGAGCTGAAGGGCTGCAGAGGCAGTGCCAGCACTGATGGTGTGTCACAGAGTCCTCCTTACACCTCCTTGCTGCCTAAGACTTTGTGTCTTAGGCTGCCCAAAACAACAGGCTTCACCTATGTATTTAATGACTGACCCACCCACAGAGCCCTTCCTGAAGGAAGGTTGCTCCTACTGAGCCCTCAATCCAAGTGACCTCCTGTCTTGTCTTTGTCTCTTTTGCCTCAGGGAGTGAGTTTTCTGGGAGCCCATACAGTCACCCACAGTACTCCACCTACAACGACTCCTGGAGGTTCCCCAACCCTGGACTCCTGGGTAAGTTGCCACCCCCACCTTGGAGGCAAGCTGTGCCTTGTCTGCCACCCCTTACTGATCATCTCACCCCACTAGGGGTGGGCAGGACATGTGCCCTGGGTGCACCCCATGCAGGACTGGAGGTCTTCATCTCACAGAGACACTCCTAGTTTCCTTCACTGGCTGGGAGGCAAACCACTCCTCTGCCTAGCTTCTGCCCCACAAAACCCTTTTGGAGGCACCAGATGTTGCCAGAAGGCAGGAGCTCCATTTTTTTTTCATGGTAAAGGACCTCACTTAGACCAAACTTGAGGTGCCAGGTTGCTCATGGCCAACTGTGAGCATGACCACTGCCTGTGCTGCTGTTCTTTTCTTGCTCAAGATCTTTGCTTTTCTTCCTGGCCTAGCGTTGGAATTCACAGAGTCACAGAATGGTTTGTGTTGGCAGGGACCTTGAAGATCACCATGGGCTTTGCCCATGGCAGAGGTGTTGGAAACAGGTGATCTTCAAGCCCAGGTCGCTCAAGGCCTCTCCCAACCTGCCTTTGATCATCTCCAGGGAGGGCACATCCTGGGCAAATCTGTCCCGGTGTCTCCCCACTTTCACCGTCAAAGGTTGCTCCCTCATCTCCAGTCTCAACCTGCCCTCCTCAAGCTCCCATCCGCCCTCCTCCAGCACCTTGACTGTGCGTGTTTGCCCAGCCCACCTCTCCTCGGTGGGCGCCGCCCTGCCCGCGCAGCCTACCCACTGGGGAGTGGCGGGGCGCAGGAGCCCCGCGGCCCGCAGGCGGAGGATGAGCACCATCCGTTTTACACCACTGTCAAGAGCTGGCCCACTCTGACCTTATGTACATGTAGCACGCAGTAATTAGAATCCTTCCCTGCATAATTTGCATGGACGAGGTAAGTGAAATACCAATTAATTGTCATCTCTCGGTGCAGCAGAAGCATGCCTTGGAGAATTCCAGATTTATGGATGACAGGGCTGTTACCGGTGACCTCCAGCAGCACAACCATCCTCACTTCTTCTTGTACTTTCTTTGCCTTTTTGTTTTTTTTTTCCCCTTCCCTCCCCTGCCGCCTCATGCCCGTCCCCATCCCCTGTAATTGAGCCACCCAGGCTGTATCCATCATGGCTGCTGTCCTTACCCGCCCCCCACCCCCCCGCCCCCTCCAGGGGGAGCCGCCCGCCGCCGCCGCCTCCCGTGCCGCGGTGCTGCCGCCGGCCGTGCCCCGCCGGCGCGTTTGTCAGAGCGGCCCCGCAGGCCAGCGGGCGGATATGGATGGGCAGAGATGCTCACACCGTTGCCATGGCCACAGCCCGAGGGGCTTTGGCTCGGCTATGCCGGGAGGAGGCTCCAGCCGGCGGCGAGAGCGGCGCCGCGGTCCCTTCGTGCCCAGCTCCGCAGCTGCTGCGGAAGCAGGGGAGACACTGGAGCCAAACCCTGCTGCATGGGCAGGTCTGGGATGGCTTTTGACATTCAGAGGGCTGGAGAACCTCTCCTGTGTAGAGCAGTTGAGGCTGTTCAGCCTGGAGAAGAGGAGGCTCCAGGGATACCTTAGAGCAGTCTTCCAGAAAGAGCTCAATGATCCTAGAGGTCTATTCCAACCTGGTAAATTCTGTGACTCTATGAGAACTGAGGAGGGACTTGGGACAAGGGCTGGGAGTGCCAGGATGAGGGAGAATGGCATTGAGCTGGGAGAGGGAGACTGAGACCAGACATGAGGAAGAAATTCCTGGCAGTGAGACACTGGCACAGGTTGCCCAGGGAGGTTGTGGATGCTCCCTCCCTGGAGGTGTTGAAGGCCAGGCTGGATGAGGCTTTGAGCAACCTGGGCTGGTGAGAGGTGTACCTGCCCGTGGCAGTGGGTTAGAACTGGATAATCTTTGAGGTGCATCCCAATCCAACCCATTCTATGTTTCTGTGATCTCTGATCTTCTTCTCCAAACCCCATCACACTCAGAAGTTCCACCCCAGCCAGGGAAAGGAGAACTTCAGAACTCAGCAGTACAGGTTCAACAACTTCTGCCTGAAGATGACTGGCAAATTCTTCAAATAAAAATTAACATCAATGCCAAAGCAGAACCTTTTTAAACACGACAACAGCAAGATGCCACCCTGGTGCCGGGCTCCTCTGTGCGATGGAGATGCCGACCCAAAGGGACATAAACCTGCATCACACAGAGGGAGGGCAGCAGGCAGGGACCATGTTCCATGCTTTTGCAGTTGTCCAAAGATGCTGCCACATTTGCAGCTTGCTGCCTGCCACTGGCCTCATTTCAGGTGGAAGCTTCACCCCAAAGCTCAGCATCCCTGAAGCTGTGACTCTATGAAATGCCACTGAAGACCAGTAAAGAGCCTGGCATGGTATCAAAGGAGATGAAAATCCAGCTCTACCTCAATCCTGCCCACAGTGAGCTTCACCTGCCTCTGGGTGAACTCCCCCATGGAGCTGGATATTCACACTGAAGACACAGCAGAGCCATCCTGGAGCCACTCCAGAGGGATGGGCAGTGGCCCTTTGACTCCAGCACCAGCAGGTTCTGCCCACAACCTGCTCACAGAATCCCAGCAGGGTGGGGGTTGGACAAGATCTCTGGAGATCATGCAGTCCAACTCACTGCTCCAGTAGGGTTACCTAGTATGAGACCATGGGCAGTGGTGACAGCCCTCAGGCTGTGCTGCCACCCAGCCAGACCTGGCCAGGCTGCAGAGCTGAGTGGGGAGAAATGGAACAGAACCCAGCAAGGGCAAGGGGAGAGGCTGGCAGATGGGGAAGAACAACCCCAGGGACCAGGACAGGTCTGGGACTGACCTGTAGGACAGCAGCACAGAGGAGAGGGACCTGGGGGTCCTGGTGGACAGAAAGGTGCTCAAGGGCCAGCCCAGAGCTCCCAGGCTGCTGCAGGCAGTGGAAGATCTGCCTGTGAGGACAGGCTGAGGGAGCTTGGAGCAGAGGAGCCTGAGGGCTGCCCTCATTCCTGGTGATAAAGATGGAAGGATGGAGGCAGGCTCTGCTCAGGGATGCCTGAGGACAGGACACGGCAGAGGGGGTGCCAGCTTTCGCAGAGGAGGTGCCAGGGAACAGAAGGGAAAACTTTGTCACAGTGAGGGTGCTGGAGGCCTGGAGGAGACTGCCCAGAGAGATTGTGGAGTCTCCTTCTATGAGAGATTCCAAATGCTCCCAGCCCTGTTCCTGTGCGCCCTGCCCTGGGTGACCCTGTTGTGGCAGGGAGATTGGAATGGATGATCTCTGGAGGTCCATTCTCTGGTTCTGTGGTTCCAGGCTCTTCCTCACTCCCAGAAAGACACTGAGGAGCTGGAGCAGGTCCAGAGGAGGGCAACAAAGGTGGTGAAGGTTCTGGAGAAGAGGGCTGGGGAGGAGCATCTGAGGGAGCTGGGGGTATTGAGACCTCATGACTCTCTACAGCTCACTGAGAGGAGGCTGCAGCCTGGTGCAGGTTGGGCTTTTCTGCCTAGTTTCAGGTGATAGAAGGAGAGCATTTGGCCTGGAATTGTGCCAGGGAAGGTTGAGGTTGGCCATGAGGAACCATTTCTGTGCTGCAAGAGTGGTCAGGGATTGGCATAGGCTGCCCAGGGAGGTAGTGGAGTCTCCATGCCTGGAGCTGTTCCAGAAAGGTGTGAGCATGGCCCTTGGGGCCATGGTTCAGTGGCCATTGTGGGGTTGGGTTGCGTGGCTGCACTGGATGAGCTTGGAGGCCTTTTCCAGCCTTAATGATTCAATTCTTCAAGCTGTAGGCTGCATGCCACAGAATCTCAGCATGTTGTGGTTTGCAAGGCACCTCTGGAGGCATCCAGTCTGGACAGAGGCATGCAGAGCAGGTTGCACATGGGTTAGACACATTTCTTGTACCCTTCAGAGATTCTGCTTGTACACAGCTCTGCCTTCATCCCTCGTCCCACCCTCCCTTCTCCATGTGTTCCCATAGACCACCCCCCATCCCTTCAGGGCAAATAGGAATCTGTGCAGACCCTCAAAATCCTGCTCCATACCTCCTTGCACACCCAGAAAGCCTGTGTGATGAGCCTGAGCACAGAAGGTTAATTGGAGCCATGTCCAGGATGGTTCTGCTCTCCTCAGGAGCTACGTGAGTGCAGTCAGGGGTTGTCCCCTGGGAGCCATGACAAAGTTAATCAGGACTGGGATATGAGCTGACACCCTTTGCTCTGCCTTTGTGAGATGCAAACAGGACCTACCCACCTCTAGTTAACTCCCCGCAGCTGACAAGGAAGAGCTGCAGGAACAACCCCAGAGAGGAGCTGGGAGCAGAGAGACTGTGATTGACAGAAGCACAAAAGGGGCGGAAGGGACCTTGGAGATCACTCAGTTCCAACACTCCTGCCATGGGTGATCTTCAAGCCCAGGTTGCTCAAAGCCTCATCCAACCTGTCCCTCAGTACCTCTGGAGGTCCCTTCCAACTCCTACCATGCTATAGTTCCATGGTTCTCTGGGTGTGCAGGTGGTGAAGCACAGATGTCCGGCTGCAGCAGAGCACTGGCTGCTCCCCACCCTCCCTGTGCCTGCCCTGACCTTGTGCTGGTGTTCCTCTGCACAACCCACTCACCTCTGCCCCAGCTGCTGTGGGAATGGATGCAAGTGGGTGACTGTGCTCCTTCCTCTGTAGCATGGTGTGACAGGCAGTGCCCCAAAGCTCCTGTGGAAGTGGGGACGGCCCAGGTGCAGTCCCACATCAACAGACTGAGGCCAGAGGGGTGAGGTTCACAAGCACAAGTCTTAGGTCCTGCACTGGAATCACAACAACCCCATGAATGCTCCAGGCTTGGTGTAGAGTGGCTGGAAACTGCCTGGTGGGAAGGGACAGGGCTTACTTGCCAGTGTTGGCATGTCTTGGTGCTCGTTGGCATGGAGTCAGCTCAGTGCCTGCATGCCAAGAGAGCACCACCACCCTCTGATGAAGAGAAGGGACTCATCTCTGTGCTGATTTGCTGCATGAACCCCCTCACCAGTTTTGTTGCATTCAGCTTGATGCTGGCTGTGGTGGCTTTCATTGGATGTGGTACCCTTGGTGCCAGCACAGCTTGGTGGGTGAGTAGGGCTTGGAGGCCATCAGTCAGGATCAGATTCCATCTTCTGAAGGTGCTGTGGAAAGAGAAGAAGCAGGCACCAGGAATGGCTGTGTCAGGAATGAGGTGATGTTGGCATGAATAGCCCCAGGAGGGACAGGTCCCTGCTGGGTATAGGCATGGTGACAGGAAGAAGAGTGACTGCCCTGGGGTGAAATGTTCTCATCCTCCACCTGGAATAGCAGACCCTTGATTCCACTGCTGAAAGCTGAACTGGAAAAAAACATCTCAAGAGAAGAGTAAAGCACCAGGGAAGCACTGGGCTGTGGTGACTGTGCTGAGTGAGAACAGCCATGGAGGAAGGGCCAAAGTGAAGGTTCTGACTCCAAACAGACCCCATTTTACCCCAAAACCTCCAGAACTGCTGCATCCAGCTCTGGTGCTACCCACACTTTGCTCTGTGGGTCAGGGTGAAATTGTTTGGTGCTGCTGGATCCCTTCCCTGGATTTCCACCCCTCTGTTGGAGCAGAGAGGTGCCAGAAGGAATCAGGATCCCTACTGGTGGTGGTGCCTCTCTTGTGACAAGACAAGGGGGGGTGGTTTGGATTCAAGGAGCTTGAGAGTGGACAGAAGGGAGAAATGTTTGACCCTGAGGGTGGACAGACCCTGGCCTGGAGAGAGGTAGTAGAAGCCCCAAGTAGCCCACAGCTGGCAGAAAGGCAAAGTAATGGTGGTACCCTTGGGTCTAGTCTTGTTCAACATAGACAGGAATGACCTGGAAGAAGGGACAGAGAGGACCCTTGGCAATTCTGGTGATGACACCACACTGTGAGGGGTGGCTGATACTCCTCAGGCTGTACTGCCATCCACCCTGGACAGGCTGGAGAACTGGCTGGAGAGGAGCCTCATGAAGGTCAGCCAGGGCAAGTGTAGGGTACTACACCCAGGGAGGAACAATCTCCTTCATCAGTACACGTGAGGGGGAAACCTACTGGGAAGCAGCTTTGTGGAGAAGGACCAAGGAGTGCTGGAGGACAGTAAGTTCACAATAAGCCAGCAATGTGGCCTCTTGGCCAAGAAGGGACTCCCACTCTGCATGAAGCATGGGCCAAAAGAATTCTTTTTCCCATCTGCTCTGCCCTGCTGAGGCCAGTGCTGGAGTGCTGGACTCCCCAGTTCAAGAGGGACAGGGAACTGCTTGACAGGAGTCTAGGGTGGGGCTACAGAAGTGTTGAGGGTCCTGGAGCATGTCTGTGAGGAGCAAAGGCTGAGAGCCCTGGGGCTGAGAGCCTGGAGAACAGCAGCCCCAGAGGGGATCTGATCAGTGCTCAGCAAGAGCTAAAGAGGCTATGGGTGGGGGCAAGAGGATGGGTCAGACTCTGCTCAGTGGTGCCCAGGGACAAGTCAAGGGGCAAGAGGCACAAAATGGACTTCAGGAGGTTGCAGCTGAGCAGGAGGAGCAACTTGTTTGTTGTGAGGGTGCTGCAGCAGGCTGCCCAGAGATGTTGTGGAGTCTCCTTGTCTGGAGAGCTTCCAACTCCTCCTGGCCATTGTGCTCCTGGGCAAGCTGCTGTGGGTGCCCTGCTGGAGCAAGGAGTTGGACTGGGTAATCTCCAGAGGTCCATTGCAGTCCTACCACGCTGGGATGCTGTGGGATGCAGAGTGCATGGCTGTGATTTCCACTCTCATCACCCAGCTGCTCTTGCTGTGAGCCTGAGCTCAGTCTAGGGACCTCTCTGCCACGAGTCTCGTCATGCTGGAAGCTGGCATCTTTCCACCTTTGTCTTCCTCATGCCCATCTCTCCTCTCTTTCAGGCTCTCCATACTACTACAGTGCTGCAGCCCGTGGGGCAGCCCCACCAGCAGCTGCTGCTGCCTATGACCGGCACTGACGCTGGCCCTGGCCACAGGCAGCGCCTGGCACAACCATGTCACTGTGCTGCCACCACACCAGCCACGCCGCCAGGGACGGGAAGAGACCCGAGCAGGGACCCTGCTGATGGACATTTTGCTCTTTACACTTGGTGAACTGAAGGTCCTTGTGTTCTCAGGCCTGCTTCTGCTGACCAGGTCTCTCAGGCCAAGCCAAGGAATGGGAGGAGGAGGCTCTCCTGATGCTCGGCAGTAGGCACTGTGCAGTCACTTGGCATCAGCAGCAGCTGGCTGCCTACCTTTGCATTGGCCTGTGGGTGCCACGGCTGTATCTGGGGATAAGGAAGAGGTGTGAGAGGCCCAACTTGGGGCAGCTGCCTCTTGCTGCACACTGAAACAGGCTGTGAGACTCAAGGCAATTTCACTTTGTTCTCTTTTGTTGTTTTTGTTTCGTTCTGGTGGAGCGGAGGGAAGCTCATTCTGCTGCCCACCACCCTGCTGTAAATACCCGCCAGGCTGGCTCAAGCACAAGCAGCAGCGTCCCACAGGTGGGACCTCACGAGGCACCTGGAGGTGTCTTCTGGAACTGGTGCACTGATTCAAAGAACTCCAAGAAGCTTTAAGCGACGTTGACCCAGGCCAGTGCTCACCAGGGCCGGGTGTCAGCTTGGTGCTCCTCATTGCAGAGCGGCTTGCCTGGCACCACGCTGGAGGACAGACAGTGCTGGTGTCAAACACAAGGGCAGTGCCCTGACACTGCACTGCTCGAGGGTCCTCTGTATTCCTTTGTCATTTTAATGAGCACTGAATCAAATTCTCTGGTTTCAAGCCAAGCAGGCTCCAAGGAGGAATTCCCAAAGGACAGCTGGCACCTGAAGTTCGTCTCAGCAAGTTGTGTGCTAAAGCCCAGCTATGGATATCCTGGGAGCCAGGGGAGAAACGCCACAGCCATGGTCTTGGCCAAACTCTGTGCTGAGTGGGGTATGCCAAGCATGGTGTGTGGCTGCACGCATCTCTAAGGCAAACCAGAGCATTTGGGGTCTGTGCTTTTCAACGCAGGCATCGCAGCTTCAAGCCACTGCAGTCTAGACATGTGCCAGGGAGGACTTTTCCCCATCAATTCCTATTCTCTTCCCTCTGGCTGGAAGAGGAACCACTCACAGTGACGTGTCCTTCAATGTGCAGCTTCCTGGGATAATGAGGAGCAGAGAGTGACTACAAATGTTCTTTGCTGTGAGGGTGGTGCAACACTGGCACAGGTTGCCCAGAGAGGTTGTGGATGCCCCCTCCCTGGAGGTGTTGAAGGCCAGGCTGGATGAGGCCTTGAGCAACCTGGGCTGGTGGGAGGTGTCCCTGCCCATGGCAGGGGGTTGGAGCTGGATGGTCTTTGAGGTCACTTCCAACCCAACCCCCTCTGCGATTCTCTGATGAAATGACTTGCTTGGGAGCTCCACCCATCACTGCCACTCATGGAGACAGCAGCACTGCTGATGTTCCCCTGCAGCCTCCTCCAGCCCCAGGCTGACAGACAGCCAACATCAGCCATGTATGGATGATCATCATCATCTCATCCCTGCTTCCTGAGGGTGCTGCAGAAGCTCCCTGACCCCAGTGAGATACAGATCAGGCTGTAGGCTCCTCACTCCCAACCCAGCTGTCCTCATCCACCCAAGAGCGGCACAGGCACTGCAGAGAGGTCCTGTTGGCCCTTGTGAACGTCCCAAGGCTGTAGGACCAAGGTCATTGGTGCTGAACCTTAGCTGAGGTCCTGTGGGTGAACATTCAAGTACAAATACAAGCTTCCAGCTGCAGGAGGGTTCCTCTGAAGTGGCAGCTCCTGACTTAACACCTTTCTGCCTCCCTCCTCTCCACCTCCTCACCTGTCCTGCATGTCTGCTGTCCTTAGTGGCCAGGGACACATGAAGAAGCTCTGTCTCCAGCTCCAGTGGTACCCTCTCATGCAGTGGAAACGCAACCATCACCTCCAAGTTTCCAGGGCAGATGTGTTTTATGTCGTCAAAAGCCATGGAGGTGACATTTCAGCTAGCTGTTCATGGAGCTGAGGTCAGGGATCTTGGCCAGTCCTTCAGAATGTGTCCCTAACCCAAGAGTAGGTTTTGTGGCAAACTTCCCAGTGAGACAAGTCCTGCTTTCCACCTCCACCAACCTGCTTTTAACTGAAGACCAGCAAGGACACTTCACACAGGGGACCTTCTGAAGCGTTGCTTTGGTGTTGTCCTTTTCTGAGCACCCCATGATGGCCTGCACCCAAGGGAGCTTCTGTCCCTGGAAGCTAGTGTCATGAAGAGTCCTGTCTGAAGGGTGTATATTGCCCACCCTGTGAGCCCAGGCATCCTCTCTGTGAGCTGGGGAAGGGAAAAGGCCTTGGCTGAAGAGAAAGCAAATGAGAGCTTGGCTGCAGACAGTGAGGATGCAGGAAATGGCTGTGGAGCAGAGCAGGGCAGAGCTCCACCAGCCATGGAGGCACCATCCAGTCAGTGCTGGTCTAAAAGGAATGGCTCTGTCCAGTGAGGGAACAACATCTCCCACTGATGGCATATGGGTCCTTCAGCCGCCTTCATGCTGCCCTGCCAACGCACTTCTTTCTTTATTTCCAAGGCTGGGGTGACATTGCCAGTTCAGGTAACATTGAGAGGACCAACCATGAGACTTGGGCAGATCTGAACATGCTCATATTGGTGGCACTTGAAGGTGGGGTGGGGACTAGGAAAGTAGGGTGGGCTTGCTTACCCCAAAGGATGTATGGATGCTGCTGGATGGAGTGACGTGAGCTGCTCAGACCTGCCTGAGCAGAGGATTTCATCAAGACTCCATGAAGCTGTCCCTCAGCTGGTGCCACCCTGCCAGGCACAGCGGTGAGCTCCATCTGTCCCATCCTGGGATGGTGTGGGTAAGCAGGCAGCGTAAGGTCCTGGTTGGAGCCATGGAGAGGAAACATCCAACTCCCACCCTTGCCTGTGCAAGGTGGGGCACCTGTACCCACCCCACCTCCCAAAATACTGGTATCTGCCAGTAAGGGCTGTCTCAGTGAGCATGCAGGCCACGGTCCTGGAAAGGACACTTCTTGGAAATGCTGCCTGGTTTTGAGGACATTTCACCTGGAATTTGCAAACTGCTTTCCTCAGGAGGTCTGCAATTTATGTCCACAGTCTTCCTCGAGGAAACCCTTAAGAAGCATCTTTGAAAGGCACAGCTTGCAAAAGGTGGTCCTCTGGAGATGGCAAAGAGTCACCTTCTGCTACCTCCTCCTTCATTTCATAGAGGGGCCACTGAGCAAGGTGGAATGGGAAGCCAAACACCCCCTTGGGACTGCAAGAGGAGAGAGCAAGACCAAGACAGGGTTTTGAGACGTCCTGCCTACCCTTTGCTCAGGGGAGACGCCTCCTAGGGCAGGTAATCATTACCAGATCCCTGCAGAAGTCAGCCCCATGGAGTGCCTCTGGGGAGGATCACCACTGAGCTTGTCTAGATGGAAGGTGCTCCAGCAGAGAACCCATCATGTGCAGGCTGAGAAGTGAAGTCAGGGAGATGGAGAAGGAAAACGATGCCATAATGCTAAACCAACAGAGCCAGGTTAACTGATCTGACTTGAGGAGACCCTCACTGAGCACTGTGACAGTGGAGATGACTCCAAATGCTGTGGGTGTTGAGTTTGCTTCACATCTGCTTCCAGAGGTTTAGTTGCCAAGCCGTCACCATTGGAAAGATCCCTGGGCTGAGGAGCTTCAGAGGTCTGAAGACATGATCTGCAGAACAGCAGCTTTGTTTGTTTGCTGTCAAACCAGAAGAATGGTCCAAGCTCTGAAAGCCAGAGACTTTGTGTGGATAGGGAGGTGAAAAGTTGTCCATGCAGTATTCTGATCCGTGCTGGGGAAGCTCAGGGCTTGAGGCACGTAGGAAGGAAATGGCAAGGAAAGAAACACCACCAGGGAAAGAAAAGAAAGGGGCAGAAGAGGGAAAAGAAGCAGGCGGAGAGGTAGTTTTGGAAGAAAGCTTATCTGGCCAGGGAGGGATGGTCTGTGGACCTCACTGGAGCATCCATCAGCCCTCCGTGGCTCCCTGAGGCCAACCCTTCTTGGTGCGGCACGAGGATGACGTGATGGGCTCCCTGCGCTGGGTGCTGCTGCTGAGTGCTCTGCCGTGTTTGGGCTGCCCTGGTGGCCTTGTGTTTCTTTCCTGCTTTTCTTTAGTTTACCTATTCTGTGTGTTCTTCAGCAAAAGGAGAGAGGAAGCCACGTCATGGTGCACCAGCACCCACAGCTTCAGAAAGCCGTGGTGCAGAGTGAAGTCAACTCATGTGGCTGCCACCAGCAGCTTTGTGGTTTTGACCAGGTGTCCTCCCAGGACCTTGCCCTTACCTGCATCCCTGTGCCCGTGCCCACACCAGTAGGATTGTGGGAGGCCACAGGCAGCATAACATTAGGCTGATCCACCCTGTGACTCTGTCCCAGCAAAAGCTGGGAAAGCCTTTCTCTTCTGGATTCACTGAGAAAATGATGTCAGAGACCCAACAGCTCTTGGGTAGCTTGCCCAGCAGGGATGGTTCTGTGTGGACACTGTCAGACAGAGCTAGGCTGGGCATCTTTACACCAATGCATGTGCTGGATGACGGTCGCGAGCCATGGCCACCACTTCTCCATGTCAGTGGTGGCACAGGGCTGGAAAGACCAGAGCAGGAGCCCTGTTGTGTTCCTCAGATCGAAACCTGCTCCTGTCACAGGTCTGCACTACTGCAGTGTGAGAAACAAAGCAATGCAGAAAGGACCTAAACCAGCTACTGCTACACCTCTGGTGGAGCTAAGGAGAACTGATGTGCAGACGCCAGGTGAGGAGCACGTCAAAGAGGTGCCTGGCCCAGGACTGCTCACTGGCATTGGTGTCAGGACCTCTTCTGGTCCTGCAGTAGAGGAGCTCCAGGGCAGGAGCCAGACCAAAGGGTCCTGCAGAATGTGGACGCAGGGAATGATGTGTGTAGGCTGGTCACGTCTGAGTTCCCCAGTCCCTGGTTGGGTGGTGGTGGAGGGGTGGACCCTGCCGTAGACCTGGTCACCACCCCTGCATCCAGAGGTAGATGGGAGGAGTGTGTCCAGATCTTCTTTGCTCAGCCCAGCGTGGGGAGAAGCCGCGTCCCGGTCTTTGATGTTCTAGTGGCCTTTGTACATCCTGAACTTAGAGAAAGTCATTTCATGGCAAATGGGGGGAAGGGGGGAAAGGACAAGAAAAAGGCTTTTTGTTTGGTTTTGTTTTCTTAGAGGCAAAACACTTCGTGTTAGGGACTTCTGGCATCAAAGAAACACATTATCTATCCTACCCACCAAAGTCTGCAACGCCTGCGTCGGAGCTCAAAAACGAGAGGAAAAGGAGAGGGGGGAGGGAGGGGGAAGAAAAGAACCAAACAGAAAAAAAACCAAACAAAAGAAAACAACAACAAACAAACAAAAGAAAAAAGAAAAGGGGGAGGAAGGGGGAAAAGAAAGAAACTCCTCCTCCTCCTCCCCTGGAGAAGAGAACAAAACCAACGACCAACAAAAAAACAACACACGCAACAACGAACAGAAACAGCTTGGACAGAAAGAGAAACAAAACTAATAACGAAAGCAACCAACAACAAACAAACAACAACAAAAAAAACCAAACCCAACACAGAACTCATGAAAAATAACTGCTGAATGGCCTTTGAAAGTAGGGGATAACATCTGTTGAGAAACAGATGAAAAAAAAACAAAACATTAAA
>WAAF01017503.1:0-28771 GCA_013400475.1 Tricholaema leucomelas | reverse complement strand
TGTTTGGGTTTTTTGGTTTTTTTTGTTTGGTTTCAATTTTTGTGGCAGTTTTTGTTTTTGGTTTGGTTTTTTGTTTGGTTTTGGTTTTTTGTTTTCAGTTTTTGGTTTTGGTTTGGTTTGGTTTGGTTTTGTTGTTTTGTTTTGGTTTTTGTTTTGTTTTTTGTTTTGTTTGGTTTCAGTTTTTGGTTTTGTTTGGGTTTTTTTGTTTGGTTTTTGTTTGGTTTTGGTTTTTGTTTTGGTTTGGTTTTTGTTTTGGTTTTTTGTTTGGTTTTGGTTTTGGGTTTTGTTTTGTTTTTTTGTTTGGTTTCAGTTTTTGGTTTTGTTTGGGTTTTTTCATTTGGTTTTTGTTTGGTTTTGGTTTTGTTTTGGTTTGGTTTTTGTTTTGGTTTTTTGTTTGGTTTCAGGTTTTTTTCCAGTTTTTGTTTTGGTTTGGTTTCAGGTTTTGTTTTTTGTTTGGTTTTCTTTTTTTGCTTTGTTCTGTTTTGGTTTGGTATCAGGTTTTGTTTTAGTTTGATGTTTCGTTGGTTTCAGTTTTTTTGTTTTGTTTTGTTCTGTTTTGTTTTTTTGTCTGGTTTTTGTTTGGTTTTTGGTTTTGGTTTTGGTTTGGTTTGGTTTCAGTTTTGGTTTTGGTTTTTTTTTTTTTTATTGCTTTAACTTTTTGCTTGTTTATTTGAGTTTGGGTTTTTTTCCTTATTATGATGATTTTTATTGTCCATACTGAAAATCCATGTTTTTTTTTGTTTTGTTTTTGTTTTAAATCCTAAGTTAAATGGTTGACTGCAAGAGGTTTTCATTTTTGTTTGTTTTTAGGTTAGTTGAAGAAACATGCAATAAAAAAAAAAAACACACAAAAAAAACCCCAACAAAAAAAAAAAAACAACCCTGGTGTAGTTTCAATATCTGTTGTTGTCCTTTCATGAAGAGTGACTGTTAACTTGTGGACAATTTGGTTTTTATGTAACCTTTATGATGTGAGATAATTATTTGTAAATATTTGCCATAATTTTATTGGTTCCTACAAATAAAAGTAATTTTTTTAAGTTCAAAACTGATCCCATGCTTCTTCTCACATCCTCTCCTGGGTCCTTTGGGGTAATACCCCCCTCTTCCCCACGCCCCCCCCCACCCCCAAAAAAAAAAGACCACAATAAAACCAAGCCCAAACACAAAACCCAAGCGGTTTCATTTGAGGTTTGATTGACCTCTGAAGATCACTTAGTAGCCAAAAACATTCCATGATGACTCTTTGATGGTCACAGATTCATAGAATGGATTGGGTTGGAAGTGACCTTGAAGGATGAATGGCATCCTGGCCTGTATCAGGAACAGTGTGGCCAGTAAGACAAGGGAGGTTATTCTGCCCCTCTACTCAGCACTGATCAGGCCACACTTTGAGTGTTGAGACCAGTTCTGGGCCCCTCAATTGAAGAGGGATGCTGAGATACTGGAACATGTCCAGAGAAGGGCAACAAGGCTGGTGAGGGGCCTGGAACACAAACCCTGTGAGGAGAGGCTGAGGGAGCTGGGGGTGTTTAGCCTGGAGAAGAGGAGGCTCAGGGCAGACCTCATTGCTGTCTACAACTACCTTAAGGGAGGTTGTAGCCAGGTGGGGGTTGGTCTCTTCTGCCAGGCAAGCAGCAACAGAACAAGGGGACACAGCCTCAAGTTGTGCCGGGGGAGGTCTAGGCTGGATGTTAGGAGGAAGTTCTTGCCAGAGAGAGTGATTGGCATTGGAATGGGCTGCCCAGGGAGGTGGTGGAGTCACCGTCCCTAGAGGTGTTCAAGAGGAGACTTAGCGCCATGGTCTAGTTGACTGGCTAGGGCTGGGTGATAGGTTGGACTGGATGATCTTGGAGGTCTCTTTCAACCTGTTTGATTCTATGATTCTATGATCATCCAGTTCCAAGTGCCTGCCATGGACAGGGACACCTCCCACTAGCCTAGGTTGCTCAAGGTTCCTTAGTAGCCAAAAACATTCCATGATGGTTGTTGGATGGTTATAGATCCATTGAATGCGTTGAGTTGGAAGGGACACTGAACATCACCCAGTTCCACGGGCAAAGCTCATGGCATTTGGCTTGGAACTGGATGATTGTAAACCTTCTGCTAGCCCAGGCTGCTCAAGGTCTTATCCTTCTTGGCCTTGAACAGAGCCACAAACTCCCTGGGCAAGCGTTTGCAAAGTCTGGAACAGAATCCTCAGGGAGGTGGTTGAATCCCCTTCCCTGGGTGGTAGAGATGTGGTGCTGAGGGACATCATTTAGCCCCAGCCTTGGCAAAGTTAGAGAACGGCTGAACCGAAGGAACTCGCAGAGCATCTCCAACCAAAATGACTCTTTGATTCCAGTTGCAGATCTCAGCACTACGTGGACAGGACAGAAGGGCAGGTGAACTCAGACACTGAATGAGACAAGGCTGAGAAGAGCTGGGGTGGTTCAGCCTTGAGAAGAGAAGGCTCAGAGGAGACCTTACTGCCGTGGGCCAGGACAGAAAAGGTGGCCACCAGGAGGGTGGTCAAGAGTCCCATGGAGCAGACAAGGGGTGGTGAGGACAAGTTGCTCCATGGGAGTCCAGAAGAAAATGTTCCACATGAGCACAGCTGGACTCTGGAATCACCTCCTAGGGGCAGCAGTGGGGTGCCCTCCATGGGGCAGTGTGAAGACTCAGCTGGACGGGGTGCTGGGACAGCTCATTTCCACTGCATCTGGGATGGCTGGACCAGATGCGGTCCCTTCCAACCTGGCACTCTGGGATTCTGTGATGCCTTTCCCCCCCAGGGCCCAGGCCAGATGCTCAGGCAGCCTTGGAGGAGATGCACCTCCCTGCAGCAAAGGGACTTTGCAGAAGAACTGTCAGGTGGTGATGCTTGGACACGTCCTTGCTATAAGGAGGTGGCAGGGACTGTTCCTGCCTCTCTTTTCCTTTTTGTACTTTTGCTGCCTTTGAGCCAGGCTGGGAGGAGGATCCTTCACGAAGGCCTCCCAGGTCTAGACGTAAGATGGCAGCCTGCTGGCAGCAGAGCAGTGGGATCAGATCTGACAGGCTCAGCATCTTCCCTTCCCTCCAGGTGCAAGGCCCCATGCCGCTGCCCACAACCATGATGCCCTTCAAGGATGCAAATAGCAGCTCCAGCTCCAGGGCCCCAAACAAATGGCCTTTGTTTGAAATGCCCAGGAATTGTCATTTCAGCTTCTAATGAATAGGAAATTAAGACCCTTGGCCAAGCAGAGGAAACATCTCCCTGTTGTAACAGGTTGTGCAGACAAGGGCAGCCTGCAGCCCAGCCAGCCGAGCCAGGAGCAGAGATTGCAGCTGCACGGGAGTCGGTGGAAGGAGATCCCAGTGACAGCCTCTGGGCCAGCATCCCTGCAGTGGGCCATGGAAGCTATCAGCAGCAACATCTGGAAATAACATCAGAGGCAGCTGGTGAGGACTTGGAGCTTCTGTCCCAGGATTTCATCACCTACGCTCACTCTTCAAAACAGAAACCCAAACCAAACCAACTACTGCAAAGACTTGAAATGCTCCAGAGGGAAAAGTCTTTGTGCATGCTCTGCCTGGGGGCTGTTAGAATCATAGAATGGTTTAGGTTGGAAGGGACCTCAAGGATCATCCAGCTCCAACCCCCTGCCATAGGCAGGGACACCTACCACTAGAGGAGGCTGCTCAAGGCCTCATCCAGTCTGGCCTTAAACACCTCCAGGGAAGAAGCATCCACAACCTCCCTGGGCAACCTGTGCCAGTGTCTTACCACCCTCACTGTAAAGAACTTCTTCCTAACATCCAGTCTAAATCTCCCCTCTTCCAGTGTAAACCCATTCCCCCTCGTCCTGACATTACTAGACCTTGTAAATAGTCCCTCCCCAGCTTTCCTGTAGGCTCCCTTCAGATACTGGAAAGCCACTATAAGGTCTCCTCGAAGCCTTCTCTTCTCCAGGCTGAAGAGCCCCAACTCTCTCAGCCTGTCCTCATAGCAGAGCTGCTGCAGCCCTCTGATCATCTTCGTGGCTCTCCTCTGGACCCGCTCCAGCAGTTCCATGTCCTTCTTGTGTTGGGGGCTCCAGAACTGCACACAGTACTCCAGGTGGGAGTGCACTGTTAAGTGCACTCCATCCTCTTCCAAGGACATGGAACTGCTGGAGTGGCTTCAAATGAAGCCACCAAGAAGATCAGGGAACCTCCCCTATGGGGACAGGCTGGGAGAGTTGGGGCTGGAGAAGAGAAGGCTGCAGGGAGACCTTAGAGCAGCCTTAGAAGGCTGCAGTACCTGAAGGGGCTCCAGGAAAGCTGAGGAGGGACTTCAGACACGGGCTGGGAGTGCCAGGACAAGGCTTTGAGATGGGATAGGTGAGACTGAGACTGGAGAGGAGGAAGAAATTGTTGAGATTGAGGGTGGGGGGACACTGGCACAAGTTGCCCAGGGAGGCTATGGATGTCCCACTCCATGGAGGTGTTCAAAGAAAGGCTGGATGAAGCCTTGAGCAACCTGGGCTGGTGGAAAGTGTCCCTGCCCATGGCAGGGGCTGGAACTGGATGATCTTTGAGGACCTCTTTGAGGACCCCTCCACCTCAACCCAGTCTGTGACTATGTGATGATTCTGTGGGAGGGTTGCTGCAGACACCCCAGTCACCTGACCACCTTTTTAAGCCTCGGACACCTTACAGCACTGGTGAAGGCTCAGGCTGATGGGAGGCTGCTGGATTGCATCTCCTAACTCCATTTAGCTGTCTGCAAACAGACCCTGATAACACTTTAAAGTAATAGCCCATTACTGCAGCGATGCTTAATTAGAGTGGAGCTGACAAATGGAGTCATCATGATTAATGCTGCCGTGAAGGCAGCTGCAGCTGGCTGAGGCAGAGCTGCCTGGGTGCCCGGGAAAGCCACCACTGCCTGCACAGGGCTGGAACAATCACTCTGAAGGAATCCTGCCCTAATTTAGCATCAATTAATGTCCATCCATTGCACTGCTCCCCCCCAGCACAGCAATTTATCCACCTCCCATGCAGGCAGTGGTGGACCCTTGCCTGGGAACACCCCAGTGATGGAGGGAGGCATCCTTGGAAGAGGCACATTTGCTGTAGATCATTAAATGTTCTGTGCTAAGTGGCCTTTAAATTACAGCAAGTTAAATAAACTCTGCTTTAATAGATCAGTGTAACTTCTTCATTAACAAACATATTAAGGGCTTTTTCATTTACATACAATTGATGCAAGCAGATTATACCAACCCCCTTCAATTAGCAGACAGGGGGAAAAAAAGTAACTCAGAGTGTCTTTGTGGTAAGGAAAGGCAGAAGGCAGGGGCTGGGCACAACAACCTCACCTCTTTGGAGGGCTGCATGCCAGACCTTCAGGGACTGCCACACAGTCACAGCATTTTGGGTGGGAAGGGACATCCCAAGGCCATCCAGTCCAACCCCAGCCAGCAGGGGCATCCTCAGCCACAGCAGGTTGCTCACAGACACAGGCAACCTGACCTGCAGTGGTGCCAGCCATGGGGCAGCTTCCACCTCTCTGGGCACCCTGGGCCAGGCTCTCCCCACTCTCAGGGTCAAACCTTTCTCCCTTCTCTCCACTCTCAATCTCCCTCTTTGAGTCCAAACCATTCCCCCTTGGCCTGTCACAACAGGCCCTGCTCAGAAGTCTGTCTCCACCAATCCCATCACCAACCTTCTCCAGACCCACTGAGCAGTACTCACAATGGCATGGGGGCTCCTGCTCACATGCCAGTCCCTGTTCTTCAGACAAGGACTACAAAGACAGCAGAATCCTGTGGGTCAGAGCTAGAGGGGGCCTCTCCTCCATCCACATAATGAATCCCCAGAGCAGCAAGGTGCTGGTGTCTCCTCAGTAGACCTCTGAGCCTTCACTTGAAGGATGCTCTTGAGATGGGACTCCAAAAACCTTCTGCAGGGGTATTGATCTGGATCCTTCAGCTCCAGTTGTACTGACACAAGTTTCTGCAGCAGAATTTCTGGACCTGCATTCCTGCAGTCTGCTTTCCATTTCCCTGTGTGCCATCACAACAAACAGCAGGGCCAGAGGGGAAAGATCAGAGGATCAGAGATGTTCTGCTGGGACTAACTGGACACCTCACTGCTATGGCTGCTGCACCAGTGGGGAATGGAATCACAGAATGGTTTGGTTTGGAAGGGACCTTGAATATCATCCAGTTTCAATACCCTGCCATGGGCAGGGACACCTCCCACCAGAAGATGTGCAGCATGGTTACAGGAAAGTCAGGGGATGGATGCCAGCATTGGACCTGTTGGATACCACACCCTGGGCTGAAGAAACACCTGAGCTAAGAGAATCCCAGCAGTGTGTGCATTTTGGTAGACAAGCTTGATGGTGGAGACCCAAGGATGGAGTCTCCACCACTTCCCTGGGAGGCCTATGCCAGGGTCTCCCCACACTCACTCTGCACAACTTCCTCCTGATGTCCAACCCAACTCTGCCCTGCTCCACTTACAAACCACTGCCCCTCAGCCTAGCCCCACAGGCCCTTCTCAACAGTCCCTCCCCAGCCTGCCTGCAGCTCCCCTGCAGCTACTGAAATGCAGCTCTAAGCTCTCCCTGCAGCCTTCTCTTCTCCATGTGGCACAGCCCAAACTCTTCCAGCCTGTGCCCACAGCAGAGGTTCTGCAGCTCTCTGAGCATCTTGGTGGCCTCCTCTGGATTCTCTCCTGCAGCTCCAGGTCTCTCTTGTATTGGTGGTCCCACAGCTAGACAGAGCCTTGCAAGTGAGGTCTGAGCAGAGCAGAGCAGAGCAGAGGGGCAGGATCCCCTCTCTCCATCTCTGGCCATGTTGCTTTGGATGCAGCCCAGGCTGCCCTTGGCCTTCTGGGCTGCCAGTGCCCATTGCTGCCTCCTGTCCAGCTTCTCACCCACCAGCACCCCAAGTCCTTCTCTGCAGGGCTGCTCTCAGGCTCATCATCCCTATCCTGGATTGTATCCAGGGCTGCTCCCACCCAGGTGCAGGACCTTGCCCTTGGCCTTTGCTTTCTTTATTCTCAAACTCCTCCTTCTTGCTTATCTCATCTCTCCCTTGGTGTGCTCATTCCCAAAGCTGCTTGATGCAGCAGGAGGTGCAGGACTGTTTGGCTCAGTGATTGACCTATTGACCTGGGCATCATGGCTTGAAATTCACTCACTGAAGAAAAATCTCATTAATTACCAGGCTATAAAAAGTGCAAAATAAGGTAGGGTTGGTTGAGTCTGCCCAGGGGGAAAGGGGCTGCAAAGCCTCTAGAGTAGCAGTCAAGAGACCAAGGGGAGGTCAACAGTTCTGGGACATGGAGAGTTCACAGCAAAAAGAAAAGAAAAGAAAAGGAAAGGAAAAGAAAGGAAAGGAAAGGAAAGGAAAGGAAAGGAAAGGAAAGGAAAGGAAAGGAAAGGAAAGGAAAGGAAAGGAAAGGAAAGGAAAGGAAAGGAAAGGAAAGGAAAGGAAAGGAAAGGAAAGGAAAGGAAAGGAAAGGAAAGGAAAGGAAAGGAAAGAGTACTTGTACCTGTGATCTGAGCAGCAGGTAGATGGTGACAGTGGTCTGAAAAGACCCAGTTGGACGGAACGCCTGTGAGATGAGCCTGCACCTTTGCTGCTTCCTTGGCTTTTGCAGAGCAGGTACTGAAAGGGAGATTCTTGCCAGCTGCAGGTCAACACCTCTGCTTCTGCCACCACTGCAACGTCTGCTTCTACCCACACACAGACTTCCAGCTCCCAGTCCAGCTTCCCTGTCTCTGTGCCAAAAAGGTGTCTGAGAGGTGCCCCCATGCATGGTGTCAGGAGTCTGGAGGCACACAGATGGTGCTCTTGGACCCACAGATTGGCACCCTCACTGCAAAATTAGGATCAGCACATCTCAGGGGTGGGCTGAAAGAAGCTCTGAGGTTTGTCCTGTGCCTCTGCAGAGGACCTCCTGTCTTGAATGTTGCTACCAGACAAGCTGCAAGAAAGTCTGAAAACAGCTGAGAGAACCATAAAGTCATAGAGTGGCTGAGGTTGGAAGGGTCTTCTAGTGGTCACCTAGCTCAATTCCTCTGCTACACCAGGTTCACCTGGAACAGCTCACCCAGTACCAGCTCTTTAGTATCTCCAAGAAGGGAGACACCACATCCTCAGGCAACCTGTGCCAGTTCTGGGCCACTCTCAGGTGAAAAAGTGCTTTGGGACATTCACAGTGGACCTCTTTGTGTTCCCACCTGTGCCCATGGCCTCTGCTGTCCCTGGGCATCAGTGGAAAGAGCCCAGGTCCCTCATCTTCACTAAGTGCCTCATCCAGTCTTTTCTTGAACACCTCCAGGGACGACAGTGACTCCACCACCTCCCTGGTCCTGCCTTTGAGTCACAACAACCCCTGGAAGGCTCCAAGCTTGGGGCAGAGTGGCTGTAAAGTGCCCATCAGAAAAGGCCCTGGGGGTGCTGGGTGACAGCAGCTGGAGATGAGAAGTGTCCAGGTGGCCAAGAAGGGCACCATCCTGGATCAGCAATGGTGTAGGTAGCAGGAGCTGGGCAGGGATTGTGTTCCTGTGCTGGGCACTGGTGATGACACAGCTGGGTTTAGTTCTGGGCCACTAACTCCCAGAAGGACATTGAGGGACAGGAGCAGGTCTAGAGAAGGGCAACAGAGCCAGAGAAGGGCCTGGAGAAGAGGGCTGAGGAGGAGCAGCTGAGGGAGCTGGGGTGTTTAGTGTGGAGAAGAGAAGGATGAGGGCGACCTCACTGCTCTCTGCAGCTCCCTGTGGGGGTTAGGTTCTTGTCTCCAGTCTCAGGTGATAGAAGGAGAGGAAGTGGCCTGAAATTGTGCCAGAGGAGGTTGAGGTTGGCCATGACGAACAATTTCTCTGCTGTGAGAATCGTCAGGGATTGGCACAGGCTGCCCAGGGAGGTGGTGGAGTTCCCATGCCTGGAGGTGTTCGAGAGCCATATGGCCATGGCACCTGGGGCCATGGTTTAGTGGCCATAGTGGTGCTGGGCTGCTGCTAGACTGGATGATCTCAGAGAGCTGCCCCAACCCAGACAACTCTAGGATTCCCACTCAGGTCTGCAGACCCACCCTGGGCACTGTGGCTCTCTCACACACAGACCCTGATGACTGGTGCTGCTGCAGGTCTCCCTCAGCAGCTCCCCAGCTGTCAGCAGATGCCAGTATGTGGATGGTTTCTCAACACATCTTCACCTCTGTCTATCACCCATAAACATTTGCATGAGGAGACCCTGTCTGATCCCTTAAATTCCATTGCACCCAGACACTGCTGTTTACAGCCCTGCATAGCCCAGCATTTCAGGGCACAGATACAGCACAACAGCAGCTGCAAGGTGCTTCCTGTTGAGTCATTACTATTGCTTTTAAAGTAATTTGTCTGGTTTTAAGCACTCCCCTTGCAGCTATGTTCATCCTGCATTTCACAGACAGCCTCTGCCGCCCTGGTTCTCCATCCTGCATTGCTGCACTTGCAGCCAGCTCAGCCTCTCCTTATCACTATGTTACCATCCCAGAATCCAGCAAGGAGAGGCTGGAAGGGAGCATAGAGGCAGGAGAACCTCTCTTGCCCTGCTGCCCACACTCTTCTCCATGCCCCCCCAGGAAACCACTGGGTGCCTTGGCCAGGAGGGCACATTGCTGGCTCATGTTGTCCCCCAGCACCGCTCAGGTACTTCTCCTTGGAGCTGCAGCATTTCCAGACAACCATCTCAAATTCACCACATTTGTCCATTTCCCAATCTAAAAGGCAACTCTCAGAGCTTCCAGGTCCAGGCTGCCTGCTGCCCTGCTGGCACCCCAGAGGGGAGCTGAGCACCACACAGCTCCTCACTGGACTCATCCCAGTGGGACTAGGAGGAGAAATCGAGAGTTCCAAGTGAGAGCACTGCTGGGCGGAGATAAGGAGAGTTCAATAATTGAAATTAAATTACATATAGCAATAATACAAATTGTAATGAAAAGGAACACCACAAACAGAGGGGAAAATAAAACCTCAAGCAAAATGAAGTGATGCAAATGAAGAATGATTGTTCAGCACCAGGCAGCTGGTGCCCAGACTGGTCCTGAGCAGTAGTCTCCTGGCCAACCCTCCTCCCCCAGTTTATGCTCTGAGTAGTGCCAGGATGAGGGACAATGGCTTTGAGCTGGGAGAGGGGAGACTGAGCCTGGACATGAGGAAGAAATTCTTGGCAGTGAGGATGGGGAGACACTGGCACAGGTTGCCCAGAGAGGCTGTGGATGCCCCCTCCCTGGAGGTGTTGAATGTTAGGCTGGATGAGGCCTTGAGCAACCTGGGCTGGTGGAAGGTTGAGGATCATCCAGTTCCAAGCGCCCTGTCATGAGCTTTGGATGACTTTCAAGGTCTCTTCCAACACAACTCACTCTATGAGTGCCTTGAGCAATCTAGACTAGTGAGAGGTTCCCCCTGCCCAGAGGGTCAGAGATGGATGATCTTTGAGGTACAGCCCAAACCAGTCTGTGATTTAATGAATGCCTGGAATGTCTCTTTGCCTCTTCAGGGTCCGTTGTCCTGCCTGTGTCCCCTCCCAGACCATTCTGCCCAGCAGTCTCCTTGATGGCAGGGGAGGGTGAGAAGCTGAAGAGTCCTTGACATGGCCTAGGCACTGCTCAGTACCAGTCAAACCACCAGCCTGTGGCCAAGGTAGTTCTCACCCTAAGCTCAAGACACAGCCCAAACCCAGGGGTCACTGCTGGGTCCAGCCTTATTCAACATCTGCAAAAAGGGGCAGAATGGACTCCCTCAGCCAGTTTGCCGATGGGACCAGACAGACCGGGGTGCCTGGCACACCCTCAGGCTGTGCTGCCATCCAGAGTGATCTGACCAGGCTGCAGAGCCTCAGGAGGTTCAAGGAGAACAAGTGCAGGGTCCTGCCCCCAGGGAGGAACAACCTCCTGCTGCAGTACAGCTGAGGGGAGACCTGCTGGAGAGCAGCAACATGGAGAAGGACCTGGGGAAAAGAAGGACCCCATTAACCAACAATGTGCCCTCATGGCCAAGAAGGCCAGGGGTGTCCTGGGAACACGGAGAAGAGTGTGGCCAGCAGGGCAAGGGAGGTTCTCCTGCCCCTCTACTCTGTCCTGGTCAGACCACATCTGGAGTCCCAGGCTCAAGAGAGACAGGGAACTGCTGGAGAGAGTCCAGGGGAGCCTACAAAGCTGCTGAGGCGCCTGGAGCAACTCTGTGAGGAGCAAAGGCTGAAAGCCCTGGGGCTGAGAGCCTGGAGAGTAGCATCCCCAGAGGGGACTTGATCAATGCTTAGCAAGAGATAAAGGGGCTGTAGGGGGCAAGAGGATGTGGCCAGACTCTGCTCAATAGTGCCCAGAGACAAGACAAGGGGCAAGGGGCACAAACTGGAACCCAGGAGGCTGCATTTGAGCAGGAGGAGAAACTTGTTTGTTGTGAGGGTGCTGGAGGGCTGGAGCAGGATGCCCAGGGAGGTTGTGGAGTCTCCTTGTATGCAGAGCTTCCAACCTCCCCTGACCATTGTGCTCCTGGGCAAGCTGCTGTGAGTGCCCTAATGGAGCTGGAGGTTGGACTACTTGCTTGCTCAGAGCTAACAGAACCAAGCTGAGCCTTTGACTTGGCATGTCCAGGCTGTCAGTGAGGAGCAGCCCAGGGCATACTATGGAGGTTTTCCTACTGTACAGGACAAAAAAAAAAAAAAAAAAAAAAAAAGGAAAGGTAAAATTAACAAAATTTATGTAAATATAACAATCAGCTGCACGGTAACAACTGAAATAACTTTTAATTGTTTTCTCTTCTCTTACATTTTCTGCTTGGCTGCCTCTGTTTGCAGCTCCCAGGAAAGGCCAGCTCATCAGTTCCTGCTGTTAATCAAGAGCAGTAATTGTGGAAGTTGTAGAGACACGAGATGGTTTCTTTGCTGAATAGGATAACAACTGCCAGGAAATGCAAAGTTGTTCTTTTGATTTCTCTCTCTCTCTCTCTCTTTTTTTATTAGTAATTTGTAAGGCTGCTCTCCAAGTACACCAGGTCCCCAGGAGGCTCTGGGAAGCCAGGCTCAGGGTTCCTGGTGCAGCAGAGGCTGCCTCTCAGAAGAAGGGAGCTTGGGGCACCACGGCTGCTGCAGCTCTGCTTCTGCTCAGGATCAGCAAACACCCTGCAGCTCAGGAAAATGGTGGAGAAATGCCCCACCTGCCCTTGAAACCAACCCTCTGGAGAGGCTCCCACCCCCGCTGGCCACAGGCAAGCTGCTGCTGGAGCAGGGGGGTCAAACTGGATGATCTCTTCCAGCCCCACCATGCTGGGGTGCTGGGATAAGCATCAGGGCAAGCACCATGAGAGCGGTGTAGGTACTCCTCAGAAGGCGCCATTTGTCCTTGGATGCTGGAGCAGGAAGCAAATGCACATCACAAGTCCTGCTGACCTGGGACATTAATTCCCATCTCATCCTCCATATGTGGCCCACAGGCCCACTTGGTCACCCTCCTCAGGCCAGCCCCACCAGCCCAGCCAATGTGCTTCATCCTCACAGTACCGAGTCTTGGTGACTGGGGACCAGCTGCTGGGGTGTAAGACAGGGATATCTTTCCAGGGTGATCTGTGCCAAAATCTTCAACATTCCATGGAAACAAACAGGGACCACCCTCACAGCCTGCTGTGGGTATCACATCTGGGGACAGGTCTCAGCTGGCCACCACATGAGTGCCACAGACTCTCCATGAACACCTCTGCTTCCCCAAGGGAAGAAAAAGGGCAGAAAGTAGAGAGGCTGATGTGGTGGGAAAGAAACTGAACCATCTGGGATGGCACAAGAACAATGCCATGGGACAGAGACGCAAACCAGCCTGGAACTCAACCCCTGGAGCACCCCTCCTATGGGGACAGGCTGGGAGAGTTGGGGCTGGAGAAGAGAAGGCTGCAGGGAGAGCTTAGAGCTGCATTTCAATAGCTGCAGGCAGGGTAGTTGCAGGTAGGCTGGGGAGGGACTGTTGAGAAGGGCCTGTGGGGCTAGGCTGAGGGGCAGTGGTTTGGAAGTGGTGCAGGGCAGAGTTAGGTTGGACATCAGGAGGAAGTTGTGCACAGTGAGGGTGGGGAGACCCTGGCCTAGGCTGCCCAGGGAGGTGGTGGAGGCTCCATGCCTGGAGACATTCAAGGTCAGGCTGGAGGTGTCTCTGTGCAGCCTGCTCTAGCTGGAGATGTTCTGACTGCAGGGAGGCTGGACAAGATGCCCTTGGAGGGTCCCTTCCAGCACTCTGTGACTCTGTGGTTCTGTCTGCCTTACTCTCAATGTCACATCTGGTTCCAGTCTCATTATTAGCAGTAATTTCCATCTCCAACCAGAAAGCTCTGGTTCAGGAGGTGCCTGACTGCTTCTACACCTCTAGCTAAGCACCTTTGTACCCTGAGATCCCTCTGGTGGACACCTACTCAGTTGCAGAGCGGACTGAAGCAGATGTACCCCAGTGCAGTCTGCTCAGCAAGGCATGAAGAAAGGAGTCGGAGGTGTAAAACAAGTGTCAAACAGCTTTCTCACATGCATTAAACTCTTCACAAAGATAGAGTGGTCCCTGTGGTTGCAGTTTTTAAAGTCCCCTCCATGGAAGGGAGAAGCAGCCTTGAGGCATTGATTTCTCCACCTCCTGCCATTGCTGGCAGTACGTCAGGAGTCACACCCGGAGCAGGCATGAAGTTGAGAGGAAGAGGAGACAAACGGAGAAGAAAGGTTCCAGCTCTTTGAATCCAGTGCACTGCTTCTGTGAAGGTCTCCCTCCTGCTCTCTGGGAGCACACGGGATGCGAGATCCAGGGTGAGGAGAGGGGAACACAGTTGGTGGAAATCAATGATAGATGACGTTCAACAAAGATAGGTGCAAGAGTCACAACGACCCCATGGGGAGCTACAGACCTGGGGCTCTGTGGTCAGAAAGCTGCAACTCTGAGGGGGACCTGGGGGTGTTGGTTGGCAGTCACTGAACACGAGCTGGCAGTGCCCAGGTGGCCAGGAAAGGCAAAGGCATCCTGGCCTGGGTTAGAAACAGGGTGGGCAACAGGGACAGGCAGGGGTATCGCCCTGTGCTCAGCACTGAGAAGGACACACCTTGAGTGTTGTGCTCAGCTCTTGCTGCAGGAAGGGCACTGAGAGGGGCCCAGAGAGGTGGGAGCTGCTCCACGGCTGGCACCACTGCAGGTCAGGTTATTTGGGGCAGTGAGCAACATGCTCTGATTTGGGATGTCCCTGCTGACTGCAGAGGGTTGGGCTAGGTGAGTTTGGGAGATCCCTTCCCACCCAAAGCATTCTGTGGGCCTATGAGGCTATGAATTCAACATCTCTGCCCCTTCTCCCTCAAAACAGGAGCCCTCATTTCTGAAGACAGACTGGGGCTGCCCCTTACCAGCAGGGCATGAGCCCACATCTGGCCACGGATTCTCTTTGAGTTCCAGTTCAGCTAGAAGCCCAGGGATGCCCCTGCTCTTGCAGAGCTGTGATTTTCAAAGCTCAGGCAGGGACATGAGCACCACCAATAGCTCCCACTGTCCATCTGTCCATTTCCCCTGCCCCATTTCTCTCCTGTCTTTTAGCTCAAGCTGGGAGAATTGGTGCTGTTGAGCCTGGAGAAAAGAAGGCTGCAGGGAGATCTTACAGCAGCCTTCCAGTACCTGAAGGGGCTTCAGGATTGCTGGGGAAGGACTTTAGAGAAGGGTTGGGAGTGCTGGGACAAAAGACAGTGGATTTGAGCTGGGAGAGGGCAGAAATTCTTGGCAATGAGGGTGAGGAGACACTGGCAAAAGTTGCTCAGGGAAGCTGCGAATGCCCCCTCCCTGGAGGTGTTGAAGGCCAGGCTGGATAAGGTCTTGAGCAACCTGGGCTGGTGAAAGGTTGAAGATCATCCAATTCCAAGCCCCCTGTCATGGGCTTTGCATGCATGCATGGGACCCTGCCATGGCAGGGAGCATGGAACTAGAGGATCTTGAAGGTGCCTTCCAACCCAACTCATTCTATGAGTGCCTTGAGCAACCTGGGCAAGTAGGAGGTGTCCCTGCCCATGGCAGAGGAGTTGGAACTGGTTGACTTTCAAGGTCCCTTCCACCCCTGTAATTCTATGAATAATTCTTCTGCATTTCCTGCAGTTGCACCCCCCCAAGCTCTGCAAGGGTGGAAGAGGACACAGGAGAAGCACTCTGGGGGGTTCACAGACCCAACACAGGGTGAAAGGCTGAGATTCATACCAGAACAGTGCCAGGACTTTCCTCTTTGTCCCATCCCTGCTGGTGAGGGAAGAAGAAGGTGCCTGGGTGCTGCCCCTCGGCTTGTTGGTGCCAAAGGAAAATCAGCCGCCTGCGATCTGCTCTGCCATCAGACTTGACATGGACCTGTGAGCTGTGTCCGTTAGCGGGGAGACACCAGCTGCTGAGGCCCTCGGGAGAGTCCCAGAGCCGCGCAGGAGGGACGGGTAAACGAATTGTGTCACTCTGCAGTGTCTTGGAAAGGGACAGCAATGCACCGCAAGGCTGCGCCTAGGAGATGTCGCCGCGCAAAGCGGGGGACGGGGTGAGCGGAGCGGAGCCAGCGATCGCCTCCCGGCGATCGCCTCCCAGCGCCGAGTTGCCAGCGCCCCTCCTGCAGGCAGGACCACCACCTTAATTGCAAGTCCAGAGGCACGCAGCCCGCCCACCCCTCCTGCCTCCAGGGAGTGCAGGCAGCCTCCGTTTGGGAAGCCTTCGCTATTTCCTCGTGGTGGATTTCGGCGTCATTAAGTGTGGGAAATCATCTGAAGTGTTCACTGCATTTCGGAGCTTCATGCCACCTCTGGTTTTGGGGACCTCACTCCAAGGAGGATACTGAGGGACTGAAGCAGGTGCAGAGAAGGGCAATAAAGGTGTGGAAGGGTCTGCAGGAGCGGGCTGGAGAGGAGCAGCTGAGGGAGCTCAGCGTTTAGTGTGGAGTAGGCTGAGGGGAAACCTCATTGCTCCCTACAGCTCCATGACAGGAGGCTGCAGTGAGGTGGGGGTTGGGCTCTGCTCCCTAGTCTCAGGTAACAGGAGAGAAACTGGCCTGAAACTGTGCCAGGGGAGACTGAAGTTGGCCACGAGGAACAATTTCTGTGCTGTCAGAGTGGTCAGGGATCGGAACTGCCCAGGGAGGTGGTGGAGTCCCCATTCCTGCAGGTGTTACCTGGGACCATGGTTTAGTGGCCATGGTGGTGCTGGGTTGGTGTCTGCACTGGATGAGCTTGGAGGCCTCTTCCAACTCAAACAGTTCTATGAATGATCAGAGTTCTGATGGAGCAGGATGTCTTCTGGCAAAGAGCAGGAAGAAAGTCCCAAAGCCTGCAGATCCCACAGGCTGGTGAAGAGTCAGACTTGGTAGATGATTCAGGTCTGCAGCTGGTGATGCTTTTACTGGAGGAACACATCTCCTGTAAAACCATGAAATGTCTGGCAGGTACAAGCATGGAATGCTGGCAGACTTACAGGAAGCAGTCACACATGTCTGGGAAGGACTGACAGACAGCAGCACACTGTGAGGGTCAAGGCGCAAAACCATCTGAACAAGTGCTCCCAGGGCCCAGCCCTGGACCAGGGAAGGAGCAGGCAGTGGAGGTGGTTATTGAGCACAGCACTAGGGGTACCCAAGCACAGCAAAACAGCACATCAGTGAGGGTGGTGAAACACCTTCTGAGGCTTCTCAAACATGTGGTTGAGACCTATCTCTGAAGACATTCAAGGCCAGACCTTGACGTGGCCCTGTGCAGTCTGATCTAGTTGGAGATGTGGGAGGTGGTGGAATTGCCGTCCCTGGATGTGTTCAAGAAAAGCCTGGATGAGGCACTTAGTGCCATGGTTTAGTTGACTGGATAGGGCTGGGTGCTAGGTTGGACTGCATGATCTTGGAAGTCTCTTCCGACTTGGTTGATTCTATGATTGTATGATTCTATGTCCTTGTTGACTGCAGGGGGGGGTGGACAAGATGCCTTTGGAGGGCCTCTTCCAACTTGATGCAATCTGTGAGTCTGTGAATCTCTGTCAGAAAAGATGCAGGCAAATGGGACATGTCTCAAGAGAAGTCTCCTAGAATAACCTGTGACCTGAAAACCTTCCTTCTATTAAGATACTGAAGAAGAAGCAACCCCATTGGCTGGTCTAAGGGTTAGCTAAAGAGCCACTTTGACCTAACTGGTGTAGAGGCTTTGAGCACGAGGCTGGTGGAGGAAAGCTCCAGTGCTGAACACAAATCCAGAAGAGGAGTCACGAGCAGAGCCAGACAAATGCAGGCTATGGCATCACACTGAAGATAGCTGAGCACTGAGCCATCTTCCCCAGCAATGAAGTGGGTTTGCCCACCTATCCAAAGGGTGAGTATCAAAAGATTAAACTCAATGCTGGTCTTCATCTAACTGGGAAAAGTTGATAGTATCAAACCTTTTCATACAAGAAGCCAGGGCAGGTATGTTGTGCTCCCTCCTGGCCTCCCTACATCTGTCTCTACACACTGGCCGTCAGTGGGAGCATGATGGCCTGTGAAGGTCTCAGTGGGGAAGAACATGAAGCATCTCCTCCACTGCTGGGTCATAAGTGGTGGAATGTGCCTTTCTCTGAACTTTGGAGATATTGGGCTGCTTTGATTATGGCACAACAAACAATGTGGTAGGCAAATGCCTTTGAAGTGGAGGCTGGAAGAGGTTATCAAACTTCCCACATCAATTTACTGTAGCACCTCACGTGGCTCTCACCACAGGGAATGGTTCCGTCCTTGGCAGGTACAGGTTCACAGCACCACAGCATGGCAGGAGGTGGAACTGACCTCTGGAGATGGAGACCAAGCTCCCTGCCTAAAGAAGGTCATGCAAGAACACATCCAGGTGAGTTTTGA
The DNA here is from genome assembly GCA_013400475.1 of Tricholaema leucomelas. Lineage (NCBI taxonomy): Eukaryota > Metazoa > Chordata > Aves > Piciformes > Lybiidae > Tricholaema lacrymosa > Tricholaema leucomelas. The sequence continues at coordinate 10,929 of WAAF01017503.1, read as the reverse complement.
ATGTCTGCAGAAATGGTGACGCCACCACCTCCCTGGGCAGCCTCTTCCAATTCTTGACCACTCCTGAAATTGGTTCCTCATATCCAACCTCAACCTCCCTGGCACAATTCCAGGCCGTTTCCTCTCCTTCTATCACCTGAGGCTAGGGAGCAGAGCCCAACCCCCCACCTCACTGCAGCCTCCTCTCAGGGAGCTGCTCTCTTCTCCACATTAAACACTCTGAGCTCCCTCAGCTGCTCCTCCCCAGCCCTCTTCTTCAGACCCTTCCCCACCAATGTTGCTCTTCTGGGAGTGAGGCCCCCAAAACTGACCCCAGCACTAAAGCTGTGGCCTCACTGGTGCCCAGCTTAGGGGCACAATTCCTGCCCTGCTCCTGCTGCCCACACCATTGCTAGAACTATTGGAATTCTTTTGGTTGGAAAAGACCCCCAAGATTTTCAAATCCAAGCATCAACCTAGAACCACAGAATCACAGAAACCATCCAGCTGGAAGGGACCTCCAAGCTCATTCAGTCCAACCTTGCACCCACTGCTGAAGCGTCACCACCAAACCACGTCCCTAAATGCCTGGTCCTTAAACACCTCCAGGGACAACGACTCCACCACCGCACTGGGCTGAGCATTCCAACACCACCTCGGCCACCAAGGCTTTCCCCACACAGGTGACAAACTGCTGACAATGGGAATCATCTGAATATTAAGTTGATCAAAGCAGTGCCATCAGAAGGGGATCAGAGGAGGGGAGGGGGAGGCAGGAAGAGCTTCCCCCGGCTGGTAACGAGCAATCCATGTCACTTTTTTTTTCCCTCCCTGTGTACTCTTGCTCTGTCCCATTTGTCTAGCAGTAATCTACATTTCAAATGATTACATGGGAAGCTGAAGTGGTAGTGACAGGGATAAACGAAGCTTGTTAAACTAATAGCTGCACTAATGCCCAAATATGTGAACTTCCAGAGGCAGGCAGCACCGGAGGCTGCCGGAGCTGTCAGCCCTGCTCCCCCTGGGCTCGTCCGCCAGCCGCTGCCACATGATGAATGGCCCTGTCGAGGAAATTCATCCGGGGCCCAATTAAACAGGCAGAAATGAACTAGAGCCGTCAACCAGGGAGAGAGGGAGGGAGAGGAGAGCAGGGGAGGGAGGAAGAAAGAGAAGATTTACAAAAAAAACCCACCCAGGCGGGGTGGTGGGAGGAGGGGAGGAATCTTCCTCACCAAGTCAAGGAAGCCACGGTGCGCTGGAGTCATTCTGTCAGAAAATGGCCATTTAATGCTTTGCCGAGCCCACGACAGATAAGTCATCTGAGGCAGCTTCAATGCAGTCCCAGGGCGTTTCATTTATTAATTATCAGCTCCGAAGCGGGGGCTGTAAGCCAGCCTCTCCCTCCCCCCCAGTCCCTCTTCCCCTGCCGGCGCTGTCAGCGCCTCGACGCCTCTCCCCTGTCAGGCGGTGGCGGGCGAGGTGGGCACGGAGGAGCAGTTGGGAGCTCTTCATGTGTCCTACTTCACCTTCCTCACAGGGCTTGCAGGCTCACAGATCGCTTTGGCTTGGAGGGAACTCTCAAAAGGCATCTTGTCCAAGAGCCCTGCAGGCAGCAGGGACACCTCCAGCTAGAGCAGGCTGCCCAGGAACACATCAAGCCTGATTTTGAATGTCTTAGGGATAGGGCCTCAACCACCTCCCCGGGCAGCCTGTTACAGATTACCAAACTTCAGCTTCACCCCAGCCTCGGTTTATCTTTCTCATTCCTCCTCATCTTCTCCCTAAAGCCTCCATCTCCCTGGAATGGACTGGCTGGACTCCACACAATGGTCTGTGCTGCCCCACCATGTCCCTTCCCTCCTCTCATGATGACCAGAGCCACATGCTATTTCAGCACTAGAAGGGTTTGCCCAGAGAGGTGGTGGAAGCCCCATCCCTGGAAACATTCCAGGTGAGGCTGGACAGGGCTCTGAATGTCTCTGCTCACTGCAGAGAGCTTGGACAAGATGACCTTCTAAATCAAGACATCATGCCACGAGAAGTCACACTTGCTGCAGGTGCATCGGGGGCCAGCACCAGGGACAAAGCAGCCCTTAGAAGCCTGTTTCCCCTTGGGAAGCACAAAGGTGTGCTGGTTGACTTCACTTGAGCACCTCTCCTGCTACATGGATAACCTCACATCACCCATGCCCTCACTTCACTTCACTTGGTGCTGCCCATCACTGAGAAGCCAAAGCTGAGAGCCCTGAGGCTGAGAGCCTGGAGAAGAGCAGCCCCAGAAAATTTCTGATCAATGCTCAGCAAGAGCTAAAGGACATGTTGGGGGCAAGAGGATGGGGCCAGACTCTGCTCAGTGGTGCCCAGGGACAAGACAAGGGGCAAGTGGCACAAATATCTGAGCAGGGTGAGTAACTTGTTTGTTGTGAGAGTGTTGGAGGGCTGGAGCAGGCTGCCCAGAGAAGCTGTGGAGTCTCCTTGTCTGCAGAGCTTCCAACCACCCTGGCCATTGTGCCCCTGGGCAAGCTGCTGTGGGTGCCCTGCTGGAGGAGGGGGTTGGACTGGGTGATCTCCAGAGGTCCCTTCCAATCCCACCATGCTGGGATCTGGGGGTTCTGCGATTGCAGGCAAAGCAGGTGGGTGAAGCCTGTCACGGCTGAGCTGCTGAGTTGGGTGAACCCTCAAGTTGTTGTCTCTGGTGGGCTTCTTTCAGCACAGTTGGTGACAGCCAGCAGTGCTCACAGCTGCTGCTGGGGGAGGGCAGACCCCCGGCTCACCCTGCTCCTGTCTGTGCTGTGCAGAGCACAGCTGCTGTCATAGTTTTTTTAACTGGGCCACAAACATCAGCATGGGGAATGTAAAGAGCTGCTGGTGGGAGGGAGGATATTGAATGGAGGGCAGTTATAGCACCCAGCCCAGAAGAACCCAGGGGCCCTGTACTCTAGCAGAGTGAAGAGGAGGCTGCCAGTGGAGTCACTTATGAAGATGATGAGCCAGCTGCGACTGACCTCCACAGGACTTCAGAAGAGCCAGAAACCATGTAGTGGACATCCCTAAACTCCTGCTGATCAGGGCTGGCTTCTTCTCCTCTCCTTAGGAGGCACAAGGAGAAAGACTGACTGAGACAGGGCTGGTCAGGGACATGCTGGCAGGGAATGTGTGTCCCTGAAGTTATTCCTGGTGCTTTCTCCAAAGCTTGGGTTCTCTTCCTGCCCTCCACACAGACACCACCAGGCACATCCAGGGAGGCCTCAGCACCATGCAAGGCAGAAGATGTCACCATGGGATGCTAATGCAGGGCACAGGATGAAGTTTCGTTGTTGCGGCAGCTTTCATGGCCAGCGAATTTGAGTCCCTTGCTGGGAGGGGAGCATCCAAGGTGTCACCCAGTGCCTGAAGGAGGACTGAGGGGCCTGGGCTGTTCAGTCTTGAGAAGACTGAGAGGGGATCTGCTCAGCAGGGGGTGGGGGTGGCCCTGCTAATGTTGGAATACTCCCCTTTGAGTAACTGAAGGTGAAACGACATCAAGCAGCTGCTGAACTGGGGTTGTCAGACTGGACCGCAGCAGAGGGGAAATGTGAGCAGGAACACATCGCCAAAAGCAGGGAGATCACCACTGCGCTGCCTTGAGAATGGTGGCATTGTCGCAGGAGCCGTTTCAAGCTTCTTGGCGGCAGTGGGCAGCGCAGGGCCGTGCGCCGCCGTCCTCTCTAGGCCGCAGGCAGCGCGAAGCGAGGCCGGGTCACAGGGCTGGTGTCCGGGATGCAAGTAAGGATCGGCGGGGAGCAGGGCCGTGGCCCGCGGTCTTCTCCAGGCCGCAGGCTGCGCAAAGTGGGGCCGTTGCCCTGGAGCCGGTGTCCGAGACGCCAGCAGGGAACCGAGATGCCCAACGGTGCGGGGCCGGGCAGAGCGGCGGGGAGCAGGGCCGTGCCATGGGGCTTGTGTCCGGGACACAGGTAGGTTGGTGAGCACAGAGGTGCGGGACTGTACTGCGGGGCTGGTGGCCGGGTCACAGGCAGGGCAGTGAGCCCAGAGGTGCAGGGCCGTGCCATGGGGCTGGTGTCCGGGTCATAGGTAGGGAGGTGTGCCCGGAGATGCAGGGCCGTTGCCATGGGGCTGGTGTCCGGGACGCAGGCAGACAGCGGGGCCGGGCGGAGCGGCGGGGAGCGGGGCTGTGCTCCGCCGTCTATGCCGTAGGCAGAGGGAAGCGGGGTCGTTGCCATGGGGCTTGTGTCCGGGACGCAGGTAGAGAGGTGAGGAACCCAACAGAGCAGCGCCGGGCGGAGCGGCGGGGCCGAAGGGCCGTGCCCCGTGGCTGCCTGAGGCGGAGCCCTGCAGGCATGCAGACACAGGCGGGAAGGGAGAGCCCAGGACCCGGGCAGAGTAAGTAGCGCGAAGCTGTGGCGTGGCGCGGCGCGGCGTAGGGCGGAGAACGGAGCCGAGAGACTTCCTCCGCCCCCCTGCCCCCTTCTGCTTCCCCGGACGTTGCCTCGTTTTCCCCTTGACCCCATCTCATCAAGCCCCGGGTCGAGGGCACCGTCCCCACACCATGGGCACCCACGACCCTCAGTGGCACTGTTTGCGCCAACGAAACACTTGGGGTCTCACGTGCTGCAGTCTCCTGTCATGGAGCTGTAGAGAGCAATGAGTTCTCCCCTCAACCTCCTCTTACCCACACTAAACACCCCCAGCTCCCTCAGCTGCTCTTCCACAGCCCTCTTCTACAGACCCCTCTCCACCTTTGTTGCCCTTCTCTGGACCTGCTCCTGCCCCTCGGTATCCTTCTGGGAGGGAGGGGCCCAGAACTGAACCCTGCGCTCAAGATGTGGCCTCAGCAGTGCCCCGCACTGGGGCACAATCCCTGCCCTGCTTCTGCTGCCCACACCATTACTGATCCGCACTGCTGGCTCATCTCCACCTGCTGTCACCCAGTACTCTCAGGGCCTTTTCTTCCCCCGGGCACTTTTCAGCCACTCTGCCCCAGCCTGGAGTTTTCATGGGGTTGTTGTGACCCAAAGGCAGGACCCAGCACTTGGCCTTGTTGGACCTCATCCCATTGCTCTCGGTCCATGGATCCAGTGTGGCAGAAATTGCCCTAGTCTGTACATCCCAGTAGTGTTCTTGATCTGGGTTCCACCTCCTCTGGTCTTTTGATGCAACAGCCATCTCCAAGAGACATCAGTGCAATGGGCATTGGCACAACCCCATCTGCAATAAGTTCCACCACAAACTAGTGTGTTGTGGAATCCCTGGGAAGGGACCTCAGAGCTTATCTCCTCCAACCTCCTAGGTCACCCTGCTTTGCCTGGGGTAGGGTTAAATCACCTCTGGTGATCTCCAGACATTGCTTCCAGCCTTTACCATTCTCTGGTTGTAAATGGGGTAAAAAATGCCAAGTTGAGAAGGAAAAGATTTTTCTTACCAAGAATCAGCTCAGTAAAATGCTAATGATAGTCACTGATTAGAAACTGCTGCTCAGGTTCTGGGAGGTTCCCTCTGGGTTTCCTGCAGCTTTTGTCATCATGGGGAAAGAAGCTTTCAGCAAATCAAATTCAGGGGTTGCTTCCTTGAGAAAAAAAAAAAAAAATCATTTATTTTAATGCTTGGCTGTGCCCAAGCCAGGAGGGACTTTCCAGTTAAGTGATGGAAGACCCAGGTTATGAGTTCTGAGAGAAGTCTCTCATGGCAAGATGCTCTCTCAGGTAGGCATAGAGGAACCCCTGGCAAATTGGTGGTGATGCTTCTCTTAATTAAAAAGAATAATCTTGATATTAAAAATGAATTATGAACTTCTTTGCCTCCATTAATGAGGGGAAAAGCTTTCTACCAACCAGAGAAAACTGTTCCATCAGTAAATGCAGATCTTTGAGGAGTGTGGTGCTCAGCTTCATAGAATCGTGGAGTAGGTTGGGTTGGAAGGGACCTCTAAAGGTCATCCAGTCTGAACCCCTGCAGTAAGCAAGGGCATCCTCAGTGAGATCAGGTAGCTTAGAGCCTTGTTAAGTCTCAAACTCCAGCAAAAGTCCTGAGGTGTCCACTTCCATTAGCAGAACCAGAAGCCATGGTCAGCTAACCTCATCTGCAGCTGGAGAAGTGTCACAGTATCCCGGCATGGTGGGGTTGGAAAGGACTTCTGGATATCACCCAGTCCAACTCCCCTTCTCCAGTAGGGCACCCACAGCAGCTTGCCCAGGAGCATAATGACCAGGGGCAGTTGGAAGCTCTGCAGACAAGGAGACTCCACAACTTCTCTGGGCAGCCTGCTCCAGCTCTCTGGCACGCACACACTAAACTAGTTGCTCCTCCTGCTCAGCTGCAACCTCCTGGGTCCCAGTTTGTGCCCATTGCCCCTTGTCCTGTCCCTGGACACCACTGAGCAGAGACAGGCCTCATCCTCTTGCCCACCACATGTGCTTTAGTTATTGGTGAGCACTGATCAGTTCCCCTCTAGGGCTGCTCTTCTCCAGGTCCTCAGCCTCAGTTAAGAGAGCAAATTTGGATGCAGGCAACACCAAATTAGTACAATGAATGCCAGTATCTGACACTCACCATGCAGCTGGTCAAGCCCGGTTTTGGAGATTTCCAAATCACATTACTGCTGCAGCAGGTTTGAAGAAGAATTTACAGCACCACAAGTAAGGCTGAGCTTGGCATCATAGAATCCCGGACTGGTTTGGATTGGAAGACACTTTCCAAGGCCATCCAGTCAAATCCCCTGTAGCCAGCAGGGACATTCCCAACCACAGCAGGCTTCTCACAGCCCCAGACAACCTGACCTGCAGTGGTGCCAGCCATGGGGCAGCTTCCACCTCTCTGGGCACCCTGGGCCAGGCTCTCTCCACCCTCAGGGTCAAACTTTTCTCCCTTCTCTTCATTCTCAATGTCTTTCTTTGAGTCCAAACCATCCCCCCTTGGCCTGTCACAACAGGTTCTGCTCAGAAGTCTGTCCCCAGCTTTCTGCACCCAGAGACTTTGCTGGGGAGCGTAGGGGTTCTCCAGCACATGGGAGCTGGAGCTGGGGGTGATTACTGCATGTTGGCAGAGTGCTCCGCAGTCTGCACCAGTCCTCTTCACACGGTGGCTCCCCACAAGGCCCTTGTGAGTGTCCTGCAGTGGAAACCACAACAGCAAACAGACAAATCACCCAAGTGCTTGTGGCTCCTCCAAGATGCTCCCCTGTAAATATCTTCAGCTTCTTCTCTTGCTCCAGGCTTTTCCTTCCACTTTCTCTGTCTCTCAGAGCATCCTCGGGGAAGGCCTAGTTGCAAAATCATTTCTTAGTGGTGTCACAGAGTGTGCTGGGAGACCTTTTACCACTGGAGGTTCTGGATAGTGAGGACCCACCAATACCTTCTGTGGCTCTCAGATTGCTGATGTCACCTTAGCCCTGCAGTGACAGCAAAATACCAACCTCCTGACCTCTGCTCTGTGGCTGATTCTGACACTGTGGTTTGTTTCCCTGGAGGATGGCCAGGCCTAAGGAGTGCTGGGGAATGGAGTTAGCCCAGCTGGTGTCTGGGCACCAGTGGTGTCTGCCAGGCCTCAGTGCTGGGCCAGGTCTCTTTAACGTCTTTATCCATGGTCCGGGTGAGTACATTGAGGCTCCATCAGGCAGTTTGCAGATGGCACCAAACTGGTGATCTGCTGGAGGGCAGGAAGGGTCTGCAGAGGGACCTGGCCAGACTGCATCTATGGGCTGAGTCCAACAGGATAGGGTTGAACAAGGCTAAGTGCTGGGTCCTGCCCTTGGGTCACAACAGCCCCATGAAGGCCTTTCTATGTGTTTTGTGTAATGAAGAACTGAAGTTTCAGTGGTTTCAGTTCCTGAAGACCAGAAACTAGACATGTGGTGCTGAGAGGGGTTTCCACAGAGTCTGCCTCTTGGGTACTTGCAGAAGGGTGGGATTTTCTTACAGCCAAATTTCCCACATCCCTCATTGACCACATTATCTAAAATCAGTACAATACAGGGGAGCTGCTTTGATACTCAGATCTAAAACAAAAATGTACCCCAAAACCCCCTGCCAACCTGCCATGTGATGTAATTTTCAGCTTTGATTTATCTTTTTGTTACCAACCTCATCCTGCTGCAGCTTGCATCTTAGTGGTAGTGAATACTTATTTTATGTTTATTTTGTTGACTGCAGGTTGCCACCCTGAACTCCAAGGACAGCTCTTGCATTCTGAAGGATTATTATTTTACACAAGTCCAGAAAGATTGGCCTGAGCACACTGTCACAGAGAAGCAGTCAGTGGAGTTAATACTTTCTAGGTAAGTTCAGTCTCTAGGGGAAGAGAAAACAGCCACTTAAAAACTCAAACTCTTTCCTGGGAAATGAAGTCTCCCCTATGTAAAAAAGAAAGAGCTCTGACCTGGACATCTTGTAAGCTAAAATGCTGTGTCCTCCTTACAGGAAATTAAATGCCCCTCAGAATGAGACCAGCAGCACTGCTGAGCAACAGCCTGCTGAGAGAGAGGAGCCATCACCCCCTTCATAGGTAGCTGCCACCAGCAGTACTGTGACATCAGCCCTGGAGCCGAGAACACCATGACAACATGAGTCACGGAAGCACCATGGTGACTGCTGTTCTGCTGCAACAAGCCCTTGATTCTTGTGGTGTCCACCTGCTGGTGGCCAGGGTCTCAGCATCCTCATGATCATATTTCCCCGTGGACGCATCTGTTCCCATGGACGCCTCCAGAGAGGTGGGAGATACTTCCCCTGTGGAACCATTCCAGGTCAGGTGGGATGGGACTCTGAACAACCTGCTCATCCCTTCCAACCCAACCCAGTAATTCTATGATTGAAGATGTCCCAGGTGAGGGTGGACAAGGCTTGCAGCAGCCTGGTCTAGTTGAGATGTCCCTGCCCTTGGCAAGAGATTGGAACTAGATGAGAAGTAGCTCTGAGGCCCTGCTGAGAGGCAGCCAGATGGGGATGTAGATGATGAGCAACCTCTAGCAGAGGTCTCACCAGGGTCAGGTAGGACTTGCAGCCATGTCGCTGCCTCTGCCACAGGGATGAGCTGCAGTGGTTGGAGACTCCCTTCTGAAGGGAATGGAGGGTGCAATATGCCAGGCTGACTGTCTCCATAGGGAAGTCTGCAGCCTTCCTGGAGCTTGGATCAGGGGCAGCACCAGGAGCCTCCCCAGCCTGGTGTGGCTGTCAGACTCCTACCCACTGCTGACCTCCCAGACAGGTGGGTTGGAAGCTGCAGCCCACAGTCTGAAGGGAACGAGGAGAGACTGCAAGGCCTTGGGAAGGTTGGTGAAGGAGCCTGGGGCACAGGGAATTTTCTCTGCCCTCCTGCCAGTTGCAGGAGATGGCAGGGGGTGGCATAGTCCTTTAACACCTGAGTGCCAGCCTGGTGCAGGCAGGGCTTTGGGCGCTTCAGGCAGGGCTTTGGGCTCTCTGCTCATGGCTGGTTTTGTCAGACCCCAGGCCTGGCAGGCACAGATGGGAGAGGCTGCTCTGGCAGGGGGAAGAGGGTCCTAGGGCAAGTATTAGCAGGGCTCTTGCCCAGAGTTTTCAACTGGGTGTGAAGGAGGAAAGGGCTGCAGCTGGGGTGGCACCAGTGGGACACTGCTCTGGTGGTCATGGAGAGCAGAAGGCCTCCTGCCTCCTAGGCTGGGCTCAGCCTGCTCAGCTCGGCCTTGGTGGTTGCTTCTGGTGGGACATGACTTAGAATCATGGAATCTGGAATCATGAATGGTTTGGGTGGGAAGAGGCATCTAGAGTTGATCTAGTCCAACCCCCTGCAGGCAGCAGGGACATCCCCAGCTAGGTGAGGAGGTGTGAGGGGCCCAGAATTCACCCCAGGATTCGAGTTGCTCAAGGACCCCAGGACCTGTGCTGAGCAAAGGGGCACAGTCCCTGCCCTTGCTGCCCACATCTTTGCTGATCCAGCCCAGGATGCTGGTGGCCTTCTTGGTCATCTGAGCACCCCAGTGCAGGTGGCACAGGGAAGTGGCAGCAGGAGTCAGGTGTCTGTGTGGGGCAGGGGTCCTGTTTGGGGGGCAATGACAGACATGGTGGGACTGCTGACATGGCTTGGATGTGGTCAGGGAGGGCTGTGTCCTTCTGACAGACAGGTCACCAGGGTGAGGTAGTGGAGTTGCTCTGTGTGTGACAGAGCAGTCACAGTGTGCTGAGTTCTGTCCAGGGGCAGTTTGTGGGTGGGAATGAAGGGGCAGGCTGGGATAGGTGGCACCGTGGCTGATAGCAGTCTCACAACTCTGCTTCTCATGCAAGTTTTAGCTGCCTGAGTATTTTCTGGAAAGCCTCCTCAGGCAGCCAGCCACAGTCCAGGAGGTTTTTCCACTGCACTGATGGTGACTTCTTGATGCAAGTGATGGATGAGTAAATTAGGAGAGGAGCACTTCTGGGTCTCCCACTGACCAATGTGGGGGGTCTGGCTAAAGCAGTTGAGACCAGCCTTGGCTGCAGTGGCCATGAGGTGGTGGAGTTCAGGATTTTCTGTGTTAAGAACAGAGCATAAAGCAGGGTGGACTTCAGCAGGGTCAACTTTGTCTCATCAGCCAATTGCTAGAGGAAATTTCATGAGACAGGGGAGGAGAAAGTGAAGGGGCTCAGGACAGTTGGTTAACATTAAAGATACTGGATTCTTACATGATCAAGATTAAAGCGTCCATAAGGGTGAGTTATGAAGCATTTAATGAAGAAGAGAAGCCAGTAGGCCGCAAGGAAGATTATGAGCTTGAAGCACAAGATAGGACACAAGACAACGAAACAAGAACTTCCTCTTCTTCTTGTTCTTCTACTTCTTCCTCTTCCGCTTCTTCTGCTTCCTCTTCTTTTCTCTATTCTTCTTTTTCTCTTAATGTCAAATCATCGGAGGAAGAGGAGGAAGAAGACAAAGAGAATCCACTTTTTCTGGGTGCTCTTTCTCTTCTTCCTCAACTTCCTCCTCTTCTTCTTCCTCCTCCTCTTC
>WAAF01017502.1:43260-87651 GCA_013400475.1 Tricholaema leucomelas | reverse complement strand
CCTGTGCAGCCCATTCCAATGCCAAATCACTCTCTGTGAAGAACTTCCTCCCAACATCCAGCCTATACTTTCCCTGGCACAACTTGAAACTGTGTCCCCTTGTTCTATCGCTGGTTGCCTGGGAGAAGAGACCAACCCCCACCTGGCTACAACCTGCTTTCAGGTAGCAAGCTGTAGGTGATAATTGCCGTGTAATGACCCTTAACTCTTCCTGTGGGCTGTCTCGGTCTCACCACGACTTAATGGCACTGCTACCAGCACATACCAGGTTTTTGCACAAGTTGTTTGTTGGTCAAAATCTGAGCAATAGTTGCATGAATAGCCACACATCATAAAAATAAAGGCTTAAACGTGTTTCATGAAATGGAAGGAGGTATGATCAGGTATCAGTTTGCAGATGACCTTTCTAGAAAACATAAATTCTTTTTGATATTTTAAAGACATTGGTTAGCACGAAAGGTGGCAAATGTGGTTTAGTAACTTCTGTCATATCATGTGTATTTTACCAGTGAAAATTCAAATTAAATGGAAGCAGGTCACCAAAAAAAAAAAAAAAAAAAGGAAACAATGGAAAGTTGAACAGCCTCTTGGAGCAGAAAAAAAAAAGAACACTTGAAGGCAACTACATACAGAGAAGTTAAAACCTCTGAGGCTCTGAGTGATTGTCTAGAAGATGAGGGACAATCTGAAGAGCTTATCACATATGCTTACTGTGCTAGTTTGAGGCTAAGTAAAATATTTTACTGAGAGAAATTAAGATTATAGGCTGTGAAAAGGAAACAGTTGCGATGTCTGCTTCACTCATAGGCTTGCTGAGATGTACAAAAACAAGAACACAAAACATAGATAAGACAGTCGGTGTGTGTCTCTGGGAGCCTCTGTTTTCTCCCTGGTCTGCTTTCTGTGTAACTAATCCTGCTTTCTAACCCCCCTTGCTGACCCTTCAAGCTCATCTTGCACATAAGGCAAACTCTGAGATAAGGTAGAGGGATGGGAAGAAGGTGGAAGGGTGGTTGGGAGCCCCTCCTGGAGACTCTGATTTCTGGGAAGGGTTGCTGTGTTTCTGTATTACTTTTAACTTGTCTATTTCTGTATAAAGCTGTATATATTGTAAATATCTGCTTGCATATTGTGCTGAGCTGTAAATATAAAGCTTCATTCCTTAACTTCCAGCTGGGCTGAGTCTAGTCTGGGTGATTTCATTAGAGTGGGGGAGGGGCGGCAGGTAACACCCAAATCATTGCGCTTAACCTGCTTATATCCTGCTATAACCCCTGGCTTTCAGCCACAGATGGATGAATGGAAGATACTGAGGCTTGCTCTGAAACAGGGTTTCAAAGCATATCCAACCAAAACACAGAGAATATACATTTGCACTGTATGAGAATTATTTCCTCTCAAACAATGTGTCTTCTTTTTCTTTCTTCAAGACTGAAGAGAGTGAATGAAACAGAACAGGAAAAAAATACTGAAATAAAGGATTTGAAGTGACAAAGGAGAGAGAAATGCGAGGCTTTCAGGGAAAAAGTCAAACATCTGAACAGGCTTCTGGAGAGCTTTGGCTTCATTTCTACTTGTAGGAAAACACCAAATATGGAAAAGACAAGCTCTATTTAAAAGAGTATAATGAAGAATCAGCTGTATTGTAAAGCACGGATTTATCATAATTTTTCTATGCATTTTCATTTTTCCTCATTTTTTTTCTGTTTCAAGGCTTATTAAAAATGCACTATCTGTCTCTTTGTGATTCTGTTTGCTAACAATTATCACCAATCTGCTAACGGAAAAAACAAGAAAAGATGTGCAAAATTCTAGAATTTATAGTAGTTGATCCTGGATCCAGAAAATAACCAGTTAGATCCCTACAGCAGCACTGGAACTCTGGCCAGAAAACAGAAGTGTGAGAGATTAGAGGCTGGTGTGTTGATCTTGAATCAGTTTGATGAGTAATAGAGGAATGTTGCTTGGTCTTGTTTCTGCATGGCTCAGAGCCCAGTTCAGAATGAAAAGTCTCTACTATGGTAATAAAGAAAAACTGAGAAGAAAGGGTACTCACCAGACAGGCAATAAAATGAAGCTTTTGTTCATCACAGAATCAGTAAATAATTCATGCAGAAAGAGCCCTGTGGAGGTCATCTGGTTGTTGCTCATCACTGCCACCAAAACGAGGTCAACTTCAAATTCCATCCAGTTTCAGGGATAGATCATATTGCTTGATGTTTTCTTTGATCACGGACTGAATATCTCCAAAGATAGGGATGATGTAGCCTCATCATTCCTGTATTTGTCTGACCTTGTGGTGTGATCTTTTCTTACACTGAATTGGAAGTCCAAATGTTCCTTGCATGTTTCTCGTCTTTGTGCACTTCCCAGAAGTGTCTATGCTCTCACTTTAGGTATCTGAAGACAGCATTTTCTCCTTTATCTGTCTTCTCCAGTATAAACTAACCCATTTCTTTAGCCTAGCCTTATTTGCCCTCCTTCCTGTGATCATCTTTATGGTGCTCCACTGGACTCCAATTTGTCAATACATCTCTTCTATAAGGAAACCCAAGATGTGATGCTGTGTCGAATAGAGGGGAATAAACACTTCCCATAGTGTGCTGGCTACATTCTTGCATATAGGCATGGACTACCCAACATATGAATGGTCTTCTTCACCAAGGGAGGACATGGCAATTCTTGTTCTATTTATCATTCAGCAGGACACCTAGACTTTTTTTCCCAAAAAAGTGCTATCTGTTCATAGTGCAGCATGTACTCTGCATGCAGTAAGTGCAACACTCTGCCTTTACTGAACTTCACGGAAGCTTTAATCACTCACAAAATCCTATCATAGAATCATAGAATCAACCAGGTTGGAAGAGACCTCCAAGATCATCCAGGCCAACCTAGCACCCAGCCCTATCCAGTCAATTAGACCATGGCATTAAGTGCCTCATCCAGTTTTTTATTTGAACACCTCTAGGGATGGTGACTTCACCACCTCCCTGCTGGAATGGGCAGCCCATTCCAATGGCAAATCACTCTCTCTGGCAAGAACTTCCTCATAACATCCACCCTATACCTCCCCTGGCACACTTTGAGACTGTGTCCCCTTGTTCTATTGCTGGTTGTCTGGGAGAAGAGACCAACCCACCTGGCATTTCTTCAGTCTGTCAAGATCTCCGTGTCTGACAGTCTCACACTCCAGGTGAACACCACTACTGACTCTGGCTTGATATACTAACAGTAAACAAGGATTAGGGACTTTGCTCTACTCTATGAGGGTTTGATTTCTTTAGTGTGGTAGAATTCTGACCCGTTTCCTGAATAGAGGTGCATATTAGAGGCAAAAAATACTACATCAATTATTGTATTTTTTTCCCTGTTCTATAAAGATATGTAACAGCTTCCAACAGAATTTGTCTTCTGGGCAAGGAAGAAACCAAAAAAACAAGATGTCCCACAAGATGAATGTGTTTGGGATGTTCCTGCTGCCACGATTCATTTCAGCTCTTTAAGAAAAGTAATCTCCTTCAAGGAGGAAAGCAGTGTTTTACTTTAAAAGTACATTCCAGACAAAGAATATTTGAACAGCTGATTTATAATTTTATCAACATTTCATTTACAATTACTGTAAATGAGAGGGTAGGAAAAGACTGAAATAAGATCCCCAAAAAATTTTTACGAGAAGAAATACTGAATTACTAAAGGAATGAGCTCCCAGGTAGCAATAGTTTAATAAACAAGTGTGATGGTTGGAGGCTAATTGGAATATTTTACTGAGGGAAATTAAATTTTAAGCTGTAAGACGAAAGAAAAAAACCCAACAGTACCCCATATCACTCATTCTTCTGCTGAGAAATGCAACTTGCCAAAATATAGATAAGACACTTCTCACACACTTCTCAGCTCTCAGTTCTGCTTCTTCTCTCTGGTTGCCTCTGCCTTAACTCTAATCTGACCTAACCCTTTATTTCCTCTAACCTTCTTGTTGTCTTTTTTTGACATTTCACCTCAGATCTCTCCAGATTTATCACATGACATATATGGGAATTGATCTGGTTATTTCTGAAGGGAGGGAAGGGCAAGGGAGGAGGTTTGGGTCAGGAGAGTCTTGAAGACTCAGATTTCTGGGAGGGGTATTGTGTTTCTGTATTACTTTTAACTTGTATATAACTGTAAATATTTGTCTATATGTATTCTTGTAAATTGTGCTAAGCTGTAAATATAGCTTCATTCCTTAACTTCCAGCCGTCTGAGTCTAGTCTGGGTGATTTTATTGTGTGCGGGGGTGGGTAACTCCCAAATCATCACAACAAGATAAGACACATGTGCTAGGACCTTGAGTTCATAAACCAGGCTCTGCTGCAGGATTGTTTTGCAGGATGCAGTGCTGTGCACTATGCCCAAGGACCCCAAGCCCCAGTTGCTACTGGATCACAGTGGGGATCCTCATCAGGGTAGAACACAGGCACTGAACGTTTATAATAATACTGAAGCCGTGAAAGCAGTTTTTCCACCACATGAGGGTATTTTTCAGACAAATCATTTTTCTCTTCAGGATCATGAACAATATCAAATAGCCATAGTCTCTTCGTGGGTGGATCGGATGACTGAATCTTTGACTCATTGAACAAAGATGGTGGAGGGAACCAATGACTGCAGCCTGCAGAAACAGGAACAGGCCAAGGGTAAATACTCAGATAGAGATCAGCAGTATGGAGATGGAGAGTTATACTGTTACTTAAGACTTCACTAGGTCCATTGACAAGCCAGTGATGGTTGCTGTACTCCAGCAAGAGAGTCTATCTAATGCAGGGCTATCTACAGAGGAGTCCTATACATATTTAAAATGCTGCACCTTGGGGATTTATACTTTCATTAATGCAATTTAATATAAATTAATTTCATGGACTTTCCTCTTGGATTCAACAACTCTGATGTGTCCCTTCCAAGCTGAGATACTCTATGATACTATGTGGTTTTTTTTTCAGTACCATGAAACTTATTTGTATATCAAATATTCACAAAATGAAAGAATATATTGTTCAAAGTGGTCTCTCAAGATTTTTTTTACAAGTTAGGACAACAACTAGAAGAAATTAAATTACATTAAACAGAATTAAACTGTGTTTGGAGTACACTGTACAAAAAGTTGTTACTTCATTACCTGGATATCCAGTCAGTAACTTCCATTTTCCACGTCGGATCGCTGCATGCATGGATATATTGAAAAGTGTATTGTCCCACAGAGAAGAACTGCTCTGTGGTAAATGTGTCCTGTTGTCAATGCCAAGACCTTAATGAAACAGCAAATAAAGTTAGTTGCATTCTATATGCATTAAGTGATGTTTAGAATTCTGTTGGAAAACAAAGCAGTGTCATAGCAGCAGCATCCCCCCCCCCTTTTTTTTTTGATATATTGGATAAAGAATTTGATAGATAGATATGCAAAGACCTGTGCTATGAGTCACTGGCTGTATTTAACTCAGAACTGTGAACTGCACCCCAGAAGGTTGCCAGTGCAGAATACCACATTTGAGGGTGGATAACAGTACTTATTTCATATAAAGATATTATATGTATGTCTCATATGCCTATAGTAAGATGTCTCATGATTGGAATTCCTAAATTGTCCCAATCAAGTGTCTGTATCTTTTGCCAGTTAGGAATATAGGACTGACAGTTCCCCCGAATCAATGTTACTGCCGTTATTTCTCCTAGATTGCTCCATAGACCAAGTCCCAGGGCCTGACTTGCTTCCACATGGAGAGAGCTGTGTCTCTGGACTGGTTAACTACATTCACAAAGGTGCATATCTGGACAGTGAGGTACTTACATGGCAGAGCACAGCATGAGGCATGTCTTCATACTGTCATTGGCAGAACTGCATGTGTCATGGTCCCATATCCATAGAATAGAATCATAGAATCAACTGGGTTGGAAGAGACCTCCAAGATCATCCAGGCCAACCTATCACCCAACTCTATCCAGTCAACTAGACCATGGCACTTGGTCTTTTCTTGAACACCCCCAGGGACGGTGACTCCACCACCTCCCTGGGCAGCCCATTCCAATGCCAATAACTCTCTCTGGCAAGAATTTCCTCCTAACATCCAGCCTATACCTCCCCTGGCACAACTTGAGACTGTGTCCCTTTGTCCTATTGCTGCTTGCCTGACAGAAGAGACCAACCCCCACCTGGCTACAGCCTCCCTTCAGGTAGACAGCAATGAGGTCCCCCTGAGTCTCCTCTTCTCCAGGCTAAACAACCCCAGCTCCCTCAGCCTCTCCTCATAGGGTTTGTGTTCCAGGCCCCTCACCAGCTATGTTGCCCTTCTCTGGACACATTCCAGCACCTCAACATCTCTCTTGAATTGAGTAACCCAGAACTGGACACAGTACTCAAGGTGTGGCCTGACCAGTGTTGAGTACAGGGGAAGAAGAACCTCCCTCGTCCTACTGGCCACACTGTTCCTGATACAGGCCAGGATGCCATTGGCTCTCTTGGCCACCTGGGCACACTGCTGGCTCATCTTCAGCCTACTATCTGCCAGTACCCCCAGGTCCCTCTCTGCCTGGCTGCTCTCCAGCCACGCTGTCCCCAGCCTGTAGCGCTGCTTTGGGTTGTTGTGACCAAAGTGCAGAACCCTGCACTTGGCCTTG
The DNA here is from genome assembly GCA_013400475.1 of Tricholaema leucomelas. Classification (NCBI taxonomy): domain Eukaryota; kingdom Metazoa; phylum Chordata; class Aves; order Piciformes; family Lybiidae; genus Tricholaema lacrymosa; species Tricholaema leucomelas. Next base: position 81,000 of record WAAF01017502.1, on the reverse strand, counting down.
TTAAATCTCATCTCATTGGCCTCTGCCCACCCATCCAGCCTGTCCAGGTCCCTCTGTAGGGCTCTCCTACCTTCCAACAGATACTGCAGAAAACTGTTCCCAGGTAACTAAGGCTATAAAAAGAGACTACTTGATTAAAGTAGGCGTATACAGTTTGGGGAGGACTCAGGTCATCTTAGATCATGAAGCACTGAAGCTGATAGTGAAAACAACAATCCTCGGTTGAATAAGGGAAAATGGGAAATTTATCTGGAAGATAAATCCCCACAAAGATATGCAATGTCAATAGCAGATACAGTTTAAAGATTAATATTGCTTACTTTTCAACATCACTATGTTATGCACTCTGGTGTACTGTTTGCTACTGGGAATACTCATCTTTGCCATCTACTTTCTTAGAGAGCACAATCACAGACATGAAGCAGATGAAAAACAAAGACATATTCTTTCAACATTACATCTCAAAATGAAAATATTAAGGCTTTGTCTAAAGGAAAAAAGATATGAGTTTGCATTCCTGATTTTAGAGTTTAGCGTGGAGAATATGCTTCTGATCACTGAGCTACAGTATATAAAGCCATAGTAATTATGCAAGATAAACTATTAAAAATATATTAAATAAACAGTATCGAAGATTCTCATTTCAGATGTGCTTTGCAAAATATCCACAACCTCTCTGGGCAGCCTGTTCCAGTGCTCTGTCACCCTCACTGTAGAGAAGTTTCTCCTCACTTTGAGCTGAAACCCTGTATGTTCCAGTTTGTAGGTGTTGCTCCTTGGTTTATTGTTGCTGATGGCCAAAAAGAGATCGGTCTCATCCACTTGACCCACATCCCTCAGATATTTATAGATACTGATCAGATCCACTCTCAGTCTTTTCTTCTCAAGACTAAAAAGCCCCAGGTTCTCAGTCTCTCTTCATAAGGAAGATGCTTAATTCCCTCAGCCATCCTCACAGCTCTCCATTGGACAGGTCCCTGTTTCTCTTTCACTGAGGAGCCCAGAATTCCAGGCAGTACAGTCAACTTTTATCAGACATATCAGCCATGGAAAACAGACTGATGAACAGCACTGGAATGGGTTGCCCAGGGAGGTTGTGGATGCTTCCTCCCTGGAGGTGTTTAAGGCCAGGCTGGATGAGGCCTTGAGCAGCCTGCTCTAGTGGAAGGTGTCCCTGCCTATGGCAGGGGGTTGGAGCTGGATGATCCTTGAGGTCCCTTCCAACCTAAACCATTCTCTGATTCTATGAATATTTGAAAACTCTCTACACCAAAGTATGCTTTCTAAACAAGAGTACCAGTTTATTAAATTGTGTAAGCACCAGATCACAGAACTGTGATAAATAAAAGTATTGCTTGATATGACTTTTCTTCTCACCACATGATGTTCACCTTAAGCTTTGATGTAGCTTCCCAACATTTATCTGACTTTCTCCTCTTCATCTCAGATACTAATTTTCTACCTCTGTCTTCACTATTGCATCAGTGCAAGTGAAAAGCAAGACACTTGGGCAGCCTTCTCCCTTGCCACATGAGTTTTACAGGGATCCCTTCACCAATTCAGCAAACCTAAAAATCACATATTTCTTCTTCCCTGTGCAAGATAAAATGTTCATTCCCATACCATCTAAGCAGTTTTTCTCTGCATCTTTTCTAGATTGCTGGGATTTTTCTCTTTTGTTCCATTATGCTTCAAAAGAAGTGTGACCAGCAGGATGAGGGAGATGATTCTCCCCCTCTACACTACTCTCTTGAGACTCCATCTGGAGCACTGCATCCAGTTCTGAGGCCTCAGCATAAGGAAGACATTGAACTGCTGGAGCAGGTCCAGAGGTGGGCCATGAAGATGATCAAGGGGCTGGAGGCCCCCTCTTTGGGCACAGACTGTGGAAGCTGGGGCTGTTCAGCCTGAAGAAGAAAGGGCTCCAGGGAGGTCCTATAGCAGCCTTTCAGTACCTGATAGGGACCTACAAGGAAGCTGGGAATGGTCTTTTTACAAGAGCTTGTAGTGATAGGATGAGAGGCAATGGATTGAAGCTTGAGTAGTGTAGATTTAGACTGGATATTAGGAAGAAATTCTTTACAGTAAGGGTGTTGGAATACTGGAACAAGTTGCTCAGGGAGGTCATGAATGCCTGCTCCCTGGAGGTGGTCATGGCCAGGTTGAATGGGGCCTTGAGCAAGCTGGTGGTGAAAGGTGTCCAAGCCAATGACAGGGAGTTTGGAACTAGATGGTCTTTGAGGTCCCTTCCATTGCAAACCATTCAACGAATCTAAGAATCTCTGGTTCAACAGCAAGTAACAACAGCCCTGTGGAATAGAATAGAATAGAATAGAATAGAATAGAATAGAATAGAATAGAATAGAATAGAATAGAATCAATCAGGTTGGAAGAGACCTCCAAGATCATCCAGTCCAACCTATCACCCAGCCCTATCCAGTCAACTAAACCATGGCACTAAGTGCCTCATCCAGTCTTTTCCTGAACACCCCCAGGGATGGTGACTCCACCACCTCCCTGGGCAGCCCATTCCAAGGGCAAATCACTAATTAGGTAACTATTAAGGAAGTTGAACATCTTCCATATGAAGAGAGACTGAGGGAGCTGGGGCTTTTTAGCTTGGAGAGGAGAGGACTAAGAGGTGATCACGTTCATGTTTATAAATTTGTAAGGCATGAGTGCCAGGAGGGTGGAGCCAGCCTTGGTGATGCCCAATGACAGGACAAGGGGCGATGGGTGGAAGTTGAGGCATAGGAGGTTCCATGTAAACCTGGGGAAGAATTTATTCGCTGTGAGAGTGACAGAGCACTGGAACAGGCTGCCCGGGAAGGTTGTGGAGACTCCTTATCTAAAGACATTCAAGAACCGTCTGAATGCATTCCAGTGTGATCTGCCCTAGGTGATCCTTCTCTGGCAGGGGGGCTGATCTATTGAGATCCCTTCCAGCCTCTGACATTCTATGATTCTATGATTCTATAATTCAGCAGTCAGAGGACAGATGGCTTTTACTAATCTACCTTCACCAGCCTCCACACTCTCCTTGTAGATTTAAGTATAAAAAATGTTCTGCTTTTGCTGGTGGAAAGAGACCAGACATTTTATTTTCCTTCTGTTTGACTACTAGTGTATCCGTGACTACCTAAATACTTAGACTTTGTTTTCATCTTAAAAAAAAAAAAATCCCATAGCTTTTGCTATGAATTTTCTTATTTTTCAAGCAAAAGCCACCGCTTCCTGAAGCTCAACTTCTGAGCCTCACCAGCTGCTATATTTCTTTTTAACTACTCTTTTAGGAAATTACACAACTTTTATTAGTTAATAAAGCAGTGAGATTTAATTCAGTTATTTTAAAATATTGACTCCTGCAGTGAATCGTTTTAAATATTTTAGTGTTTCATTTGGAGTTGTATTTTACCTAAAAAAAATTTTATCTCTATAGAAAAAAACCCAAGTAATCTAGGAAATGGTGCCCTTGACATGTGACTTTCAAAATGATATCATGTGGGCGGATTTATTGCTAACAGAGGACATGAATTGGTAAGCATGAGCAATCCGTGCTGCAAAGTGTCCTTGAGTCCATCTCAGAGGCAGGAACTGAGATGGTGAAAACAGCCCCCCACATGCAGCTGTGAGGAGGCAGGGTCTGCTGGCCGCAAGAGGCTGACCCTACAGGTTGTTTATCTAAGTTTAACCTATCTGTACCTCACACAGAACCTTAAGCCTATCTGCACCTTCCACATGTACCAGTCTTGACTAAGCTAGCTATGCATGCCTCTTCCAAGTTGGCATATAAGTCACTGTATCACAGCAATAAAGGTTTCATTGGAGAACAATTATCTAACCACATTGGTGTTACAATTGTCACTCTGCAACGCCAGCAACATCACTTTTCAGGACCATGCTTAAATCTCACCAGCCTGAAAAATGGTTTCACGATCAGAATTTAAATGGAACTGAGTGGGCCACGAAACTACCCACAAAAGCAGTTTATTACCTTTAATACTTTTAAAGCTGGGCCCTTTGGTCCTTACATAAACTTATTTCTTTTATTTCCATTACCATACATTGTCATTACAAACAAACAAACAAATAAATAAATCAATCCCAATTCAGGATGTAAAAGCCTAGATTTACAATAGCTAAATTGTATCTTCACAAGACCAGATTTCACCTGCTCAACTGGGCAATGATTTCTAGGGGTAGAATATAGAAACATTCCTTCATATTTCTTCTCTAGTAACCAATATATACTTGAGAACAAATCATCCTTTTCTTGGCTTACATTATCATAAAACTGTAGGATGGTTTGGGCTGGAAGGGACCTTAAAGATCACCTAGTTCCACCCCCTCTACAGGAGCAGGGACACCTTCCACTAGACAAGTGTATTAGGTTGGCCCAGCTGGAGTTAATTCTCCTCAAAACATCTTTCTAATGCTGTGTTTTGCAGTACTGTGGCTGATAACACAGCAGTGCTTTGGCTACTACTGAACAAGCATCCAGGCTGTGCTTTTCCAACATTTCATTGCCCCAAGGGTACACTGAAGGGTGGGCAAGATCTTGGAAGGGGACACAGCCAAGCCAGCTGACCCAAACTGACCAAAGGGGTACTCCATGCTGTATGATGTCAGCTCAGATAGAAGAACAAAGTGAAAGAAGGAACTGTGGAATATTTGTCTGTGGTTTCTGTCCACTAGAGAAACAGCTATGCATAGAACTCTGCTTCCCAAGAGTCATTCACCACTGTCTGCTGAAGGAAAGTAGAGAATAACATCTCTCTTTGCTTTGCTTTTGCCTCTGCATGTGGCCTTTGCTTGTGCCTATCATTATTATTAAATTGCTTCTATCATATAACTGGCTTTTGTTGTGCTTTCCTGTCTTCCCCGCCCATCTAAGAAAAGGAGTGATAGAGCAGCTTTGGTGGGCATTTAGCCCCCAGCTAGGGGCAAACCACCACAACCAGGTTGCTCAGGGCCCCATCCAACCTGGCCTTGAACACTTCTAACAAGGGGATATCCACAAATTCCTTTGGCAACCTGTTTAAGTATCTCAACATCCCTACTGTAACGAATTTCTTCCTAATATCTATTCTAAATCTACCTCTTCCAACTTACAGCCATTCCCATTTAGCTTAAAGACATTCCCATTTGTCCTATCACTACAAGCCTTTGTAAAAAGACCCTCCCCATCTTTCCTGTAGGCCCCTTTCAGGTACCAGAAGAATGCTATAAGGTCTCCCCAGAGCCTTCTCTTCTCCAGACTGAACAACCCCAACTCTCACAGCCTGTCCTTAAAGAGGAGATACTCCAGCCCCTTGGTCATCTTCATGGCTCTCCCTTGGACCTACTTCAGCAGTTTGATGTCTTCCTTATGCTGAGGGCCCCAGAACTGGATGCAGTACTCCAGGTAGGGTCTCATGAGAGCAACATAAAGGGGTAGAATCACCTCCCATCCTGCTGGCCACACTTCTGCTGATGGAGCCCAGAATAGTTGGTTTTCTGGGCCACAAGCTACATTGCCATCTTATGCTGAGCTTTTATCAACCAACACTACCAAGTTCTTCTCCTCAAGACTACACTTGCACCATTCTCTGCCCAGCCTGTATTTGTGCTTGGCATTTCCCTGACCCACGTATAGTATCTTGCACCTTGGACTTCATGAGTTTGGCCTGGTGTCATGGGTTGGGTTGAATCTGCCGAAGAATGTTCAATATCATGCTGACATCATGCCAGCTCCAAAATAAAGTTTCTGAGCAAAATATTATGGGGCTTGAAGTTCAGATTACAATATGAGAGGCTTCTTGTTCCATTTGCTGCTGCTTCTTTCTGGTTTTGAAGTGCTGGTCGTTTCTGATGGGCTGGCTTCAGGCTTGTGGTGAGTGGAAGTTGTTTTGCTGCTGGCTTCTGCTGCTGCATCTGCTTTTGCCATGCTTTCCTGTGAAACAAGCTAAGTTACCTGTGCGTCATAGCATTTCAATAAACCGCTTACTCGCAAACCAGGGTTCTTTCTTCAGTTTTATGTTACTCTCCTTCCCATATTTGTGTGTGTTGGTGGGGCTTGTGGGAACAGACTGTGTTAACCATGGACACATGGAGCCACCTGTCTGGGTCTCTCTAAGTGGCATCCCTTTCCTCCAGCACGTTAACCAGATCACAGAATTTGGTGTCATCTTCAAACGTGCTGAGGGTGCACTGAATTCCAATGTCAAAAATGTTGAAGAGTGCCGGTTCTAGAAACAACCCTTGTGGGTGCCACTTGTCATTAGACATTGAGTTTTGAGTGCAACCACCCAACCAATTTCTTATCTAGCAAGTAGCCCACCCCTCAAGTCCATGTTTTTTCCAATTTAGTGGCTGGGACGTCAAGTGAGACAGTGTCAGACACTTTACACAAGTCCAAGTAGGCGGCGTCAGTTGCTCTTCCCGTATCCACTGATGCTGTAACTCCATCATAAAAGGGCACCAAACTCATCAGGCATTATTTGCCCTTGGTGAAGCCATGCTGGTTATCAACAGTCACCACTTCTTCATTTCCCATATGCCTTAGCAGAGCCTTCAGGATGACCTTGTAGTGGCCTTCCAGTATATGGAGGGGCCCTACAAAAAGTCTGGGGAGGGACTGTTTACAAGATTTTGCAATGACAGGACGAGGAGTAATAGCTTTAAACTGGAAGGGGGGAGATGTAGACTAGATCTGAGGAATTGCTATATTCTAGGAATACTAGGTTTACAGTGAGGGTGGCGAAACACTGGAATAGGTTGCCCAGGGAGCTCATGGATGCTCCCTCCCTGGAGGTGTTCAAGGCCTGGTTGGATGAGGCCTTGAGTGACCTGTTCTAGTGGGAGGTGTCCCTGCCTATAGTGGGGGGTTGGAACTGGATGATCTTTGAGATCCCTTCCAACCTAAACCATTCTATGATTCGATGATCTGCTCCAGGATCTTGACAGGCACAGAGGTAAGACTGACTGGCCTATAGGTTTCAAGACTTCTTGACTTCCTTTTTTTTCCACTTTTTGAAGATGAGGGTTGCATTTCCCCTTTTCCAGTCAACAGGAACTTCACCAGACTGCCAGGACCTTTCAAATATGATGGGTGGTGGCCCAACAACTTGATCTGCCAGTTCCCTCAGGACCTCCAGGTGGATTTCATGGGGCCCAACAGACTTGGGAACTTTCAGGGTCTTTAGATGGTCTCAAATTGATTGTCACTTAGAGTAGGCAGATCTTCCTCCTTCCAGCCCCCACTTTTGCTTTCTGGAACCTGAGTGGTGTGGCTAGAGCCCTTCCTGGTGAAGACTGAGGCAAAGAAGTAATCAGTACATATCTCAGCCTTCTCTGCATCCCTCATAACCCGGGCTTCATTTTCCTTCCAGAGAGGTCCCATATCTTTCCTACCTTTCCTTTTGTCACTGATATACCTGAAGAAAATCTTCTTGTTCCCCTTTATGTCCCTTAATGAATTTAATTCTCTTCGTGCTTCTACTTTCTTAACTTGATCCTTGTCTTCTTGGACAACTTCATTGTAGTCCTCCTAGTCAGCCTAAGTAAGTCCAAAAGCACCTTGTTGATCCCTGCTGGCCTCCTGGTTTTCTTGCCTGCTTTCTTCTTGCTTGGAATGCATTGCTCCTGGGCTTGGAAAGAGATGGTCCTTGAATACAGTTATTTTGGGCCCCTCTTCCCTCCAGGGCTTTATCTCGTGACACTTTGCCAAGCAGATACCTGAAGAAAATGAAATCTGCTCTCTTGAGGTCTGGAGTTTCCTATTGGAGGCTTACATTAAATAAACCCCCACAAATTTATCTGACCACTATGAAAAGACAGGAGTGTCTGAAAATCCATTTATTTTTTGCATAGCTCAAAACCATTTCAATTTTTCTACTACTGCTTTACATCAAAATAACTTTGTGAACCTTTGGTGTCTGTAATGCTACATGGTAAAAAAACTCAAAAGAACCCAAACCAAACCAAGAAAAGCTGATCCAGTTTTATTACATTTTACATCTGTAGATGCTAGATGTCTATCAGAAGTTCTCTACTGTTCTCCCTATATGGGACCTATAAATCCAACTGTAGAAATATGAATTATGATTATTAATATTATTAACTAGGCAGAAATATAAATAAAACAGTGACAATTATTAATATTAAAACTCACCAGAAACCTATTTCTAAGGTAGGAATGCACGGTTGTGGGTATTTACACAGGGAAACAGGCAATTTAAACAGTTAAGCAAAACCAGAAATACAAACATTAAACTGGAAAGAGATTCACAGGGAGCAATGTCACTTGCCCAGTAGGGTATTTCATGACCTCTAAGCAAGGCAGCTGACACCTTGAACCTTTATGGAGACTTTTAAGGTTAGATTTGCCAGGTTTACTCACGGCTGCATTGCTTTATGAGGGACATGTCCCTTGAGCACATGCAGGCAAGCAGGTGATGTGGGTGGCTGGCAGGCTGCAGCTTGGGGCTTTCTCCAGTGCTCGAGCTGGCTGCTGGTGCATATGGCAAGGCTCACCAGTCTGGAGCACCAGTTTGCAGCTTTTTGGACAACAGCTGTATAGTTGCTTGCTATAAACATTTTAGCTGCAGCCTTGACTGCAGCCTTTCTTGTTTCTCCAGGCAATACAAGGCAAGACAAGGTTTACCGTTTTGGCCAGTGTTAAAATAACTTTCCTTAGACAATAATGATCAATAGCTGAAGAAAGTTAAAGGGAGAAACTCGATACTTTCACCTATGGGGTTGAGTTTGCCCAAACATGGCCAGAGATACACACAGTCTATGTGTGCCACAAGGTCAGACCACCTGCAACACATGCACTTGGTTTTCCTGGACCCAAGACATGTCCAGGCAAGTCTGGGCCATGTTCAGGTCACCAGACTCAGAAACAGCCCATTGACTGGTTTAGGGCATGTTTTGGGCTTGTCCTTCCAGAACACCAACTTGTTTACTTTTTCTAAGTCTTACGATGTTCCTAACAGGTTTCACTTACATTCTCTGAGATATTTAATATTCAATTAACAGAAAATACAAAATGATTCCCATTTTCCTAGAGCAAGCAAAATCAAAAAGTAGAAAAGACCACGAAAGGCCACTGCAACACAGTACTTGGTAGATAGGCTGGAGAGTTCAGGCCTGTCAGGAACTTCATAAATGTTTCCTATGATCTGTTTCCATCCTTTGCTTTCTACTTTGTGAAAGAAGTATTTAATGTTACATCTACACAGAATTTGTGGAAAAAAAAAAAATATTTAAAGATAGTTATTAAAATGGCAAGATTAAAAAAACCACCAAAACAAACAAACCAACCAGCGAAACAAAAAAAAACCCAACCAAAACCCCAGAACTGAACTATGTTTTTTAAAGAAATGCTTGTGTTTTAGATCAGTCTAAAGCATACATTTCTGGAAAGATTTTCTTAAATATAATAGATGTCTTAAAAAGGATATTTATTTCACCTTCACTATTTAATTTTTAATCATAAAAATGAAGAAGATAAACCAAGGATATATAGGGGGGGGGGGTATATGTCTACCTATGTACAAAATTTGTACAGATCTAATAATCACTGATCAATCACTCTTTTAATTCCCCTAGGTCTTTTCCTTCTTTATTTCAGTGAGACAAATTCAAGCAATTGGTGGAAACCCAAAATGTGGAGATATAAATAAAGACCACATCTGAAAAGAAAATATTCTGGCTTCAGTCAGTGATTAAGATGATGAAAATGCTCCATGTTGAGAATAAGTTTCCTGGGTTGGTAAAAGATCAAAGACCACACAGTGATCTCTAACATGCCATTTAGCAAGGTCCTGACCACAAAATTTAAAGAGTCCAAAACAACATTGCTTGAAGCACCCTGTATTTTATACACTGTGGTCTACAATACTAGGGGCAGTGTCGAGTACAGGAGAGTAATTTTGGAGAAAGATTGAAGAATATTTATTTACTATTTATTTGGGAGACAGAGCCCTGCCCTAACAGTTAACCTAACAGTTTAAGTATCGGGCTGACTATGCCTCTTCATCGTTCCAATGTTCTACACAGTAACAAACCCCTCCTAAGAAGCCACATATAATCAGTGCCCTTTATGGACAACAGAAGCAAATTAGTTCCTTTGTTTTTCCATCTGTAAAACAAGGATGTTAGAAGGTGTCTACTCTTTGTACTGTATCTCCCAAAAGCAAGTGAGTGACTCAGGAAAAACGAAAGCTTTAATTTGTAAAAATATATTCATGAGAGTAAAGAAAACAACTCCGTGTTTCATGGAATAGAATTCTGCTTAAATAGTTCAACCAGTCACCGGGGGAAAAACTCACTCAAGCTACTTTCCACTAAAACTTAAGAGTAACAAACAATAACTAGTATTATTTTCGTAATAATGCAATTGTCCTGGTAGAGTATCAGTCCTGCCAGGCTGGTTTAACCCTTGCTGTCCTCCTCCTGGTGTAGGTCTGGGAGTGAGTCAGATGAGCAAACAGTATGCCTTTGGCTCCAGCTAAGGGCCTTAGCACCACGTGTCAGGTGTCTTGTGCTGCCCTCACCGTGCCTGCATGGTCAAATGAGGCACGAAGCTCTGAATTCACTGGCCAGAACAATGACACTAGTGCCTACTGGCCAATTTGATTTTCAAAATGAAGCATAGAAAGGGGGATGATTTGGAAAACCACACCTTTCTACGTCAGCCTTTGTCTGCATGGAGCCTTCCTGCCTCTCCTAGTTTGGCAGCTTGTTAAAGGCAGCCACGTGTATGCAGCTCACACCTGTCAGCTTAGCAGCATCTCTCCCCTCTGCCTGGAATATTTCTATTTTACCCTGGGATCATCATCACGAGGTTGAAAGTGTCTTTGATACAGAAGACTTGCTCAAGGACCAGAAGAGTCAGGAGTACATGTGTTGGAGTGAAGGCCAAAACTCCACAGGCGTAGTTAGAATTCTTCCTGTTCTGGCGTTCCTATTTTCCAAGTTCTGATTGTTTAAACTGTTTAATTCTGTGCAATCGCTTCCGGTCAGCCAAAAATCCAAAGAACCTCAGGGAATTCTCCTGATTTTTAATATTAATAATAGAATCAATATTCATACAGAAATTAATAGTCATCGTTCATAACAATTATTAATTTCCAACACAGCAATGCATGTGTGTCCCTGCCTATTTTGATCGGATTTGTAGTCCATAAAATCACAGAGGAGATCTCCAGACAGAAGTCTGTGACTAGGAGATCAAAACTTACTTATATACCAACTCCAAACAGAAAGAGAGTATTTTCTAGCATGTTCATTATTGTCTTTAAATATACTATTTTTATAATCCAAGAAATCCCTATTACATTCACCAGTTTCTATATATTGTCTGAAAAATCATAGAATCAGTCAGGGTTGGAAGGGATCACAAGGATTATCTAGGTCCAACTCCCCTGCCATGGGCAGGGACACCCTACCCTACATCAGGCTGGTCAGAGCCCCATCCAGCCTGGCCTCAAGCGCCTCCAGGGATGGGGCCTCTACCACCTCCCTGGGCAACCCATTCCAGGCTCTCACCACTCTCATGCTGAAGAACTTCCTCCTCACATACAGCCTGAACCTACCCATCTCCAGCTCCCCTCCATTCTCCCTAGTCCTGTCACCCCTTGGTATCCTGAAATGTCCTTCCTCATTTTTTTTTTCAGGCCTCCTTCAGACACTGGAAGGCCACAATAAGGTCACCTTGGACCCTCCTCTTCTCCAGACTGAAAAGCCCCAACTCTTTCAGTCCATCCTCATAGGAGAGGTGCTCCAGCCCTCTGATCATCTCCGTGGTCCTTCTCTGGACACTCTCCAGCATGTCCATATCCTTCTTGTAAGGGGGGCTCCAGAACTGGATGCAGTACTCCAGGTGGGGTCCAATCAGAGCGGAGTAGAGGGGGAGAATCACCTCCCTCCACCTGCTGGCCACACTTCTCCTGATGCAGCCCAGGATCTGGTTGGCCCTCCAGGCTGCAAGTGCACACTGCTGGCTCACATTGAGCTTCTTGTCCACCAGCAGCCCCAAGTCTCTCTCCTCAGGGCTGCTCTCCAGCCAATCACTGCCCAGCCTCTATTTGTGCTTGGGATCACTCTTACCTGAATGCAGGACCCTGAACTTAGTCTTGTCGAACCTCATGAGTTTGGCTTGTGCCCACCTCTCCAGCCTGTCCAGGTCCCTCTGGATGCCATCCCTTCCCTCCAGCATGTCTGCTGCACCACACAGCTTGGTGTCGTCAGCAAACTTGCTGAGGTTGCACTCAGTGCCTCTGTCCATGTCACCAACAAAGATGTTGAACAGGACTGGTCCCAGGACTGAACCCTGAGGGACTTCATTTGTCACTGGTCTCCACCTGGACATGGACCCATTGACAGCCACTCTTTGGGTGCTGCCATCAAGGCAGTTCTTTATCCATCTCATGGCCCACCCATCAAACCCATGTGTCACCAGCTTGGAGACCAGGATGTGGTGCAGGAAAGTGTCAAAGGCCTTGCTCAGGTCCAGGTGAATGACATCAGTTGCTCGCCCCTCATCTATTAATGTTGTGACCCGTTCATAGAAGGCCACCAGGTTTGTCAGGCAGGATTTGCCACAAAACCTGGAAGACTGGCAGGCTCATTATCCCTTACTAATATTTAACTGTGGAACAGTAGGGGGTCTGTCACAGCTTGAGAAAAAGAAAACACATGGAAATGAATGGGAACATTTCCATTAATTCCAGTGAGCTTGGGTTCAGACCGGTTAAGCATCAGCAGCAACAAACAAGGAATTTACACCCTACTAACTTCTCTTAATCAAGCAAATAAAGCTGTATGCCGCTTTATGCATACAATGAGTAGATACTGTTTGTTTTCCACAGAACTATGTATGAAAGGCTTCCCTATTTGTAGTCACAATAGTAATTTCTGTGAACAAAACATACAAACTATCCTCAAATTAAAATGATTCTGAAACCAAAACAAAAGTGCTAATACATGACTTGCCAATTCTCAGGATAAAAAGTTTGAAAAAACATTATGAAAATAAACCAGGAACAGCACACAATCCCATGAACATTGAGGCTTACGGAGGAATAGAGAAAACTGAATTCCTGAGTAGTTTTCCCTGCTGTAAAATCCATGCCACTAAGCTTAGAAGCTAAGATTTAGAAACTGCTTACTTAAAACCACCACTTGTTCAGTGCAGGACTGAAACAGTAGAGTAAAGGCAGACTTTAGGTAACAGGCGCCCAAACACTTGATTTTTTTACAGGATCATGCAGCCAGAAAGGGAAACACAAAGTCAAGAAATGAACCATAACCTCTCTGAAGTAAAACTCAGGAAGCCACCCTATAACTTCTCTTCATGGTCAGTGCTGCTTCCCACAACCACAGCTTGTGAACTTTACTCCAAAAGCATTTTCCAAATGTCCAGCAGTTTCCCCCCTACAGGAAGAAATTCTCATCTCAGCTCAAAAGCCCTAATCAACTACATACTATGTAAACTATTGTTTGTCCAATAAAACAAAAATAGGTGCAAATTAGTTCAGTGCTACACTTCCTCAATTTTCAGTAAACTGCAAATAAAGAAAAGGCTCAGAACAATTAATGTTTGACTAAGGATTATACTCACATGAGGATGTACCTGTTAAAATGAGAGGCTATCCCCCCATTCCAAAAAAGTCTAGCCCAACACTGCAGCTATGTTTCTGAGCTTTGGTGACTCAAATTCATGCCCTAAGTTACCCTGATTGCTGCAAGGGGGGTTGAACAGGGATCTCCCATCTTTCAAGAGAGATGTCCCAGTTGACTGTGAAGCTCTAGAATTTAGGTTTTCTCCATATTTTTCATTTATACCGCATAATACATACAAATATCTTGAACGACAACAGAGAAAATAATACTTTATCTTGGTGATGGGCTACTCAGATGTGTTTGAGTAATGTTGATTTCCATTCATACCAAATTTATATACAAAATTATGAATTTATAGAAGAAAGTAAACAAATTTGCTTAGTAGGTACCCCATTTGGAACAGATTCTTTTTGCTGTTGTCTACATTTTAGTACAGTAGTGCTAGAAAAAATGCCCTGTATGCACAGGATGGTTTTCATTTGCAGGCAGTCTTGTATCACAGTATCACATTATTACCAAGGTTGGAAGAGACCTCACAGATCATCAAGTCCAACCCATTACCACAGAGCTCAAGGCTAGACCATGGCATCAAGTGCCACATCCAATCCTGCCTTGAACAGCTCCAGGGATGGCGACTCCACCACCTCCCTGGGCAGCCCATTCCAGTGTCCAATGACTCTCTCAGTGAAGAACTTTCTCTTCACCTCGAGCCTAAACTTCCCCTGGCGCAGCCTGAGGCTGTGTCCTCTCGTTCTGGCACTGGCCACCTGAGAGAAGAGAGCAACCTCCCCCTGGCCACAACCACCCCTCAGGTAGTTGTAGACAGCAATAAGGTCACCCCTGAGCCTCCTCTTCTCCAGGCTAAACAATCCCAGCTCCCTCAGCCTCTCCTCGTAGGGCTTGTGCTCGAGGCCTCTCACCAGCCTCGTCACCCTTCTCTGGACACATTCAAGCATCTCGATGTCCCTTCTAAACTGGGGGGCCCAGAACTGGACACAGTACTCAAGGTGTGGTCTAACCAGTGCAGAGTACAGGGGCAGAATGACCTCCCTGCTCCTGCTGACCACACCATTCCTGATGCAGGCCAGGATGCCACTGGCTCTCTTGGCCACCTGGGCACCTTGTCTATAGTTTGATTTACAGGCAATGCACAAATACCCCACAAAAAGCAAATGTCACCAAAAAAAAAAATAAAATCATATTTTCTTCAGTATTGCCTAGTTTGGGAGTTTCTGTACATGGAGAGAAGTGATGGTAGAGAAGCTTAATGTGGGAACATGAAAACACGTAAACAGCTTTTAGTGAAGGCCATTTTAGCAGTTGCAAAGCTACAGTCTTCACACTGTTCAGCTGTACACATTGTAAAAATAGTATGAATCTATGATCTGAGTTAGAATTTACTAGGAAGCCCTTTGAAAGCAATGAGTTTTCCAGTTCGCTTGTATCTGTATAAACTTTCTCTCTGCTCATCCTCACTTACAAGATACGTTTTTGAAGTTGCACAAATGTTTGCACATCTGATGCCTTAATCTGAGAAAAGTGTGTCAGAATGTGCTAGTTTGAGCCTACCTAGAATGTTTTGGTGAGAAGGACTAGATCATAGGCTGTGAAATTTAAACAATGGTGATGTCTACTTCGCTCACAGTCTTGCTGAGATGTGTAAAGAAGAAAAGCAAAACATAGATTAGGTCACTTGCTCTTTTCACTCTGGGCTTTGCTCTCAGCTCTTTGCCTGCTGCAGAGCTGGGGCTGCTGGCTGAACTCTATCTTACTCTCTAACCTCACCCTCCATTTGCTTTGGCTGATTCACCTTGCTTCTTAACCCCCCTGGCCAAACCTCCATTCTTTCTTGGGACTGGAGTAAGGTTGAGAGGGGCAGGGGGAAGGCGAGGGAGCGGTTGAGAGACCCTCCTGGGGACTCAGGTTTCTGGGAGGGGAGTTGTGCTTCTGTATTACTTTTTACCTTGTATATTTCTGTATATAACTGTATATACTGTAAATATCTGCTTGTATATTGTGCTAGCTGTAAATATAAGCTTCATTCAAATTTCCAGAGCCGGCTGAGTCTAGCCTGGGTGATTTTTAAAGTGTGGGGGGGCGGGGGACACCCAAACCACCACACAGAAGCAAGGAAAAGCTTGCTGTAGTCACATTGAAATGCATATTGCTTTGCATAAAGGTTTAAGAAGGCCTTTGCGTAGAAGTACTTTTAACTGATTTCTCTTTTTTGAAATGGTGAGGTATAGAGTAATAATTTCACCTCAACAAGCAAATGTCAAGGGCTCTTCTAGACTATACTGTGACAGTAAATCACTAAAGAACCAAAGTGGTTTACTACTTAACTGAGGAAAGAAGTTTTGTGACCTTTTGCTACTTTATGATAATAATAAGATTTCTATAAAACTCTGAGTCTTTGTGTTATTTTATTAAAACAAAATGTTTGAGGAGTAGCTGTGACCTTAACCCTGAAAGAAAGAATAGAATACTGATCTTGAAGAAACAGATGAGCCCTGAGATATTGTAACTTCCTGCTCTCATCCTGACAAGGCAGAGAGCTGTGCCATACACAAACTCTCCCAACAAAGCTCACTAATCTTAATTTAGATGAATGCTGTAAATAAAGATCAGCTATCATCCCTTCTCATTTCAGTTTTTTCGTAGTAATATCTGATTACAAAGGAAAGATTTATACTAGAATATCATGCTCTTACCTTTCAAAATGTCTACTCAATTTCAGTAAGAATACACACACAAGAACTCCTCATTCTTTCTTCAAAGTATTCACTTTGATTTTTATCACAGGTTCTATTATTGCAGAAAAATACACCACAGAAACGACTGGGTAAAATCCAGAATTACTCATGGCAGCAAAAAAAAGAATCCCTGTAAACATTATTGGGGCAAAGCATTTATCCAGATTATTACATTTTCATACAAATACAGAATTAAAAGGGGAAAAGATAAAAACAAATAGCTTACAAGGTCAAATATCAGAAAATGAGAGATAGCAAAAGAAAAGCCTCAACTTTCGCTTTTGATGGGAAAAAAACCCATCACAATAATTCTGCCCCCCCCACCAGAAGCAGATTTGAACCAAATGGAATAGTATGTATGACTTATTGAAGACACCAAAGATCATGTTGAGGTGGCCTTATCTGTGAAACAACTAAGCACCGTTAGAATCACTGTAAGGTAACAGCATTCAAGTTAGAGAACTGAGCAGTGTACAACCTGACCCTAGTATGTTATGCGCAGTTAAAGCTTTACAGGTTTCCAGCTCCGAGATTTGGAAATCGCAGCACAGCATTTATGTCAAGTGCTCCATAAAAATATGAAATGTTAGTGTTATGTTCAATTAGGTATAGAATCTAGAATGATAGAATGCTTTGGGTTGAAAGCAGTTCTGGGCTCCTCAATTCAAGAGAGATGTTGAGGTGCTGGAACATGTCCAGAGAAGGGCAACAAGGCTGATGACAGGCCTGGAACCCTGTGAGGAGAGGCTGAGGGAGCTGGGGCTCTTTAGCCTGGAGAAGAGGAGGCTCAGGACAGACCTCATTGCTACTACCTGAAGGGAGGTTGTAGCCAGGTGGGGTTGGTGTCTTCTCCCAGACAACCAGCAACAGAACAAGGGGACACAGCCTCAAATTGTGCTGGGGGAAGTATAGACTGGATGTTAGGAGGAAGTTCTTGCCAGAGAGTGATTTGCCATTGGAATGGGCTGCCCAGGGAGGTGGTGGAGTCACTGTCTCTGGGGGTGTTCAAGAAAAGCCTGGATGAGGCACTTAGTGCCATGGTCTAGTTGACTGGCTAGGGCTGGGTGCTAGGTTGGACTGGCTGCCAACCTGGTTGATTCTATGATTCTATGCTTCTATGATTAAAGGTCATCTAAGTCCAACTGCCCTGCAGGGACATGTTCAACTAGAACGGGTTGCTCAGAGTCTTCTCCAGCCTGATGAATGTTTCCAGGGATGGGACATTCACCACTTACCTAGGCAATCTGTTCCAGTATTTCACTGCCATCATTGTAAAAAAATATTTTCCTTATATCAAGTCTGAATCTACCCTCTTTAGTTGAAAAAAACAGTGCTACTCAGCCTGTCACAACAGGCTTTGCTACAAAGAGCACCTACACCTTTCTTGTAGGCCCCCTTTAAGTACAGAAAGGCGGTGCTAAGGTCTCCAATGTAGGATAAGAAGCAGTACTAAAGGATTTTTGAATTCCAGTCATTATACTGGCATTAGAGAATTTCTCAAGTGACTCAAAATTTCCAAATTGTAAGGGATTATCTACATCCCAAAGGAAGCATGGGGATTAGTATTTATAAGGCTCCCCATATGTGCAATCCCTGTATACTAAGTATTGAACACTGCGGTGACGGATGGTTCACAATAAGATATACGTGGGCCAAGAGCCAAGGCAAAATATAACCACTGGCCAAACATCCGAGAAACTTCATACAGTCAACAGCCAAAAGAAAAACATCGACTACCTCTGAAACAAATGGCAGCAGCTCTGGCAGGAACAGCACCTCCATTAGACAATGGAGATGAGCCTGCCCAAAACTGCTAGATAAGCATGAAAAGCACAGCGTGAAGCAGTTGAGAGGCATGCATGGCTCCAGGGTCACACGGACAACTCCTGCCTTATAAACTCACGAGGGGTCACTGCAATTTATGATGTCCTTGTAATGAAAAGATGACAGAGTCCAGATGGTCTGTATGCATATGTATTATTTTGCAAAGAAATGGAAATTTGGAAAAGCAGAGAACACATCTGTCTTTTTAGTCATCCTTGACCATTCTCCCATTCCAGCTCTCACTACCTAAATTCAGTCTGCTAACCATATTGGTTGCTTCTGCGCATTTTTGAATCCAAGAGAAAATTCCAGGTCCTAGCGTGGCACAAACATGGAAGTAATTTTATCCCATTTGAAGCCTAGATAGCACACTCACCCAGGCAGACCTACATCTTCTGCTGCTGCTAAATAACTCCATTATCAGAGATTGTTTTTCACCTTCCTTTTTTTAAAATTATTTTTTTCCCAGTAATTATAAATGAACCAGATCATCAGTAACAAAACTGAGGAAGATATCACTTCTGATCTGCAAAATCGTAGATATTATCTTTCATCTGTGCAAAATAAGAAATGAATGGGGCCTAAAGGAGCCTATAGTGTCTGTTCCTTAATCCAGATGAAACATCTGGAGCATGTCCAGAGAAGGGCCATGAGGATGGTCAGAGGGCTGGAGCACCTCTCCTAGGAGGACAGACTGAAAGAGTTGGGGCTCTTCAGTCTAGAAAAGAGGAGGCTCTGGGGTGACCTTATTGTGGCCTTTCAGTATCTGAAGGGAGCCTACACAAAAGCTGGGAAGGGACTTTTTAGGACAGCAGGGAGAATGGAGCGAAGCTGGAGATGGGTAGGTTCAGGCTGGATGTGAGGAGGAAGTTCTTCAGCATGAGAGTGGTGAGAGCCTGGAATGGGTTGCCCAGGGAGGTGGTAGAGGCCCCATCCCTGGAGGCGTTTGAGGCCAGGCTGGATGGGGCTCTGGCCAGCCTGATGTAGGGTAGGGTGTCCCTGCCCATGGCAGGGGAGTTGGACCTAGATGATCCTTGTGGTCCCTTCCAACCCTGACTGATTCTATTATTTTGATATAACACATAATGCTACAGCCTATGAGGAGAGGCAGAGGGAGCTGGGCTTGTTTAGCCTGGAGAAGAGGAGGCTCAGGGGTGACCTCACTGCTGTCTACAACTACCTGAAGGGAGGCTGTAGCCAGTTGGGTTGGTCTCTCCTCCCAGACAACCAGCAACAGAACAAGGGGACACAGTCTCAAGTTATGTCAGGGGAGGTATAGGCTGGATGTTAGGAGGAAGTTCTTGCCAGAGAGAGTGATTTGCCATTGGAATGGGCTGCCCAGGGAGGTGGTGGAGTCACCGTCCCTGGGGGTGTTCAAGAAAAGCCTGGAGGAGGCACTTAGTGCTATGGTCCAGTTGACTGGCTAGGGCTGGGTGATAGGTTGGACTGGCTGATCTTGGAAGTCTCTTCCAACCTGGTTGATTCTATTGTATTCTATTCTAGCCATTGTAACACAATTTTAATGCCCATGAATGATACATCAGTCCCAGTACTGAAATTATTTCTCTTTCATAATATATCATATATTTATTCCACATATAGAAGACCTAGCCCCTTATAAGCAATCATTTGTTTTGGCAATTAATAGTGCATTATGTGAGGCAATGCCTTTTTTTTCAAATGTCAGTGTACAGTTTGATTTATTTTGCCTAAGGCAAATAAAAAAAAATGGAGAGATATCACAAAATGTTTTTACAAGTTCTCTGTCTTGGATTTCTGCCTCCATGAATAGACATCTTCAAAATAAACTGGCTACAATTAGTAGCCTACAATTTTATTATGCCTTTGAAGTTTTAGTTTATCATTAAGTCTGGAATTTTAAATTAAGGTAAAAGTGTTTTTTTTTTCAGCCTAAACCAACCCCACCCAACAACATACTTACTTTGAAAGCACCTTTCTAATTTAAAGAAATGCAACTTATTTTTGAGGAAAAAGGATGTTTCAGGTGTAGTTTACAAGACTTTTTGAAATTCGATAAATTCATTAATGAATACAGCAAGTCAGATGAAAAGATAATACAGTGCATACAGACAGATTCTGATTAACAGTTCTGAATTAAAGGGTATGTTTCCTTTCACCATATCATTTAGTCCTGACTCTCAAAATAAAGTTGCCTTCATTGGGATATAAAGTTTCAATACTGCTTCAAAACAGGCCATCTAGCAGTGACTATGTGGTCAGAAATATGTTTGGTTTAGCAGTTAGGGGAATTTAGACTTAAATCCAGTTGGTTTTTAATTCAGCTGAATCACCAAAACTTGATGAAATGCCACAAGGCTGTCTAAAAGAAAGCAGATCTTTCACAATGGAAGAGCTGACTTCACCCGTGCAGCTGCCAAACCACCAACAACATGACTTATTTCTTATTTTAAAGACAAAGTCAGAAAAATGAGCCAAACAGATTTTGTTTCTTTTTTCCTACCAATATATGCAAATTAGGTTTTCAATTTAGGCAACTCTAAAGTTAAATTACACATTTTATCAATGCTTTATTAATCTATGAGACAATGATACTCTGCTTCGTCATAATTTCAGCTTTCTGTTTTGAATTTTCCTATTTTACCACCAAGCTCTCAGAATTAACAGAAAATATGAATGTTTCAGACACAAACCTAGAAGACAGTAGATCTTTTGTACCAACTATTTACTCTACATCATTGCAAACTCTAGTAAATTACAAATCTACATTGAGACCCAGAAACTTAGACATGCATTCATCACTTCTCAAAATAATCAACAAGGAGATGAAGAAACAGCCAGAAATACAAAAGCAATGGCTTTTAGCAAGGAGGAGAAGAAACCACCTTTGAGGTGCCTGGGTCCTGCTCTACTTGCAGAGCTCACCAGACTGGTTTAGTGCAGCCAGGTCCAACCAAAAAGTGTGTTTCCCCACTCTTTCAGCCTCAGGCTCCAACTCCAGGAGCAGCTAGACAGCACTAGGAGGACTTTCTTTCCTTCTGCCTCGCCACTCCTTCACCTTGGCTTCGCCTTCACTGCCTCTGGCATCCATCAGCCCCTTCAATAAGTAGATTCATCCTACCTGACAGGAAAACCATGCTAGCAAGTTGTGTCGGCCCACGGAGGTATTGAAGGAGTGCCAGAATGGATGCAAAATAAGCATCTGGAGCATACATCTGGGAATGGGGAGGGGAGGAAACAAAGTGCATCACCAGCAGAAACCTGCTGGATTACTTCATCACGCATAATGAAACAGATACCGCAGGGTTTAATTTCAGAGCCAATAGAATCAGTCTCACCTGTTCCCTGAAATTCCCTCTAGTCCTGTGCTTTGTGCCAAAATGGTTATCCAATGCATACCCAAAGGAAGAAAAAAGTGTTGAAAACTGAACCAATATCCTGACCTGATTCATAGCCTGGCTCTATGACTGGCTTTGGTGACCCATGAGAGAGGGGTGTGAAGGTGACGTGCTGTGGGAAGCAGGATTTCCTCTTTGGTAGCAGCAGTGACCTACACTAGCTTGAACTCATGAATCTGCTGCCTCTGACTGAGTTTCCTTGCAGCCTAATTTGATCTTTGCTAATTTGATCTTTGGGTTTTGTGGCCAGTCTCTCCATCGACCATCAACTCCATGCCCCTACCCTGATCCCAGTCATACAGGGCAAGTTGATTCAGCTGGTCGATGTAGTAGAAAAATTCCCTCCTCTTTCCTGTCACCACTCAGAACACTCTGAAGGCTCATCTGGAAGAAATGTCACCATGAGATTTCTAGATCCAATCCAAGAGAAGAATGAAAGGGAGAGGACAGGCTTTGCAACAGCTCACCACGAGACTGGCTTTGCTACGCATCTGCAATCCACTCCCGTACTCATCCTAGATTTTGGAGATCCCACCCCAGTTCTTCACTCCACCAGGTCCTCTATCACGGCACCAAACTCGCATCATTTCATTGAGAAAAGTGACTCTTTCTAACCCCAACCTCTCCACTGGGCTGCCACAGCTCAGAGGGACTCTGGCCAAAATCTGTAGTCAGGAACAAGAACCCCTTTATTAGCACAGAAGATGACAAATGAGGAATTGCAGTCTAAAACACTGCAATATATTTCAAACCACTGAAAAGGTTTGTATTTGAACAAAGAAACTCTGGCCCCTGAGAGAGAAGACGATTATTTGAAAGATTCAGTGAAGTAAGACCTGTTGGCATTTTTTTGCATAACAGAACTGAAGACAAGCTACTTTACACTGGTTTCTCCTCTCTCATTGTTTAGTCTTAGCAACAGGAGAGAAATACACCATTTTTATACAAGACATCTGTAGGGCTAGAGTGTTTACCACTGGACATAAGCTCCTGAAAAAAGGTAAGTAGCTGCTGATCAGTAGATTCATCAGACCTGCTGGAGTAACCACAGCTGATGCCTAGAGGCGAGAAACCAGGGATCAGTTTGAGAACTTGAAAAAGTGTGTTACCCCACAAGTGTTAAATGTGCAGGTCAAGGTCACTACTAACAGACCACAGCTGCTAAGATGTGGTTAGATCTGTAACCAAGGTAACATGCACTGCCTTTAACTTAACATTCTGGTGAATATTTGGCTGTAACAGCTGAGTGGCCACAAAATTAATTAATTAATTAATGCCTTTTGCACAAATTCTTCCCTCAAAGAATGTTTATTTTGAGTAAAAATTCTGACCAGAACAAAGCTCAGTTTTCCTATTTCAGTCAAAAAGTAAATTAATTATATGACACATCCCATCATTCATGCTACTAAAAATACGTAGTATCAGTTTATTCAGGCAGAGATGAAGATAAATGCATCCATTAAATAAAAATAATAGTCTGACAGAATGTATATATTACATGCTAAAGCACTCAAGAGTTCAGGAACCCTGAGCCTGCACTAAGTGCAAGTACAGTAATAACTTAATGCCCCATGTATGCACAACTGCAGCAGTATCATGTCTTTCTTAATAATATTTTGACCATAACTTGCCTTATTATTCACAACATTCCAAAAGGATTTCTTTGAGTATGTTCAACAGTATCTTGAGGTTTACTTTGCTCTTCCACAGTACTCTGCAAACCCAAAGATCATAGAATCATAGAATCAACCAGGTTGGAAGAAACCTCCAATATCATCCAGTCCAACCTATCACCCAGCCCTATCCAGTCAACTAGACCATGGCACAAAGTGCCTCATCCAGTCTTTTCTTGAACACCCCCAGGAGCAGTGACTCCACCACCTTCCTGGGCAGCCCATTCCAAGGGCAAATCACTCTCTCTGGCAAGAACTCCGTCCTAACATCCAGCCTATACTTCCCCCAGTACAACTTGAGGCTGTTTCCCCTTGTCCTGTTGCTGCTTGCCTGACAGAAGAGACCAACCCCCACCTGGCTACAGCCTCCCTTCATGTAGTCGTAGACGGCAATGAGGTCACCCCTGAGCCTCCTCTTCTCCAGGCTAAACAACCCCAGATCCCTCAGCCTCTCCTCATAGGGTTTGTGTTCCAGGCCTTTCAACAGCTTCGTCACTCTTCTCTGGACACATTCCAGAACCTCAACATCTGGGTAATCTGTATCTTCCAGTCATGTTTTTACTTTCTGATTCAATTTCTACCACAAAAGTATTAGTTTCATAAGAATACATCATCTGACATAAGATGATTTTTAAACACTCTAGTACAAGGGGAAGATGGGCCCAAGACTACACCAAAGATGAGAAAAAAACTCAGCAAATCATACATACATGTATTTTAGCACCGCAGGCAAAAGAGTATTATGATCTCTAAACGGTTAGGACAAAGAAACAATAAAGAGCCAAGGAAAGATTCCTACCCCTTCAGTGGTAGGAAGATTGTATGTGTACTTTAAGATGACATGATTGGTGATAATATGGAAGTACTTATATATTCCAAGCTTTGTGTCTCTGTAGTATATCCATAATAGAGAGACCAACATAGTTTATATGGATTTTAATTCTAAGCTTAATACTCAGCTTGACAGATGAAAAACAGATGCTAAGTAGAAATCAGCTGAATTACATCCATATACAGTTACTCCTAATAACTCAGACTGGTAAACACAAATTTCAGTCCTTATATGACAAAACACCATTTCACTGGCTGGGTCAAAAACAGAGTCATAAATAATACAATGACTCACACTACAAATCACACAACCACTCCAATTTCCACACAACTGATAAGAAATTGAGCATGTTAGGACAGTAGATGAAGTACAAAGAAAGCTGGATATCTTGTTCCCGGCTGTTGACTATAAATGAACATGCTTTGCTCCACTGGAAACAGTATGTTAATCAAGAAGAATACTGATCTGAAAAAGCAGAGTTTCGTGTATAACAGTGATGCAGCATGTCAAATCTATCAGAAATTAAATTACTTACTCCTGAATACTTTAAGAAAGGTATCATAGAATTAAAACTATGAAAAATGTAAGCCATACTAATTTAGAGGTCAATTCTACCTGCTAATGACCAAAACTGCTATTAAAGGACAAAGTAAAACAGCTGGCACAAAGTAACTTGCCCAAGTTATAGGTCTTTGATGAGAATATACAGGGAAACCCTACATGGTGCATAAGTACATGTGGGTGCAGAACTAGATTTTGTTTTTAATGACACTGGTTTTGAAAGGCACGTTAAAAAAGCATTGTAAATTTAGAAGCACACACACAACTCTCTCTTCATGATGCTTAAAAGTAACATCTCATCCAGCATAAAAGCTCTACTTAGTACAGTTTCTGCCCACCTGCCC
Source organism: Tricholaema leucomelas (assembly GCA_013400475.1). Classification (NCBI taxonomy): domain Eukaryota; kingdom Metazoa; phylum Chordata; class Aves; order Piciformes; family Lybiidae; genus Tricholaema lacrymosa; species Tricholaema leucomelas. The sequence continues at coordinate 56,025 of WAAF01017502.1, read as the reverse complement.
TACTCCCTTCCCACAATCCATGCAATGCCCACAGAAAGTAAGGACATGCTCTATGTAGCAACAGGTAAGTATCGTCAGAGTATGGCATCATGGAAACAATTCAGGGAAGTATTTCCTGAACTTAGGCTCCCGAAAACCTCCTTTACCCATCCTCCTTCTGTTTACATCAGGAATTTGTCTACTTAGACACCTGTGCCAAGCTCCATCACAGCAGTCACCACAAGGAAAAGGCAGTCTCTGAAGCACACCTGGGAATACCATACCAGGGCATAATATTGTGCAGGACTGCTATGACTGAGCATCCTTTGAAGGGAAGCTAGAGCAGCAACAGCTCTGTCAGTATATGCTAATTATCTGCAGGCAGTGCTGTCCAGCCAGCACTAGACAGGCACAATGTTGTTCCTTCTCAGAAAAATATCACAGAACCAGATGTGCAATGCAGAAGGTCTTCTTACAGCTTTCCATCCAGTCACTTCAGCACAACATGTATCTGTCTTGCAAGCAATGGATCACTGTCCCTGCAGTGCTACTTTTCCTCTGCCTGGATTTATTTCTTTATTTAACAAAATACAGGAATGATATAAAAACACTGCAAAGTACCTGTTCCAATGTTCTGTATGAAAAAAATCTCTGCTTGAAAATATCATAGTCCTTAGAAAACTAAAAACATGAAATCATAAACCAGGCGGTGCTGAAAGAGGTACCACATTGGCAAGCTTAAGCTCTAATTCATGTGATTACAGCATTAAACATCCAACCCATGTGATTATGGAACAAAAGCAATCACAAGGTTTGGAACTTCTTAGCTTCTCACAAACTCAAGTTTTCCATTTGCCAGGTCATATTATATAGACTTATCAAGATGCATTAGGGCCAGCAGTTCCTTGGGAGCTACCTGCCAACACAGACAAATTCAGATAGGGTTTGGTAGGGCTTTTTTGTCAGTATGAATCCCTGTACACCTCAGGCACATGGCTGCTCCTCAACATTTCCATGTCTCAGGGTACTTAACTCATTAGTCAGCAGGACTTCAGAGCTCTCTGAAAGAGGAAGTGTGCATTGGTCATGATTCAGTAAGGGGTGGGGGATGAGGTTTCTGTGTTTTAGAACTGTTTGCTTTAGAAGAGAAGGCATATTACTCTATTTTGCTTCAGCTAGAAGGAAATACTTTCCTAAAGGAAAACATGAAGTGTTCCAAAGATAAAGTGAATGTTTAACAAGTCTTGAACAATCAGTAGCATACTCACATGGGAAATCATCGACAAACATGGGGTCTATGTTGTGCAGCAGTTCCACTCTGGGGGAAGGTCTTCCTTCACTAGGAGAGATTTCAAAAGCAAATGTTGGTTTCTTTCACTGGCATTCTTTGTGTTTTATTTTAAGGCTTTTTGTCATACTAATACACAGTGAGTTCATAACCACAAAATAATTGCTATTAACTTTAATATGAATGCTCTTTACCAGCCTTATAGCAACAACTTTTGCCTCTATTGGTCATCCCTGACACTGGTGTTTCTGGGATTGAACTTGCCCTACCAAACCAAAGGTCTACAACAACCAACTTCAAAAATCAAATTTTGCAGTGTGTGCTGGCATGGCACTTCCTATGTGTTCTGCATACCTGAACAAGTGCTGAAAGCACGTTGGCTGGCTGCCTCATAAAGCACTAGAGGCATTGGCTATGCTTCAACAAACCCGTTTACCTTTGATTTGTAATAATTACAAGGTCATAAGGATTATTTAGACACTCTGAAACTTCTTGTGGAAAAAACTTCTTCCCTCTTTTTCCAGCCACTGGCTGCAGAGGGATGGTGTAGACTGAGTTTATGAGCTTACTCATAAATTTTTCTGAGTTAAGTAAATCCCAGTACTAAGAGACTGAGTAAAGGAAATGTATTCCTTCTCTGGAGACTTTCAAAACCTGCCTGGATGTGTTCCTGTGTGGCCTGCCCTAGGTGATCCTGCTTTGCCAGGGGGGTTGGACTCAGTGATCTCCGAGGACCCTTCCAACCCTTAACATTCCATGATTCTGCAATACATTTTGGGGCAACATGAGAAGGAAGATATTTTAGAACCATTCAAATAACTTGTTGTTGGTTTGGTTTTTGTTGTTGGGGTTTTTTTTTAGCTAAGGAGCTTCATTTAAGACTCAAAAATTCAACTCGAGTCCCTAAACAGCTTGACATTAAGAAGCAACATAAACCAATGTGGAAAACTCAAAAATTACTATTATTTTAATATGAAAAATATATAATTAAACAATGTTTGTTAATTGGTAATTTAAAATTTCGGTTAGAATGGAAATAAAATTAATATTGTTCTATTCCGTTTCTAGAACCACTTCTGGATGTATTTTGAATAAACACAAAATTAACAAAGAGAGCTGGATGAAAGATTAAATGTGTTTGGATAATACAGTCTTGCAATTAATATGGAGGAAGTACAGTAATTAAATTACAGTGCTAGGAATTCAAAGTATAAAAGCTGCCACAAAAATGTTTTTTCCTGTGTGTGGAACTTCCCCACCACCACCTTAGTATCTATAGTACTCACCCTCTTAACAAAGGAAGGCCTGGCCTTGTTCAGACAAAAATTGGATCAGATGAATAGACTCTTGCTGTCTCTAGGTGTTTAATTTACAGCTGTGGTCAAGTGTGCCTTTTGCCATCTGTTCACAAGTAACAGTAATGTGAGTCAGCTAGCCCAAGTTAAACTAGAATGGGAGCTTATAGTATGTTAATCTGGGGTAACTGCTCGGGAACATACTCTCATTTTGCAGTTTCTGAGATGTGTCTACATTTTTTGTTATTCTTTTAAAAATAAAGAAAACACCAGAGTTATGATAAGTAATCTACTATCTTCCAATTGGGTCAAATGGAGAAAAAAAAAAAACACTCTTATGTTCTTCTACTGTTCATACATGCAATATTCATACAGTGCTACAGTAGGCAGAGAGCCAGAACAGAGTATGCATGCTGTTTAAGCAAGTTGGTAGTATTGTCATATCATTAAGGGTAATTTCCTTTATGGCTTTTAATCTGAATGGCAGATACTGCACACTAAACATGGCTATGAACGTTTTTGCACAGCTGGTAGAAGATTGCATGTGCATTGATTTGCATTTTTCAAGCTGAAGTAATTTCTATTGAGTCAGTTGGGTTTTGTTTTTTTATTTGTTTGTTTGTTTGTTTCCAGGATAGAATAGTAGTATAGTAGCCTGAAAATGTGATTTATATATAATCATGAGACTGTAACACTGCTAATTAATACTGAACTGCTTCTTCAGTTTGAATGTTGCCCCAGTAATACTGTTGCACACAACATTAAGATAACCAGCATATATCACAAAAAAATAGCCAGAGGGGAAAAAAATGGTGACATGCACACTGAAGAAAGCAGCTAGCTGACAGAAAAGGATATTAGAGAGAAATGACATTCTGGGGACAAGCAAAGAATTTGCACTTGTAGCAGAGTTCCCTTGTGCCTAAACTCTGCCCTCTTTCCCATTTATAGAGCTTCATGCTGACCCTAGTCCTCTCAAAAGACAACCTCAACAACAGATTCAGCTTGGCAGATGATCTGTCAAGAATACTTTGCATCAGGAATATAGTCTAGTGACTTCTCTTTTCTAGAGAAAGAAATCAGTAAGATTCTCTAGAGAATCCTGTCTTTGTATTTTAGTAGCTTACAGTGTAAAGATATCTTACAGTGCTTCAAGTGTACAGATATCTTACAATGCTCTAATTTTGGAATATTTGTCCTACAATGCTCCTCCCCCTAAAACTAAGGAACTTTTTCTTTTGTCTACTTACAATTCAACCATGTGTGACTGTTTAATTAATCAGTTAAAAGGTAGTCCTCCATGGAAAGAACATCCTGATGAGAGCATACAGACTAACTTCAGAACTGGTATTATAATCAGCTAATTTAGGCTGAAAACATTGCTCTTTCTTCTGCTTTGCCAAGTTTTTAAAACGTACAGTAAGATCTATTACCCTTTAGTGAATGTGAACAAAATTCTACATGTGATCTTTAACTTCTGTTGTTGTTGTCATTAAATAGGCAGAAGGTATCCTTGGGAAGGGATCCAAGGTTTTTCAGGGTAAATAAGTTCATCTTGCACAAAAACATCCTCAGTGTCACTCAGCAAATTCCGTGCCTTTATAACCTTGCCATATATTGTATTCCTCTGGGAAGATTTCAGATATGCTGTAAATAAACATAACTTTCACATTTAGCTTGCTCTCTCTTCAGCATTAATCTACACCAAAACAATGAAGTTATTTTCCAAACAGGTATATAACTCCTAAAATGAATATAATCATTTGCTACACAAGATTTCAAACTGATCTTGCTTCATATACCTTGGCCAATCCAGTCTGACATTTCCAACATTACAAAAATATAAAAACAAGACCTGCCCTGTAAAATAAATGAGTAAAACTTGAAAGTATATACTTGCTAAGAAGCTTTAAAGAAGTATCAGTTATTTTGACTGTATTTTACCCTGAATCTCTCAGTGCCAGTCATACTGCTTCATGTGTTCTACTGTTTGTTTTTTCATTTTTCTGTTACAGAAAAAATAAAACGAATTTCTTAGCCCAGACTTAGTAGGCATTCAGTACTGCAAACCAAAATACATCAAAACAACACACCAACAAGGGCAAACTTCTACATAAGAAAAAACTGTTCTGCCTAGTGTCTCAATTTCAATGGAGTACCAAGCATCTGGTGAACAGATGTTTCTTAGAAATGCAAGTGATTTTTGAGATACTTGCTTGGAAACATGCAGTACAGTTTTGGATTCCATCACTAGCTGCATCTTAGTATTGTATTCTCTGAATCGGTTTTACTATTCTCAGTTGCTGTATTTTTGTACAGTATATTAGTCAAATAATCACCATGTTTTCAGAAATAATTTCCAATGTGTATAAGGTTTTAGAGGTTCCAGCTATATTGCGGTGTTATCCATGGTAATTTAAGAGATTAACAAAGAACAAGGGGACACAGTCTCAAGTTGTGCCAGGGTAAGTACTGAATGTTAGGAGGAAGTTCTTCACAGAGAGAGAGATTTGCCATTGGAATGGGCTGCCCAGGGAGGTGGTGGAGTCACTGTCCCTGGAGGTGTTCAAGAAAAGCCTGGATGAGGCACTTAGTGCCATGGTCTAGTTGACTGGATAGGGCTGGGTGATAGGTTGGACTGGCTGATCTTGGAAGTCTCTTCCAACCTGGTTGATTCTATGATTCTGTGATTCTACTATCATCTATGTAGAAGGTTTACACCTGAGATTGGAGTGGTCTGACAAATATCCAAAAAATGGATACAGTGATAGTAAAGACATAACAAGAGAAATTTAACCTTAATTCCAAAGCTACTTGGAGGAAAACAAAGTTTAGGGACTACAGTTTAATGATACAAAATTTTACATGCAAAATTGTTACAAAATTTTGCATGCAAAAATTCCTTAGCAGCCTCCTGTCTTTTAATGTAGACAACTGTCAGAAAGGCCAAGATTGCTATGAACAGAGAAATGGGAAGATGTGCATGTGGAGACAAAAGCATGAAAACATAGCAGGGAAAGGGCTCCCTTAATAGGTGGTGTTGAAAACATCCAGGTTAGCAAGTCAGCAAGACCCCAACAAATCTAGGCTGGTTTCACAGGACAAGGACATTTGAATACAAAACTGTGATGTCAACTGGTGACTCACAGAGGTGGGTCAGGAGACAGAAACAGCATCAGATGAGTATAAAAAGGCATAACCATAACCTGTGTGTGGTAACCAATCTCAAAAGAACAGAGATCTTAGAAGGATTGTATAACAGGACATCTGCACCATCACAAGTAAATCTGGGCACAACATCTGGTCACAAGCATCATTGCTCCCGGCTACAAGATGTATGGCTTGGAAACCCCTGACCTTGTGCTTGGCTGCTGGGCAATTCTAAGACACACACCTTTTGGTAAGTGTCAGTCTGTGAAAGTAAGTAAAGTAAGCCCTGCTTTATTTCCATCTAAAACAAAATCCATTCCTCTTCTAAGTACCTCATTGCAGTGCAGCAGTATCTCCTACACTGGAAAGCAGATCAGCAGATCAATTTGGAAATCGAAGACAAGTGTTTGAGTGCAAAGTCCCTGTCAAAGAGCTTTGAAGTAGCATGCAAATCTCCACCTAATAAGTTCAACAATGAAAATAAGAACATTGTGTTTCCTTAGTTTCATGTGTTGTGTGAAAGGAAGTACAGCTAAAAAGAATGCAAAAGAAGATATTTTTGCCAGCAAGAAAAATGTGTCCTCAAACTTTATCTTTTTATGTCATTTGCTCCTAACCATCAACTTTCTTCTGGTTCAAGTCAAAATTAAGTGGAGTAGGCCTGAAATGAACAAATGGACACACATATGGATTTTAGCACATCCATTTGCTACCAGACCTTAATATTAATCAGTTTCATGTTAATGTAGTTCCTCATTTGGATCTTAACAGAAAGTTCTTTTCTGTTTAGGATTTCAGAATCTATGCTTAGAACTTTAAAATGTGTATCTAGTTTCTGTATAATTATATGCATAATATTTTTTATAGATTTATTTTCAGAACTATAAATACATGAATTAAGATAGAATGTTAAGATGACATGCTTTAAATACTGATCATTTATAGACAGATATCTTACTGAAATGGGTCAAATATTTCTGTGTCTTCTACAAGTATCTGCATTGTCCCATGTAATTTTTTTTTTTTTAACATTTGAATCAAAGTTCCAAATTTATAACCTTTTTCTTTTTGATGACATATATATGAAACAGCAGGCTCAAGATTGAAGTCCACCAAACCCAAAAAATAAAACACAAGAAGCGTATCAAGCTATTCATATTAGTCTTGACTGGAAAAAAAATCACTAATGTAAGACATGATGATTGGCTATTCATTTTCTTTTTTTCAAATAAGGTAGAATTTAGCAATTTATAATTTCAATCATTGTGAGTTGTCTGGTCCAAGAAAAGCAACATACTTGAACTTTCCGTCAGATGTCACCAAAAGGGCATTGTGCCTTTATCGTTTGCTATCCAATATTCAAGTGACCTTTTGAGTTATGATCGTGAAACTTAATGTACTCATTTCTCCTGATTACTTGGAAAAAATCATGTGAAATTTGACATTTTGGCTACAAGGCCAGCCAAAGAGCAGCCCAACAATTCACAAAAAAATGACTTATTTCCTCTCTGGACAGAGCCTCTCTGGTTGTCACAACTGAAAACATTGGAGGTCATCCATTCCCTAGCAGTACCAGCAAAAAAAGCATTTGGTTGTTCCACAAAGAGATAAGATTCAAGTGCCAGGAACATGCAGAGGGTGCAGAGCTGTACCTATCCTTCCCCACATACTTTCTTCTTGAAGTAATCTCATTTGAGAAGGTCAGTCAGTAACAAAGAATATTTGGTTGAAAGTGAACCTGAAGTAGGCAGAAATTCTGCTGGTAGCTGTAAGAAAAGTCTGTGGTTTAAGAGTACCCCAGCACCTTGGTGGTGCTATTTCTCACAGTAATACCAGCATGTGTAACATTTTACTTTCTCTGGTTGGATAGGAGTCTTCATTCCTTCCTGATACTTAACAGTTCCTGGCCTCAGTTACACACGTCCCTGTCTCACTCCATGTGGAAAAGAGTTGTGCTGTATACCTGGGCATGAGGTCATGAACTCTGCAAACTCCAGCTAGTACAGAAAACTACCCATAGCTCCTCAGAAGCAGCACTAAAAGTGAATCAATCTAGCAGTTTTGAACTTGAAATATGGGGCTTAGGTAGCGGGGTTTTTCAGACTGGGGAGGCAGTTTGGGCTCTTTCCTTGTTTCTTACTTCAAGGTCTATATAGGGCTAACTAGGTATGGGTAGATGGGTTCAACTCTGTCTGCTCTAACACTGAATTTCTCATCTCAGTCTCTAACCTAAGCAATAGTCCTGCTCATGCTTGCTTAAGAACAAACTCTTGTAATTTACACTCTAGGATGATAAGACATAAAAATCACTACTTGCCACAATGCAGTATGTAGAGGTTTGCAGAAAATTCAGTAATTTCTGTATAAATATCTGCATTTATCCTGCAAACTGGGGTGGGGACCCTGAGAAGGGGACCAAAGATTATAACCTGCGTAACATAAAATTGTCTGACTGCTATAAAAACGTTATGCAGGAAATAGAATTGCTAGTTGTTTTACTTTGCCTTAGCAGTATTAAACTTCCCATCCTAAATGATTCTTATGCAAATTGAAGCTGTATCCAAAGACCTACTAAAATACAACCTAAGACCAAAGACAGTAGGATTCAGCCACAGCAATGAATACATTACACGGAGCACAGAGGAAGAAACAAAGGAATTTAAACCAACTTCACCATGTACTTTTTGCAAAGCTAAGAGCTCATCACGGAAGTTTAAACTTCTGCAGAAACTCAGATTCAAAGGACTTTGTATCCCATTGCATTGGAATATGTGATCATTAAAATAAAATAAAAGCTTTGAAAGATGAAGGACTGTCTGCATATGTCTTGATTGAAGGTATGGCAAAGGGTCAACACCAGAGTTTCTTCCAGTGGTGTGTTCTAGTGAAAAAATCACCTTTAATGGTTAACGCCAATTTTGTGTGCTCTTTTACATTCTATTCTAGTTACTCTGCTGAGCCCAATGCTCCAGTAATAAGCATGTATTTAGATGTGTGCAGAGCACCCAGTATTCAGCATTTTTATTATTCTTTTCCAGATGAAAAATGTATGAGATTTAACTCATGAACCAATTCAAGTTCACTTTTAGACTTATGCTCACAGGCTTTTTGAAACACCGGAGAACATAATATAGTGATATTCAAATGGCTACACTTTGAATCAGCCTGACAGATCCTGTACTGAACTAACAAGCCATCAAAATGGAATCCATGCTCAGTGAGTTTAATGTCTGCATAGATTTCTCACATTTCCAGCTTCAGGTGCATACTGCAGAGACATGCAGCTGGTGTCTGTAGAGGGCAGGACTGGGTTTACTAACTGGTACTCCATGCTGTGCAAAATCAGCCAACGTACATGTAGATCACAGAGTGAAAAAGTTGAAAAAGTTTGCCATGTCTCTGTAGTGTTGTGTCCACACTGATAAATTCAACATACTAACTTAAAGCTGTATGTAGGTTTCATATCTGTGACCAGGATTAGTCTGCAACCTGGGTAACTCTCTTAATGATAGCAAAGTTAACTGCACTCAGGCCTTCCCTTAGGGACAGGAACACGTGATATTCCCCTACCCAGTTCCAGCTCTGTTCTCTGAACTAATGAAATTCTTCTCATACCAGAATTCTGGCTCAGTGATTTGCCATGCAAGTTACCTTATAGTTCTCCAAACATCAAAGCCATCTAAAGGCTGAGTGCCATTGGTATGTCCTCCAGCAAGGTGCACCAGTGTTGGCAGCCAGTCAGAAATATGGATGAGTTCATGACTTTCAACACCTTTTCTTTTCAGTAGAGGGCTTGCAACAAAGCCTACTCCTCTCACTCCTCCTTCCCAGAGGGTCCATTTTCTTCCTCTTAGTGGCCAGTTATTCCCACCTGCCAAAGTCTGTCCTCCATTATCTGGAAAACAAGATATCAAAAATAATTATTGGTAAGAAAGAAACAACAATACCTGAAAAAAAGTATTTTCACAATATAGAAAGGTCATGCAAATACTTGCATAGTGCCGTTAAGTGCTCATACTAAGCATGAGATCACAGTTCAAGCAAGACAGCCAACTGAGAGTTAAATGAAGGGCTAAAAAGGTGACTGGGGTCTGAAGGATCTCTCTTATGAGAAGAGGCTGAGAGATCTACCATTGTTTAGCCTGTTGGAGAGACTGAGAGGGGATCTTATCAATGCTTAGAAATATCTAAAGGGCAGGTGTTAAGCAGACAATGCCAGTTTCTTTTCATGGTGTCCAGTGATATTACAAGGGGCAACAGGTATACACTGGAGCAGACACATAAACATAAGGAAAAAAATTGACTTTGAAGATGATGGAGCACTGGAACAGACTGCCCAGAGAGTTTGTGGAATCTGTTTCTCTAGAGACTTTCAAAACCCATCTGGACACAATCATGTGCAACCTGATCTAGGAGAACCTGCTTTTGCAGAGGACTTGGACTAGGTGATCCCCTTCCAGTCCCTATCATTCTGTGATACCACTGAGTATAGCACGTGTTCAGAGCAGGTGTGTAACAAACACAATTTTTTGCCAGAATCTTACAAATTACTACAATGAAAAGCTTTTGCTGATCAGAAATGGTATCATATTACAAGCCAGTGATTTAATTACATTTTGTTAAGAACACCTGACACTTGTTCTAAGTATCAGTAGACATGCAAAGATTTTGGAATCAGAGACTTTAAAAATACAGTCCCAACTACATTACAGATCACAAAAAGAGTTGCTACCAATGCCATCATTAGTACTCAACCTTCCAGAGTGGTTATGTTATACTCAAAATTGAAATTTGTGTTGCAGTGTCAGGACAATATCTGTACTCCTAGTTCAGAACTACTTTTTTCCTAGATTTTGAGGCAGACATACTGATTTATAAAGTCACACAAATCAAACAGAAGATAGACATGACAAAATGAGTTGAAGATAATTAAAGTAATTGAAATTATTTGGAAATGCACTGAATTTATTGTTCTTGGTGAGAACAACATATGAGATGGTTGTAGAAACCATGATGACTACATGTGGCCGTTTGAGCTAGATTTCTAGCTCAGACATAAAAAAAAAATTGGATCAGAGAAACTTAGAAGTGGAATCTCTGAGGAGACAGGTGAACACTCTAGGGATGGGCCATACAATGGCAACAATGGATAAGTTCATGTAATTTCATTGGAGCATCAATAGCTTTATGTCTGGAAGCACAGCTTGTACTTCCACTGCTTTTGCTGGGCCTGCTGCTGTCTTCCCCACACTGCTGTTTTGGCTGCTGCTGCTTTTTGTTGCTTCACCACCGCTTGACCCCTTCCCCATCTTCGTTAAGGTTATTATATTTCTGTAGCAGTTTATTCTCTTTATACTGTTATATTTAAACTACAAGAAAATAAAATCTAATTTTTTCCTGACTCTTCCAAAAATCCATGTTGCAGTGAGTTTACTCTACCAGGGAAGAGATCTGCCCTAGCCTAGTACAGTACAGCAACTCAGAAGTACTCAAATGAATTAGAGACAGCTTATGTAACTGATTTTTAACTGTCTCTGACCAACCTTCCACCCTTAGAACAAACCCCAGATTCTTTAATTTAACAAAATCACTTTTAATACTGCCCTACAGATTCTTGTTCAACAGTATTGTCATGATCTCAGAAAAGTCATTTATGGCAAATCTTTTAAGACTTTTATTTTTCTGTAGTTTAATGTGGTTAAAGTTATTTCAGATAGTAGTTGCTGACTTGACATTCAGTGTCATTTGACATGTTTATATTACATTTTCAGATTAAAACACAAGAATTTGAGGGAAAAAAAAAAAGAAGTACATGTCCAACACTTACAAAGGAACTTTACTGTAACCACACCACAACAATATGAACTCCCTTCTATTTCATTAATTAATGTAAAACCCTGCTGTGAACATCTTTCTACTGCACACAAAAGACTCTTTTTGCTCTACTGAGGGATAAACTAGTTCATGTCTCTATGAAGACTTTAAGAGGTGGAAGCCTAAGCTGAATGAAGCACTTGGAAAAAACAGTATTATTTGAAAATCTCAGAATGTTCTGTGGCCAAATTAGCTTCCAGTATGGCTGCTTGTGTGTCCAGAAGTCTCGGTTTAAAAATGAATAAATTATGAGCTTTATTGTCTTCAACAGGAAATGCAGGCAACAAAATACTAGCTACCAATATTTCTCACACAGTAGCACTGAGCACTGAGATCTGAGAATTTAAGCAGTTGCTGATTACCAGGGAAAAAAAAAAAAAAAAATCAACCAACTGGAAAAAAAAAAAAAAAAAAAAAAAAGTAGTTTCAACAATTCCCTCTGCTCTTAGTGCAAACAGGAATTCCTGTCAAGGATACTCGTGGGACAGAGCTTTCAAAGCTTTTAACCTTTAGTGGCCTTAGACTCAAAGGTATCTTATCTACGCTATATTAAAGCACAGTTTGGACATACTGTGGGATTGAATCTTAAATATGTAAAATATTTCCTTTGAACCACTTACCATCCACATCAGTTTAATACTAACACAGGAATATTTATTTTTTCTTTTTAAATTGCTATTTTACCAAAGTATCTCAAATATGGAACAAATTCCATATGGAAACTCCCAGTACTTCAAAACATACACTTAATATTACGTAAAGAGAATCATTGTTGCTTCAAGTTCTTCACTGGCTTCTTATCTATTTTTAAATCCAGTTCAAAACAATATTTCCTGAGTGATTTACTATCCATTTTTTCAATGGTTTCTTTACATGACTCCTTCCAGTACCTTATCTTAGCAGACAGTCTCCAGAGCAAAGTTTCTGAAATCAAGGCACCTACTGCTAGAAGTCCTGGTTTATAACACTTCTTATTACTGAAGCTTTAGCCTTGCCTGCCTTCAGCTGGAAAACAGGTGTGATGGTTTGTGTTACCCGCCCCCCCCCCACTCTTATGAAATCACCCAGACTAGACTCAGCCAGCTGGAAGTTAAGGAATGAAGCTATATTTACAGCTTAACACAATTTAGAAGCAGATATATACACAGTTATATACAGTTATATACCAGTTAAAAGTAA
>WAAF01017502.1:12423-43104 GCA_013400475.1 Tricholaema leucomelas | reverse complement strand
TTTTCCTATCTGTAAGAACAGTTTTTTTCCAATTACATCTACATAATTTTAACTTCAGTAATAGCCAATGTATTATGTGCATTAAAAAAAATATTCACAAAACAAACCAGTTCTTGAGCCTAAAGAAAGGATGAAAGCAGAAAGAATATGATTACACTTAGAAACTGTGCTACTTGGCATAAGCATTACCTAGTTAATTTTCTCGGCTTTGTTTGTTTTCTTAAATAGAGGCATCAGAGATTTTAAAACAGCTTTGTTGTTTGCTTGGTTTGGCTTGTTTTGTTATGTGGTTAGCTACCTTTATTTTCTCACAGTGGTTTTATCACTCCCATTTGTTGTTTAGCCTGGAGAAGAGGAGGCTCAAGGGTGACCTCATTGATGTCTACAACTACCTGAAGAGAGACTGTAGACAGGTGGAGGTTGGTCTCTTCTCCCAGGCAGCCAGCAACAGAATAAGGGGACACAGTCTCCAGCTGTTCCGGGGGAAGGTATTGGTTGGATGTTAGGTTGACAGAGAGAATGATTTGCCATTGGAATGGGCTGCTCAGGGAGGTGGTGGAGTCACCGTCCCTGGAGGTGTTCAAGAAAAGACTGGATGAGGCACTCAGTGCCACAGTTTAATTGACTGGATAGGGCTGGGTGCTAGGTTGTCCTGGATGATCTTGGAGGTCTCTTCCAACCTGGTTGATTCTGTGATTCTAAATACCATGTATTGCCATAGCAAAAATGAAATCTTGAAGCCTTCAAGAATAAGAGTGATTTATTGTAAGACTTTTCTTGCATTCTGTCACTCTCATACACCTATTGATATCTAATCACTTTGTCATCCATCTTAAAGTCCATGCAATGCTGTGCATATTAGGACACTTTCATGGTTATAGTTATGGTACCCACCAGGCAGAAAGCTCTGTCATCTGCTCTTACCAGAATGAATGTGGAAACTCAAACTGAATTCCTATAAAAACAGGCAGACATCCAAGTTTCAGGATGCAGGGAACACTTCAATGGCAGTGGGTGGCAGCACTGACAACAGCTGTGTGCAGTGGGACCTAGTGAACACTATTCAGTCTAGCAACAGAATTGCAAGCCAAAGTAGAAAGATTAAGGAGCACCAAGGAGGCTGAGCAAGACATAGATCGGTGGGGCCAAGCTCTGCACTCAAAACAGGAGTACCCAGAAGAAAAAAAAAATAAAATCAAGGGCACCCCTACTTAGCTGATAACAGCAGCTTAAATGAAAGAGTGAACTCAGGTAAGTCCACACTCAGGGTGACAGATGAACTCCATCCCTGCCATATCAGGTTCTTCAGTAAATCCCTTGAAATAGTCTCTTTAAACTGAAGAGATACGGATTTGAAGGGCAGACTATGTGTTAGATGAGGAACTGGCCAGATGGTCACATCCACAAGGTAGTAGTTAATATCTCAATGTCCAGATGGAGATCAGTGACAGTGGTATCCCTCAGAGGTCCATACTGGGACCAGTGCTGTTATCCTCATCAATGACAAAGCAGGATCAAGTGCACCCTCAGCAAGTTTGCAGATGACACCAAGTTGGGTGGTGCAGTTCATGTGCCTGAGGTGTGTGATGCCACCTAGAGTGACCTGGAGAAGCTGGAGAAGTAGGTGCAGGTGAACTTCATGAGGTGCCACAAGGGCAAGTGCAACAGTCGAGGTAATCCTTGGTATCAATACAGGCTGGAGGATGATAGGATTGAGAGCAGCCTCGCAAAAATGGACTTGGGGCTACTGGTGGATGACAAACTGGACATGAGCCAACAGTGTGCACTTGCAGCCCAAGCAGCCAGACATAACCTAGACTGTATTAAAAATAAGTACAACCAGCAGGTCAGGGGAAGTGATTTGGAGCCTTTACTTTGCTCTGGTGAGACCTCACTTGGATTACTGTGTTCAGCTCTGGAGTCCTCATCACAGAAAAAGAAATGGACTTGTTGGAGTGAGTCCAGAGGAGGCCACAAAATTTACTACAGATCTGGAAGATCATTCCTATGAGCAAAGACTGAGAGAGCTGGAGTTGTTTAGCATGGAGATGGCTCCAGGGAGATTTCATTGTGTTCCTTCACTATTGAAAGGGAACACAGACGAACCATGGGGAGTCTTTTTAAGAGAGCCTGTAGTGTTAGGACAACAGGTAACAGTTTTAAACACAATTGGGGTAGATTCAGACTAGATATAAACAGGGCATTTTTCATAATGAGGGTGGTGAAATACTGGAACAGGTTGCCTGGAGAGGTAGCTCATGCCCCATCCCTGGACATATTCAAGGTAAGATTGCACAGGGCTCTGAGCAGCCTGATGGAGTTGCAGGTGTCCATGTTCACTGCAGGGGTGCTGGACTAGATGACTTTCAAAGGTCCTTTCCAATCCAAACTATTTTACAATTCTAGGTGGAAAGATGCTTTTAAAAAATTATTTAATTTAGTAGAAACCTTTCAACACAAGCAAAATAAAAGTAAAGCTTGCATATCTTGAATATGCCTTTAAAAATGAAGGCCAATATTTTCTACACAGAAGCATCTGGTTTTGTAATTAATATTAAGTCATGTACATGAAAAAGAGTTTAATTTGTTAAATCTGTAATTTGTAAACTGTAAAAGATATTTTGCAGGAGTTCTTAAAGGAATCAATAAACAAAACTAAACAGAGGCCTTTCTGTTTCTCTCAAACTCTTCTCTGAAGAGTTGCCAGCTGCCAAGCACTTGGACTAGGGCAGTATACATATGCAGTGATGTGGGATATATGTAAATAGTAAATATCTTAATGACTAAAGCCTCTTTGAAGAGCTGTCAAACATTAAAAACAGCAATAAAACAATTCTGAGAGCAGTAACCAGCAAAGCACGTATGGATTCAAGTCTTCAGATGGACTCTTTTCACTGAATGACTGTGGAAATAAAGCAATAGTCTGCTTTGTACTACAAAGACTACTCACATAAACAATAGATACTTACAACTATGGGAAAAGCTTCATTTGGGATTTATGCCTCATTAGGCAATAGAAAACAAAAAAAAAAAGAAGAACCACTGACTTAACAATGAACCCTGACAAATGTCCTTCCCAGGATCATAAGTGCCTGTCATCCACATGCATTCCTCACCGAAACAGACAGTTGATAAAAACAGGGGCGACACCAATGGTCTTGACACATTTGTCAAAACTTTGTGCATCAGAGCTCTCGCAAATTCCGCTTAAAACGAGTAACAGACTTCAAAGTTATTGTTGGGAGATAAAACAAGTCCTGCTATACTCTACAAGGACAACCCTTTTAAAAAGTAAGCTTAACCTCCCCCAGCTGGACACAACAAAATTCATTACTCTTTATGGCGTGGAATGAAAGACTTATCCAGTATCTGAAGGGAGCCTACAGGAAGGCTGGGGAGGGACTATTTACACGGTCTAGTAATGTTAGGACGAGGGGGAACGGGTTTAAGCTGAGGGGAGATTTAGACTGGATGTTAGGAGGAAGTTCTTTACAGTGAGGGTGGTGAGACACTGGAACGAGTTGCCCAGGGAGGTTGTGGATGCTTCCTCCCTGGAGGCGTTTAAGGCCAGGCTGGATGAGGCCTTGAGCAGCCTGCTCTAGTGGGAGGTGTCCCTGCCTATGGCAGGGGGTTGGAGCTGGATGATCCTTGAGGTCCCTTCCAACCTAAACCATTCTATGATTCTATGATTCTATGATTCTATTTAAATACCTATGAAGAGACCTTTGTGTTTCATTTTTTTTTTATAGTGGGCAAAGCACTGTAAGTGGGGTTCCACAGAATATTTAACTATACTATGGCCAACATGCTAGGTTTCTTCACCATGTGGGTAACTGGCCTAGGCAACTTCCCTTCTGCAGCATCTGCCACATGCATATACAGTCTTAGAAGCCTCTGCTCCTGATGCTGTCTCGCATTAATGCTCTACAACAGAGGCACTATTTTTTCTGCAAAATAGGTCAGAATAGGCCTTTGCTTTAAAGATCTCCCTTACTGCTTTTGCTGCCAGGTCTTATGTAGGACTGAAGTGGGTAAATTTTAACTGGTAAATAATACATTTTTGAAACTTGCATTTTTTTTCCCCAGAAGCAACAGTGTGCCTTGTGGTATAGCTACTTATTTTCTTCTAACATACTAGACCCTTTCAGTACACTATAGAAGAGTAAGTAGCTTTTTTTGTTTAATAGAGCACTTCTTTTTTTTTTGTGTCTCCCTTGTGACAACTCAGGTTGATGTGTTCTTCTTATGCCTATAGCTAAGGTACACTCCACAGTCCCACTGACAGGCCTGCCAGATTATTCTGGACAACCTCCTCAGAGAGAGCTCTCTGGAATTTTGCCACAGGTACATCTTGAACTGTAGTTGCTGCTGTTACTAAGCACTTTTAACTCCAGTATTTCTTTTCAATCTTTGTATTTTCTTAGTCCAAACAAGGAGCTACTAAAAATTGTTCTCACAAAGGAAAAAAAAAAAAAAAAAAGTCACCCTTGCTGACTACATTTAGTGTGCAAATTATGTCAGGCAATGAGGCATAAAAACACGCACGTTCGTACGAACTGTCCTTAATTTCTATTTATTCTAAGCCTCCTAGTCTCATAAGGTGATAGAATCATAGAATCAGTCAGGGTTGGAAGGGACCACAAGGATTATCTAGGTCCAACCCCTCTGCCATGGGCAGGGACACCCTACCCTAGATCAGACTGGCCATAGCCTCATCCAGCCTGGCCTCAAACACTTCCAGGGATGGGGCCTCAACCATCTCCCTGGGCAATCCATGCCAGGCTCTCACCAGTCTCATGCTGAAGAACTTCCTCCTCACATCCAGCCTGAATCAACCCATCTCCAGGTTCCCTCCATTCTCCTTAGTCCTGTCACTCCCTGATATCCTGAAAAGTCTCTCCCCAGCTTTTTTGTAGGCCCCCTTCTGATACCAGCAGGCCACAATAAAGTCACCTTGGAGCCTCTTCTTTTCCAGACTGAACAGCCCCAACTCTTTCAGACTGTCCTCACAGGAGAGGTGCTCCAGCCCTCTGATCATCCCAGTGGCCCTTCTCTGGACACTCTCCAGCATGTCCACATCCTTCTCGTAATGGGGGCTCCAGAACTGGATGCAGTACTCCAGGTGGGGTCTCACCAGAGAGGAGTAGAGGGGGAGAATCACCTCCCTCCACCTGCTGGCCACACTTCTCCTGATGCAGCCCAGGATCGGGTTGGCCCTCCGGGCTGCAAGTGCACTCTGCTGGCTCATGTTGAGCTTCTTGTCCACCAGCACCCCCAAATCCCTCTCCTCAGGGCTGCTCCCCAGCCACTCACTGCCCAGCCTCCATTTGTNACCAGCTTGGAGACCAGGATGTGGTGTGGGACAGTGTCAAAGGCTTTGCTCAAGTCTAGGTGAATGACATCAGTTGCTCGCCCCTCATATAGTAATGTTGTGACCTGTTCATAGAAGGCCACCAGGTTTGCCAGGCAGGATTTGCCCTTGGTGAAGCCATGCTGATTGTAGCAAATCACCTCTTCACTATTCTTCTGTTTCAGCAGTGCCTCCAGGAGGATCTGCTCCATGATCTTACTGGGCACAGAGGTGAGACTGACTGGCCTGGAGTTCCCTGGCTCCTCCTTCCTGCCCGTTTTGAAAATGGGAGTTGTGTTTCCCCTTTTCCAGTCAGTGAGGGCTTCACCAGACTGCCAGGACTTTTGGAATAGAATAGAGAGGGGTTTAGCAACCTCATCTGCCAGTTCCCTCAGCACCCGTGGGTGTATCCCATCAGGTCCCATGGACTTGAACACTTTTCAGATTCTTCAGGTGATCACAAGCCTGAACAATACCTGCAATAATACCTGATAATACCAGCAAGTTTAAGTTTGCAATGTTGTTATTATTGTACAACCTTGGTTGCAAATGCAGAATCATAATTCTGTGTCCTAATAACTCTAATTATAATAGTAAGTTTAACAAATTCTTGGTGTTTGTAGAGAACAAAGAGTGATCCAAGAATATAGAAAGTATTTACATCAATAACTCTGTACAATACAGCAGTAATTACTTATGTCCTACAAGTAAAATAACAGTCTTAGTGGGGAAAAAAAAAAGACAATAATAAACCAAACAACAACAACAACAAAACCTCTCTCAGCACAGCAATCCAACAGTATAAGGTTTTCTGTATGGTTTTGCATTGTATGACTCATGGCATAGAAAAATTCTACATAAAACTAATTTTAACAGTAAGTAAAAAAGGAGCAAAACCATTTGATACCGCACCAAAAAAAACCTGCATGCAAAATAACTTACGATAATGGGGGTAATAAATTTGAAAACATAACCTCTCTTCCTAGATCCATTTTTAAAACTAGCCCTCCTATAAGTTGAGAAATCTGTATGTATGTGTCTTATATCCACAGAGCAAGAAAATGAAAAGCCAAACCAACAAACAAAAACAAACAAACAAAAAGAAAGATCATCTGCTATGTGCTAAGGAAGTCTGACTATGCACTTTTTTTATCCTGTTCAGAACCCAGCACAAAAAAAGATTTGAAGTAACACACATACAAGGGCAAAGCAGAAGAAAATTTAACTTCAATCATCTAGGGTCGCCAAAATACAAGACTACAGCGTAATTCCCTAATTGCTCGTCATGTACTGGAGCCTAACAACTTCAATTAACCACCTGAGACCTAAAGCTCCATCCTAACACTTCTGGCTCCCAGTTACAAACATCTAGGTGTCCTGTTTGCCTGAAAACTGTTACGCTATACTTGGCAATACTCTTTCCGTATCTACAGTACTTTTCAAATCCAACATAGGCATACCCCAGCCTTCTTAATGTTTTCTACCTGTGCTTAAGCTCCTACTTTTCTGAATTGGTGAACTCCTCTGAAGCTGCAAGAGAATGTTCCCACACCTTTTAATTTATCTTCATGGGCCCCTGCAGTAAGCTGAGCTAGGACACATCTGTCTGATACATAAACCATGCCAAGCTCTGTTTGAACACAGTATTTTAAAAGTGAGTACGGTTTAAGGGGGAAAAAAATCCATCTCTGATTTATTTAATAGTGTAGATTTGGGCATTTCAATACATTATCACATTAAGATATCTTCAAAAATAATGAGAAGGGACCCTTTTAAGCTCCCACTGCTCATGAAACTAAAGGCTGTTGTTGTAATGAAGCCACAAGCTGCATGTAAATCTAGCACGGAGAATGTGCACAAAATGTTTGTAGGGGAAATGTGGTCAACAACAATTCTTGGTACTTGTTCCAGTTTCTTGCTTCTAACTAATAGATTAATAGTTTTGTGAAGATGAGCAATAGTGTGTTTTCTCTTTGCTAAAACAAACAATGGAGTCCCTCTGATATGCTCTTTCTCTCCATTTAAAATAAGTAAATGTTGTAAATGTAACTCAGAATAAGATAGAGTTTTCAAGTGCATCCTGCCTCTCTCACTACCAAACAGAAGACAGATGTTCATGTGGTAGATGGACACTCAGTAAAAGGACAGGATAGGACTGACAAATGAACACAAATATGCCAGGAAGCACTGAATTTCAAGTAGAAGATTCTCTAAGTGCAGAAACTGCCCAATGACTGGCTACATCTAGGTGCTTTTATTCAGTAAAAGCATTCAGAAGTTTATTTTTAATACATATGGGTTTCTTCCTCTGCTTCTGGAAGCAGTGTGACTCTCTTAGAACAAACCTAGTGCTGTTATCCAAACAACGTTATGGATCTAATTAGGGGACATATTTATAGCTGCTTTTGGAGGAAAAGAAGCAGGAAGTCAGGCCACTGTTACTGTGCTTACAGACACCCTATATAAGCAGCAATCATCCAAAACTAATGCATCCATGCTTCCAGATGTATGGAAAATACCTGGCCTCAGGCTTGCTGGTTTTGTACTTCAGGTGGCAGTTGTAAGCTAAGAAAAGCAGATACAGTTCTAACCGTGAGGACAGGACCTGGCAGAATACTTACTGTACATCTTATTGGTGATCAGAGCTGTGTACAAGAAAAGTTGACTTTAGATGCAGCAGAAGCATTAAACTCTGCATGGCCTGCAGGGAAGGCTGCCAACCGTTAGAGATTATTATTTCACTTTTTTTCCAGTTGTTGTCTGTTGAGAGGGAGGGAAGGAATGACTACTTTGACCTTACACCTTTCTTTTTACCCTTTAAACAGAAAAAAAACAAAACCAAACAACCACTTCCAGAGATATGAAGTTGCCAAAACTTAGAATTACATCCAAACAGCGGAGACAAACGATCTAACATACAGCTATTAAAGCTTCAGGGCTGTGCCCAGAACCCACATTTTCCATCCTAATACCCTGTAGCCCCTCTGCCTTGGTGTTTACTTCAGGGAAAACTGTTCCTATTGCCTTCTGTCACTTCTATTGCACACAATAAACAGAGCAATCTGGAGCTAATTTAAGTGGTTTAGCACATCAGGATACAGCTGGGAAAGATTTTGAGCGAAAGGCTGGAGAGGAAGAAGAGGACTGTGAATGGTTCAGCTGAGCCTGCACACAGGAAGCTGGTGCAGATGGGTACCTTCCAACAACACCACCTGCCGCCAGCGAAAACTGCCCAATGCTGAAATGCTCCAACCAACCCAAGAACAGCAGAAACCTCACCACGGGGAGTTAAAAGTTCTGCTCCTTACAGCAGGAGTGGCACAGCCATCACTTAATATCAGAAGCACTTCAGCTGAGTCTTGGTCATCCAGCAGTAACCCAGCTTCCTTCTTCTGTGTGTCTACAACGTTTTATATCTCATCCACTGTGAGTGAGATGTCTGTTTTTCTTCTTGCTATTAAGTGTAGGTACATGCATTGGCTTTACACAGTGCAAACTTCGACTTGATTCTGGCAGCTGGGCCGATTTACATCTGTTTTTCACATCACTTTGAAAGGAGTGACTCAAGTTTTTAAACTCTTGGGGCCTTAGCTATACCCAGAATATATTGGCTCAGTTCACTAGCAGAAAGAAACATTTGTCTGCTGGCATAAAGACATAAAAATGAAACAAAACTCTTTAGGTATTACTTACAATGCTGGACACTTGAAAAAAGGGCAGTAATAAGAAGTATCTGTCCCTAAGCTAATTCTCACGCCAAGCATATATACCACAAAACCTGAAACTCCATGCAACAATTGTCTAAAACATAGACACACACAAAAAAAAAAAAATAAAAGGAGTGAAGAAAATAAGACGCTTTATAACATTAGTCTTAAGCTTTAGGGGAAGGTGTGTGTGGAGGGTGTAGTTAATTTGTGATCTGTTGCAACTATTCTGTTTCCTCTAGGCTGCTCCATTCTCTTAGAGATTACTTTGAAATGAAACAGGTCAGTTTATTCAGTATGCACTGACAAGGTGGAAAACTCATCAGTCTTGTATAGGCACAGTCAGCAATGTTCAAGCCTCTTCCAACAGTTACCTCAGCTTTTGCTAAACATAATCCGATTTACAGGGGAATAAAGAGATTAATAAGGTAATGTAGTGACATAGAAACACAGGTAATGAAGGAGTTTACATTAATAATTTCCTTTCCCTTTAATGATCTAAGCAGTGTATTTAACTAGTTTACACAAATCTCTTTTTCAGTGATGGGTTATGTTTTCCAGGTGGCAAAGTGGTAGAGAACGTACTTGCTGAATGAGTACTTCAGACTAACATTTTGTTTGTTATTTCTTTAACATCTTTGCTGAGCAACAGGTAAGCGAGATGAATAGCACTCTGGAGAGTCTAAGAAAAAGGATGTTAAGCTGGATAAGACTGAACCTATTTTCTCCAAACAAACAAAAGAACATCCAGTGTTTACAGTGTGCCTAATACTTTCCCTCTTCTCAATTTTGTCACATCAAGCAAGTGACAAGAAGGGGTACTTAAATGTTTAATTACTAACAGTTATTTAATTCCAAACTTCTGATTTTTTTTTCCAGCTACATGACAAAACATGCCGCCTTCTAATTGCTTCCATGTCTGAATCTCTGCAATACGTCTGCAAGACACCATGGTAGTTCAATAAGGTCACCTCTTGGCAAGATTCAGCTTTCTCCAGCATCATCATCCTTGAACTTTCTACCATTTTTGATCATATTCCCTGATTCCCAAAGCTGTGAAATCTCTCTGCTTGGCAACTCTCTAGCTTTACTGATCACATTCAGTCCTAAAAATACACATGCAACCCTCAGTGATTTCAAAGGGGAGTTCTTCACAATCATGATGGAATCAACTGTAGCCTTCAAAGGAATTGTCAAATTGTGTGTTTTGCTCTTGGTGAGCATTTTAGTTTTAATGCTTGTGTGCTGAATGATTCCTTTAAAACTTTATCCTGGAAATTGTATCCTTTTCAAGTTGACTGGTTTCCTTCTCATTTCCTATTACTGGGAAAGGAACAGAGAAATTCATAATGCAGTAACAAGATTTCTTTGCTCCAAGACACCATAAAAGCTATAAACAGAACTTTAGCCCTGTGTAGCCAAATGTTTCCCAGTAGACCCATACTTCAGAAATAAATTAATCCTTTCCTTTTCAGAAGACATCTTTCCTTCTTTTCTCTACAAATTCCTAATGTAGTGATATAAAAGCCATAATGTGTATCCACTTTGTGGTTCAACCTGTAATTTCAAAAGGAGCCTATCTGCTATTGTTTGTCAACCCTGATGTTACCAACAGTCAGAATTTATAACCTCTTTCATATTATTGAAAAAAACTTAGCCTCCTCAGTGCAGACTTGTTTTAGCAGGATCCACTGTTTCAGTCAAATGAGCAGTCCCTGTCTTGAAGAGAAGATACAGGCATTCTTCATGGTGACCCCCAGTCCCCAGAACTACAACTGCAGCTTTATCTTCCTCAAAAGAGCTTCTACTCTCCTGCGTAACCATTACTTGATCTGTGTACATGAGTCCAGAAGTCTCATCTTCCTGATATTGCCACTTTGGTAAAGAAGTTACTGTTCTTTAAAAACCCAACTTCAATTTTTTCTCAGGATTATGGAGGAAGTGACTCATTAAATTAGTCAAGTCACCAGGTCCATGTTTTCCCAAAGCTCCTCTCATTTGCCTTAGGCTGCAGCACTTGCTGGCTATGACTAAATTAAAGAGTTAAGCTAATGAAAAGCTCTCAGATGGCAGAAGAGGTCAATGGGCCATAAAAAGGGCCAGTGTAATTGTCTGTGCGCTTACTCTAAACACCTTTCAGTCAAAGTCTTCTAGATTAATAAACCAAAACCACTGTAACTACTAAAAGTGTTAAAGCTACCCAGGGTCACTTGGATAGTCACAGGAAGCCACGTGCAGCCCCTGAACACAGCTGACAGACCTCAGAGGAAATCACCTGTGAAGAGAAGCACATGTAGGCTGAAAAAGACCCTAACCTTTATCTTACTCATCAGCATCACTGTCTACACAGCTATTTTTTCTCCTGAGGCATGCATTTTTCCTTAGTTTTGGGTTTTTTTGCATTTGCATTCTTTCTGCTACTTTTGACTTTCTAGTGCACAGTGTCATAGAATCATAGAATCAACCAGGTTGGAAGACACCTCCAAGATCAACCAGGCCAAACTATCACCCAGCCCTACCCAATCAACTAGACCATGGCACTAAGTGCCTCATCTGGTGTTTTCTCAAACACCTCCAGAGATGGCGACTCCACCACCTCCCTGGGCAGCTCATTCCAACAGTAATTGTTGGCCAGCAGTAGTTTATATCTCCTAGTCAATGTGACCGATTTGTGGTCAGTAAAATGTAATTATTGAACTGGCTTAAACAAAAGGCTTTGCTTTTTCAATCCATTGAAATCACTGAAACACAATTCCATGGCAGTGCAATGAGCAATATATTCAGAGAGGCAGATACGAATTTACATCATTTGCAGCCACAACTGCAACTGTGGCAAACTTTCATGAGAAAAATAATGATTTGATGATACATTTTCCCTACATTTCTGTATAGATGCATAGAAGCAAAGGTTGTTCATGACTGACAAAGTAAGCCTTTTGGAGAAGCAATATCCCTAGATAAATACAAAAGCTTTATGTGAGAGTGTGCTGTGTTGTTCAAAACAACATTTACATGTAGTTAGTTTGCTCTAAAACCTAAGTAAAATTACCCATGCAGATTTCTGGTTCTTCCCAACCCAAGTTCAAGCACTTCTGGAATCTTAATACAGAATTCAGGGTCATTTCATGTCAATGTATGTAAAGTATGTAAGATCAGTTATAAAAGAAATATAAAAATAATGGTACCTACCATTTCAAATGTCACTCTGTTTGCTTCTGTTCTAACAATTTTTAAAGAAATGGTGGAAAATAAAATTATTAAAAGCTAAGCATTTCTATTTTGATAGCTTTGCATAATTTTCTATAATCCACTGGTGGAGTCATGAGGGAAACTTGCTAGGCAAAGAGTAAAGTCAGAACCCAGAATTTTAGGAAATCAAACTTCCAAACTTCAAGGAGTTAGTCAAGAGAACCCCCTGGGAAACTGCTCTAAGGGACAAGGAGGCAGAATAGAGCTGATAGATTTGTAAGAACTTCATGAGCTTCAACACAGCCAAGCGCAATGGTGTGCACTTTGGTTGAGACAATCCTCGTATCAGTACAGGCTAGAGGGTGAAAAGACTGAAGGCAAAGTACTTGGGGGCACTGGCGGATGACATGCTGGGCATGAGCAAGCAACGCGTGCTCACAACACAGACATAACCTGGGTTATGTTAAAAGAAGCATGGCCAACAGGACAAGTGAGACGATACCCTTTACTCTCTGATTACTGTGTTCAGCTCTGGAGTCGTCACTACAAAAAAAGATACAGATTTGTTGGAGAGAGTCCGGAAAAGGGACACAAATGGTTACAGGGCTAGAGCAAATCTGCAATGAGGAAAGACTGAGAGAACTGGGGTTGTTCAGCTTGCAGACTCCAAGCAGACATTTTGCTGTTTTTTCAGCACTCAAGTTGGGCGTATAGGAGACAGGAACAGAATCTTTACAAGGACCTGTTCTGATAGGATAAGGCATAATGATTTTAAACAAAAAGAGACTAAATATAAGGAAGACATTTTTTTTTACAGTGAAGGTGGTGACATATTGGAACAGGTTGCCTAGAGAGGTGGTAGATGCCCCACACCTGGAAACAATCAAGATCAGATTGGACGTGGCTCTGAGCAACCTGATCTAGTTGCAGATGTCCCTGCTCACTAAGGGGGTTGGACTAGATGACTGTTAAAAGTCCTTTACAATCCAAACCATTCTATGATTCCGTAAACCCAAGCTATTTCAGGAAAACATAATAGTAGATAAAAAAATTACTGCTCTGCATGACTGATTAAGTATCTATCAATGGATTCAGTATCTATCCACCCTGATGAGTGATTCTTAAGTCATATTAAAAGCAGTATTCTTTTCCTTGCATACTTAAAGCTGAAAAGCTTACTATATAAGAAACCTAGGTTCTAAAAGAATAATGGTAATGTATAAAAGTAATCTTGCAGCCTACTCTCTTGTTAATATTTGTTGAGAAACTACTTCATCAGTAAATCACATACATCTGGCTGTATACTAATACTTAGTACCTTGTANATGGAAGGTGAGGTTAGAGAGTAAGATGGAGCTCAGCCAGCAGTGCCGAGCTCCCCAGCAGGCGAAGAGCCGAGAGCAAAGTCAAGAGCAAAGTGACTTTATCTATGTTTTGCTGTTTATTCTAATACATCTCAGAGAGACTATGAGGGAAGTAGACATCACCATTGTTTTCGTTTTACAGCCTATGATCTAGTCCTTCTCACCAAAACATTCTAGCTAGCTTCAAACTAGCACATACCTTTAATAATATGTGGCAATTCAAGAGCACCCAATCCCTAAGTGATTTCCTGTCAGTAGTCTAAAACAATGTACAGGACTGTTGTGGTAGGCCTGAAGGGGCCAAAATTGGCCTGAACATGTGCTGGCTTGCCCACACATGTTTTTCTGCTCTCTCTCTCTCTCTCTCTCTCTCTCTCTCTCTCTCTCTCTCTCTCTCTCTTGGGAGAAGCAATCACAGGAAAAAGGTTAAGGAACCTGGAGCCATTGAGGCTAAAGACCCTAAGCTTTTTTGAAATCACCTGCAGTGTTATACTAGAAGACAGCCTCCCATGGAAAGCAGAAGATGCTTCACAATTTATACATCTAAAACGGGCAATCAGGGACACTGACAGAAATATACATCCACCAGATTCTATAAAAATTAGGAGGAGAAAAATCTTTACCTCTTCTCAAGTGTGTGATACATTTCTGTGGTGCAACACCTGAACTCAGAATGATTAAAGTTTAAAATAAATTCAAACTCCCATGCTTTTGGGATTTTCCTCCCCATTTCTTGTTGTGCTACTTTAATAGGAGATTTTATGAGTTGTAAACCACATTTCTAATCCTGAATCTCACAGCATCTAAAGTGATCCTGGCATTGTGCCACGAAGCGGCACTGTTGCCTTAATGGAAAGTTAATTACAGGGGATTGTAACTCTGAGGACAGATATTCACAACTTTTATCTCACTGATAAGCAAAAAAAAAAAGGTATGAAACAGTGAATTGGATGATGGAAGACGTTGCTTTTTCCTCTCCTCTGTGCAATTCTGTTTTCCAATACTGAGTTGATTTTTTTCCCCTCTCTGATACTACAATACTGCATTTTAGAAATCAATGGCAATTTGATCTTGAATACTAGTGACTAGACAGGTTTCTTTAATGCATGGCAACAAAACAATAATAGGTGTACCAAGCATAGGAAAGGATGGTAAAAATAATATGGCATATCCAGTACATTTACAGTTTCATTCTGTAAACATTTGCCACATTATACATGTAGTGCTCCTTTGAAGGATTGGGACTTTATGAGTAATCGTACTCTTACACTTAATCAGAACCATATGGAGGTCAGCGTGAGGGTCCATCCAGCTGAAGTAGAACTGGATAGTATACTAAAAGCCTGTAGCCAACTGTGAAATTATTTCATATGTAACTTAGAGAGTTTAAGAACACAACTTAACAATGTTAGTATCTCAGTATTGTTGAAAACAGAGGATGGCAGTGAAGTGACTTATTCCACCTACAATATTTCTGCAAAGCAGATACCTGAAATTTGCAACAAAAAAATAAATAAAAGGAGTAGCAAGCAACATGAATTCAACCTTGGACAAACGCTAAAAAAGAAAGGCAGAAAATGAGGATGAAATCCATATACCTGTGCCTTTCTTGCCATGGCCTATTTCTGATGCAGTGACTGCAGAAAATCAAACCTCTGCAGTTTTGTTTACATTAAGTGCTGACATCTCTTTTCCATAATGCAGCACTGGGCTTCATAAGATGTGTTCAGTTCTGGGCCCCCCAGTTTAGAAGGGACATTGAAATCCTTGAGCATGTCCAGAGAAGGGCGACGAGGCTGGTGAGAGGCCTCGAGCACAAGCCCTACGAGGAGAGGCTGAGGGAGCTGGGATTGTTTAGCCTGGAGAAGAGGAGGCTCAGGGGTGACCTTATTGCTGTCTACAACTACCTGAGGGGTGGTTGTGGCCAGGAGGAGGTTGCTCTCTTCTCTCAGGTGGCCAGCGCCAGAACAAGAGGATACAGCCTCAGGCTGTGCTGGGGGAAGTTTAGGCTTGAGGTGAGGAGAAAGTTCTTCACTGAGAGAGTCATTGACTACTGGAATGGGCTGCCCGAGGAGGTGGTGGAGTCACCGTCCCTGGGGCTGTTCAAGGCAAGGTTGGACGTGGCACTTGGTGCCATGGTCTAGCCTTGAGCTCTGTGGTAAAGGGTTGGACTTGATGATCTGTGAGGTCTCTTCCAACCTTGGTGATACTGTGATACTGTGAAGATTTTGTTTTAAATACTGTTGAAATTCTGGAGGTAGTCAGTAGTTCATAGTAATGAAAAGCAAAGAAATAGAACTACAAGCAACACTGATACAATAAATTATAACACACATGCTCGCCTCCCCCCCACCCCAGTTATTTAGCAGATGTGATACCACCTATACACCATTTAATGTGTACTTATTTTAAAATGAAGGGATGGATATGAGCTGGAGACAGGCCTAAAAGCATAATTCTTGTACACAAACGTTTGGATGCAGCAATATAATTGACTGCCAATACCAACAAAACAAGCAGGCAGTTAGGTGTTGCTTTTTTTTTTTTTTTTTTTTTTTGGGGGTGGGTGGTTGGAAAAGCTTTTTTTAATTTTCTCTGTGAATTTTGTATATATGAAAGAGAATTAAACACCACTTACTTGTGCCAGGCACAATACAAGCAAGTATCAGACAGCCTCAATGTTCAGCTTTGTAAATGCACCTCATTTTTTTTTCTTTCTGAAAGTCTAGGTCAAAAAATAGGACTTCAGAACCCTTCCTTTGTGTGATTTAAGCTCATGGTTGTGACTCGCAGTTAAACAGAACGCACTGACGATAAAAGCGGTAGAAGATCAAATTTGGAGAAAAAGTCTCCCCTCTGATCTCCACAGCATAAATAATGCTTATTCTGTACCTGTTCCAAATGCAGAATTCCCATTGAGGTTAAAAAAAAAAAAAAAAAAAAAAGTGAAAGGTACAGAATACACAGCAGAGACTTGCACTGTGCGTAACAAACTCACAGCAGGAATTAGACAATAACTTTGACCTTAATTTGAACTCAAGTTCTTCCCTGCTTACCAACACTGCCTATGAAACATACATTTATGGCTGCCTTTTTCAATCATGGAGCAAGTGCAATAGAAACACAGGCATGCTCCATCTGATGAGTAATACAAAACGTGTATTGCCAACAAAACAAAGCAAAATAAGACTAGTTCATGAAAAAATATCCATGTTGTACTTTAGTCTGATGCTGTACATTCTCAGTAGAAAGAGTAACCTTGAAGGTTCGGTACAGACAGCAGAAAAGTTGTCTCTAAAGATGTCTCTAAAGTGCTGATGCATTATTTTTGATGCTCAGTACAGATTTTTCTTGTGTGTTTGTAATGGAAGTACTACTGCAAGTCTTTCCGTTAGAGGGCCAGTAGAAACAGAAAACAACACCTTCTACTATAAAATTCTGCTAATGTAATTACTGTGCTTTAAATATACTCGTATTTTTTTTGTTACCCATGGAGGGAACATAATACCTCCCTGCATTAAAGCATTATTTGCTGAGCAACTTCACTGAGCATTTACAGAGCAACTTCTCTGCTGTGCTCAGGTAAATCAATCCCTACATATTTTTGTAACTCACCAGAAATGTCTCGTTATTGTCCTGACTTTTCTAAAGGGAGGGGCAGAGGGGAAATTGATCTCATGGAACAAAAATATATTTGATGTACACAAGATTCTAACAGTTACAAATTTAGCCCCACACAAGCAGCACGAACAATGCCCTTTTTCATCCTATTGACTTTTTTTTCCCCTCTCTCTTTTTTGCTCATTTTTTTTCCTCCCAGTACAGCTTTCATGATAGGAGCAATCCCAGTGCAGACAATTTTCACGCAATGTTTTCATTGTAAGCAGTCTTAGTAATTAAATAGGTTTCAGCATTCACAGACCTTGCTGCATCAGGTCTGCTTTAGCTTTTACCATCGAGAAACACAAGAGAAACACAGAGGAAAATTTTGACCAGAAAACAAGTCGAATAACCTGACAAATTGCTCATACGTCTGCAACGAGCAAGACATAGTTGAGAAAACTTCGGACTTGTCTCAATGACAACGCACTGAAACTGACCACTGATGCAGGTGTAGAAGATTCTGATACCAAGAAAAATGGCTTCTTAAACATTGTTATGAAGAACCAAGCAGTATAGTTTAAATGTAATCATAGTTTAAGACAATCTTTTGAGAGCCACTGGAAATTAGTAAATGTTATTAACACATAAAATTGATTTTTTTTTTTCAGTTCAAGAGAAAACTCGCTATGGTAACTTTTGGCATGCTTAAGTTAAAGCCATACAGAAAGGCAGGCAGCTTGTGACTCTGGGCAAAATTCACTTCTGAACTCAATTTACAAGTCATCTTCATCTTGAGGACATAAAGAAATATTTGAGATTCCACTTATAGTGGAATTTTTAAACACAAAGGGGGAAAAAGAAGTGAGTGTCTCCAGCACAAGGTCACACTCTGCTCAAATATTTGAGTTTGCAGTATTAGACTTTGCATGGAGGAAGACAGGATGTTAAAACATTTCTGCCTTTGCAAATATATTCTTATGAATCAGTCTAGATACCTTTATTTGCATCTCTCATCAGAGAAGATACTCTACTTTTAAAAAATATATTCTTACTATCTAAAATCTATTCTTACCACCTTACAGACTTAAAAAAAAAAGAATAAAAGCTAGTGCTGGAGTATAAAACACCAACCACATGTACCCTTCACTATTTGTCATTGATGTACAACAACTGACCAATGCAAGTACAATGATCAACTGCAATTTTCTGTCTGTATAATAACAAGCTTAAATAATCAAGAAATAGAAAAATGATATGTGGGAATGTATGGACTCGATTACTGTGATTGAAGATGCGTGCAGCTAACACGCCTGTGCTTACTGCCTCTTAGAAAGTTTGGAATCAGCAAATGCTCAGGCAGCAGGTGCCCAGGCATTTTCCTCCCTGACAATGCACTGAACTTCTCAGAACCTCCTGACAAGAGCAATTACAATAGATCTTCAGATCTGTAATTGAACAGGTTTACTAAGAAAATTCTGACAACACAAACTTCAAATTAGCACCTCTGACAACATTGCCAGAGAATAACTGTTCTAACTAATCTGTCATTCAGCTGTCTTGGACAATCTGCAATTAAAAGTCTCCCGAAGTCCCTTACTAGCAGAAGCAGGAGTTCATTCAGGAGCAAACATACCAGGAGGATTAAAAATTGCCCTTAGGAAACCACTGACAGTCAGATCCCTGGTTTCTACCAAAGCAAGATCTGTAAATAAGAAAAAAAAAACAGCCACCAACCAACCAACAAACAAACAAACAAACAAAAACACCAACACAACAAACCAAACAAAAAACCAACCAATCAACCAAAAAAATCCCAAACAAACACTGACCATATTTTCTTTAGACAAAAGCCACATGTGCTCGCTGGAATGAAAAAAAAAATATATCTTTATGAGGGCATATATTTGGAAGGAAAAAAAGGCCTAGGGGTGTGAGAGTGCATAAACACAGTAAGTATGTGGAAAACAATTTGTGCTCTTATTAATCATAACTGTAAACTGATAGAAAAATTCCTCTTTTGGAGTGGAACAGTTGTCACTGTCACACGCTCCATTGCGGGGAAGGCTTTAAATGGTTTCCTTTACAATGTAAAGCAATGCAAAGCAATGCTTGCAATGTTACAGATATTTTGCTGTTGAAAGCCCTCTTATGGCCACTACGAGACACTACACTACTAAACCAAATTTAGGAATTAACAGACATAATGGAAGAAAGAGCAGTAATGAGTTCAGCTACAAAATTATTTACCATGAAAAATCTGAAAGCTAAATAAAGCAAAGGACAGTAGCCTTAGCACATAACTTAAATGAGGGGTCAGACTCCTTTGCTCTAGTTTTGATAAGTTTCCACCAAAACTACTTTTATATGTTGCAGAAACTATAAACATATGGCACCTACTGCAAATCTCCACTTGTTACTTCAAGTCACAGGTCTATATTTGAGCAAAATTTGGACTCTAAGTCAGTGTTAATAGCACTGAGGTAAATTTGTATCACTTGAATGTTTTATATGACCTTTATTTATTCTAAATCGAGACCCTATTCAGGGAAGCTGAAAGTTATAATCTCTTACATTTCCTAAAGAGAAAAATAAATGCTCTGTCTCATTCTTCTTGATTTCAAGTGAATAAAAGGCCATGGGAACCTAAGACATCGCTGCATCCATTTTTATTTATTTTGCTTGCAGTGATTTCATTTTTACCCCTGATCTCACTAGTGTAGACCTACTTGTATCTGCAGTATGGAAGGTGCTCCATAAAGGCAAATACTATTTCTTATCACACCAGTTAAGAATTTTCAAGCTACTGCTTGATACCACACACTGTCAAACTAGCTCCTCTTTTTAGGTTGGACTGGATGATCTTGGAAGTCTCTTCCAACATGGTTGATTCTATGATTCTATGATTCTTCTTTACCTGTAGAAATAGCTTGTGTATCTGTTCAAAGAGACACTAGATATGTCAATTATACAATACACCGGTGGGGTCAGACTTTGCTAATGACTAGCTTAGTTCATTTTTGGACGGGTGTCTCCATCAGACCACATTAAAAAGGAACTGGGAGTTGTAAAATGTATAGAAGAATTCTTGAAATGCATAGTATTTCCACTTCCCAACTGGCATGTTTTTAAGGCAACCCTGGTCAAGCCATAACATATACAAGTATGAAGAAACCAAAGAGAGTTTAATAAAAAGAAGTACACAATTACAGCAAAGGTTATATTGTGCTGTAGAGTATTTCAGGTAGTACCCACTAACAAGACATGTCTAATTCTCAGGATGACACTTCACAGTGAAGGCATCAACCACAAGGCTACATTTATTGCTATGCTACTTGTTATACCACACAACAGCAATGATCACTTGTGAATTATTTGGGGGAGTGGTTTGAAACAATTAGAGATGCAAACATTGAAGTGTGGATTTTGGCCACAACTAAACAAAGTCTAGAAATTAATCCAGTAAATCAACTGTAAGAGTAGGGTCTTCACTTTTTCCTCTACAGGTTTCCAACACTATAGTTATAGGTTCTTAACAAAACAGAGGGTGCCTTTATGATTCTGTGTCTTTAACTACTATGCTACTACTTCTAATGACATAGATAGTGCTTATTGAAATTACGGATACACTTTCCCTTTCTCTAGATTCTACCTTGCAGTCTTAACCCCATAAAATGGGAAGAATTTTCTTGACGATAATTCCTGATCATAGAGAACAATCTTTCCCTCCTGCCATAGTGAACAAGAGGAGGGGCTCTCAGTGTTAGGAAAACACTTGAGCCAGAGAGAGGGGACACAGCTTCCTTGCACGAGCATGCCCTCAAGAGCTAAAGGTGATACACTGTAATATCCACATTACCTACCAGTACACACTAGGACTCCCAATTACAAAGGACTTGAAAGTTACGCAGAGATCTTACATAGTACAACTCTATGCACAAGGTGCTCAGCTGCAGGCTTGCTTGTGTTTCTTTTCAACCATGTTCTAATGCTCATTTTAAAACACATCACCTGCAAAAGCCATAAATATAACATAGAAAAGCTTAAATAGATTTAACACTTTTTTGGCCTTTCTTTAATGTTTAACAGTCTCAGCATTAGTTTTGTTTTGAAACTGTTTTGAAATCTTTAATGTATGCAGAGTTTTATACCTGTTAAGAAAAATTGCTTGAAGTGAAGACAGAACACTGAGGAAAGAAATGAATCACTGCCCCTCTGTCTCCTTGAACTAGGCATGATTTCTCTGTTCTTCCTTCATACTAATTTCCACTCCCTGTAGTTTAAAATGCCAAATAATTTAATGTAAATCCTAATAAATAGAGCAAATGATGAATAATTCTATATGTTTGCCCCCTGTTGAAATGTACCTGTAATTGATAGCAAGATAACTACTGTTAAAAGTAGGTATACTGACATTGTTTGGATTTAAAATTAAAAAAGAAAAAGAAGTTTTATAAACAAAAAATAGATGTCTTTTTAATTAAGCCATACCTTGTAACTCCAGCTCAGATGTCTTTAGTTTTATTCCACAGTGTGCTGAACAAACACTACTCAAATAACTCTACCAGGATCCCGTTGGAAAAGAATAGATTTTTTTTTTTCCATATGGAATAAATATTGGTATAATTTTCCATATGGCTGTGCTTACTTTCAGTTCTAAATATGAAAACACTGCAAACAGAAACTGGCATAGAATAGTTATGCTAGAGCCAAAACCTGGACACAAATTTAACAACATAAGGCATATAGGTTTGTAGTCAAAATGAAAATTCCAAGATTCTAAGTACTACAGGAAGCAGCTGCTAAACGCAAAAAAGACATCACTGCATTTTCATTAGACCCTGGGTTTTATTGCTGTTGTGTTTGTTGTTTTGGGTTTCTTTGCCCAAGTGTTCATACAAAATTAATTTGCCATTTTGACAGCCTTAATATATAAAGTCTGGTCAAAAGAGCAACTATAAGAACTGAGAGGCTACTCCCCACTCCCAACCAAACTGAAACAATTATGTCCCTGATAGCCAGCCAAGCAGCTGTATTTCAAAAAGATTCTGTTCCACGCCTAATTTGGAAACAAAGGAGGTGACTTTGTAATGTGCGATTTGCATTACCTTTATAATTGAGAAATCAGATTGTATACTAGTATATACAAAATCTTACCCATAATTTAACAGCTCAGACTGTATCATCACATATTAGCTTTTTTATTACAGACTTTTGCTTCATGAGAGCAAGGCACAAGTGAAACATTTCAAAACAGACAAATATTACATGCACATGCCAAAGAGTTTTAGCTTCAAACTGCATGCTTCGTGCAACATGTGGCAGTTTATAGATTGATCACACAGCTACCTAGAGCTCAGTACAAATGAACATACTGGCTCTCTATAATGGAGTAACAATATCAGTGAACAAGAGAAGAGCATCTGTCTAGACTCGTACAAGACCGATGACATGGTCCCCTACAAAATCCTTCTCTCTAAAGTGCAGAGATAGGGATTAGATGGGTAAATTGTTCAGTGGATGAGGAATTAGCCAGATGGTCACATCCAGAGGGTAGTGGTCAATGGCTTCATGTCCAGATGGACATGGATGACAAGAGATGTCCCTCAAGGGGCTACACTGGGAGCAGTACAGACTATATAATCTTCATCAATGATACAGACAGTGAGATTGAGTGCACCCTCAGTAAACTGAATGGTGCAGTTGACAAAGCTTGATGGACAGGATGTCATCCAGGGAGACTTAAACAAACTGATTCAATAATACAACAATCCTTGTTATAAATACGTGCTGAGGGATGATGTGATAGAGAGCAGCTCTGCAGAAAAGAATTTGGGGGTGCTGGTGGATAAGAAACTGGACATAAACCAACAATGTGCACTTGCAGCCCAGAAGACAAACCACATCCTGGGCTGCACCAAAAGAAGCATGACCAGCAGGTTGAGAAAGGTAATTTTGCCACTCTACACTGCTCTGGTTAAATCTCACCTGGAGTAGTATGTTTAGTTCTTGGGTACTATGGACCGAATAGAGCACACACAGAGAAGGACCACAAAAATTATCAGAGGGATGCAATGTAGACTGAGAAAGTTGGAGTTGTTTGGCCTGGTGAAGAGAAAGCTCTGGGGAAACCTCAGAGCAGCCTTCAAGTTCCTGAAGGGGACCTAAAATAAAGCTGAGGAAGGCATATAGCACTAAGACAATGAATGAAGCTTTTAAATGAGAGAAGGGTAGATTTAAAATGGATATAAGAAATACATTCTTTACTTGTGAAGGTGGTGGAACACTGGGAGATGGTGGAGTACCCATCCCTGGAGACATTCAAAGTCAGGCTTAATGGGACTCTGAGCAACCTGATCTGGCTCGGGCTGTCCCTGCTATTCTACAAATCATAGAAACATATAGTGAACCAAGTTGGAAGAGACCTCCAAGATCATCGAGTCCAACCTATCACCCAGCCTTATCCAGTCAACTAGACCATGGCACTAAGTGCCTTACCCAGGCTTTTCTTGAACACCTCCAAGGACAGTGACTCCACCACCTCCCTGGGCAGCCCATTCCAATGACAAATCACTCTNCTGAATGGTGCAGTTGACAAAGCTTGATGGACAGGATGTCATCCAGGGAGACTTAAACAAACTGATTCAATAATACAACAATCCTTGTTATAAATACGTGCTGAGGGATGATGTGATAGAGAGCAGCTCTGCAGAAAAGAATTTGGGGGTGCTGGTGGATAAGAAACTGGACATAAACCAACAATGTGCACTTGCAGCCCAGAAGACAAACCACATCCTGGGCTGCACCAAAAGAAGCATGACCAGCAGGTTGAGAAAGGTAATTTTGCCACTCTACACTGCTCTGGTTAAATCTCACCTGGAGTAGTATGTTTAGTTCTTGGGTACTATGGACCGAATAGAGCACACACAGAGAAGGACCACAAAAATTATCAGAGGGATGCAATGTAGACTGAGAAAGTTGGAGTTGTTTGGCCTGGTGAAGAGAAAGCTCTGGGGAAACCTCAGAGCAGCCTTCAAGTTCCTGAAGGGGACCTAAAATAAAGCTGAGGAAGGCATATAGCACTAAGACAATGAATGAAGCTTTTAAATGAGAGAAGGGTAGATTTAAAATGGATATAAGAAATACATTCTTTACTTGTGAAGGTGGTGGAACACTGGGAGATGGTGGAGTACCCATCCCTGGAGACATTCAAAGTCAGGCTTAATGGGACTCTGAGCAACCTGATCTGGCTCGGGCTGTCCCTGCTATTCTACAAATCATAGAAACATATAGTGAACCAAGTTGGAAGAGACCTCCAAGATCATCGAGTCCAACCTATCACCCAGCCTTATCCAGTCAACTAGACCATGGCACTAAGTGCCTTACCCAGGCTTTTCTTGAACACCTCCAAGGACAGTGACTCCACCACCTCCCTGGGCAGCCCATTCCAATGACAAATCACTCTCTCTGTGAAGAACTTCCTCCTAACATCCAGCCTATACTTCCCCCAGCACAACTTGAGACTAGATGGCTGCTAAAGGTCTCTTCTAACTCAATGCATCCCATAATTTGGTAGCTCTCAGCAGGGATTCGGTTCTCACAGACACTCAGTAACTGCAGTGACAATTAAGTAAGCTGGTTTTATTCCTGAGAGTATTTCCTTCAAAGTTGTTTTTGTTATGCCTAATAAAGCTGTAAGAGACAGGAGAGAAACTGTTCCTTCTGAACTAAAAGCCTGCTTTACTTTCATTGCTCTTCTGTAGTTAGAAACTCCACGGAGGAAGGACAGAGGGCTCTTGAGTCACTTCATTCAGCTTGTTAGCCATTGTATCAAAGATGCTAACGAAAGAATGTTTAACTTACCTGTAGAGAAAATAAGAACTGTGTTGTCCCAAAGACCATATCTTTTCAGAGCATCGGTAATATTTCCTACGGCTTCATCCATAAGAGTCACCATCCCCGCGTAATGACGCCTCTTTGCATCTTTAATAGTAGAATATGGTTTCATGTATTCTTCAGGGACCTCGAGAGGCTCATGGACAGACTGAAGAGCGAGGTAGAGAAAGAGGGGCTGGGGTGGAAAGTATAGAATGGGAGTTACTCAACTATACAGTACTAAGTGTAAAAGTTAATGCAGCAAGAGCAGCCCTCATACATTAACAGCTGCAAGCACGGTGTTCTCTTTTATTCCACATTTCTCTCTTCTAATCCCTAAGCGTAAATAAAACTTTGATAGGAATTTTGCAAAGCTGTGGAAAAAAAAAATCAGATGTATCTTCTCTCTGTGACACAGTTGGCTACAGTTTCTGTCTGTGAAAATTCTCCCATTACATTTTTCCATTCTATTTTTAGGAGAGCAAACTACATTCTGAAATATTTCTATAAATTCATTGCTTCTGCTATTAAAAGAATCAGGGAAGGGAAGTAGGCCAGGGCTGTGCATCCAAAGTTGATTCTGACAGCAGACAAGACCAGTTTTACCAGGTCTGCACTTCACATTTAACTTTATGTATCCTGCTAAATAGCCTCATAATTACTGCTCAGCCACAGGCCGCTCCATCTATATTTCATTAATAGTTTATTAAAACATGTTTTTTTTTAGTGCTTAAGCTGTCAAAGTAAGAGCTGCTGGATGTACCTTCTCAGTTTTGTGATTGGCTATAAGATCTATAGCTCGTTCTGTGAATAAATTAGTGGAGTAGACGTTTTTAAACCCAGTTGCAACTTCTTCTCCATCTCGAAGGTCCAGAGCGCAGCGTGTTATGTTCTTTGCTTTGATGAGGACACAACGGTCATGAGAATAATAATCCTCACTCCCCAGAAGGTAGCCTAGAATGGGAGAAGAAGTCAAGTAAGTGAGCCAATGTCATGTTGCACAGACATATACATCAGAAGGGGGGAGGGGGGGAAAGGCAAAAGTAAATGTCAAAATGCTACTGGATTTGAGCTGAAACAACCCAAATTTGACCATCTTTGGTAATGTCCCCTGGTGGTGAGTCTAAGTAATTCAACACTTAAATTATTCATAACTTGATAGCAAAGATCTTAGCATTGAACTACTGCACTAACAGCAAGGGCACCAATCCATCCACATACCACTCTGTTTTCTACCTGGTGCTATTTAGTATGTTTGTATTTTCACACAAGATTTCTCTCTTATCAGAAAGTTTTTGGGTTTGGGTTTGGTGTTTTGTTTTGTTTTGGGGTTGTTTGTTTGTTTGTTTGTGGGGGTATTTATTTATTCAAAAACATCGGAGTATGAAGTATTTTTTTACACCAGCTGTAATTTCTGATCTGCTGCTGACACCAACTGGTGAAAAAGGGACATTATTCAAAGACCCCCCCAAAAGACAAAAACTGCAAAAACTCTACAGGTGCAGATTTGCTCCTATCAAGGGCTGTCCTGTTATATATGGAGTACCTTTCCTTTTTAATGATCAGGGAAAAAAAATCTCAGTAATCACTTTGAATCTTAGTAATTATTACTTTAGAAATTAGATTTCAGATTTATCCCTCAGTACTATGAAAAAAAAAGATGAACTTGCATAAATACATCCTTAAATTCAGCAATACCAAATGAAAACTGTTGATAAAAATGCAAACCAGAGGAAATTCACTTGAATTTTTATTCACAAGTTTCAACTGCTGCTATTTCTGCCTTAAAGTAGGCACAGAAAGAATGAAGTTCTGTTTTAACTAGAATACAAACTTCCAATATATTTTTAAGAGGGAAAAGTGGCTTTTCCTGCAAAACATAAACACTGATTTTGTGGGCAAACTGCCTGCACCAAAATACTCAGCCCAGCAAGCTGCATTTTGAGTGCCCGTGGAGGGAGACACTGTGTCAAGTGTGATAAAGAATCAAATGCCCCTAGTTGCCTACTGAAATTACATGAATATTAATACGATACTAAACTGCTACATCCTGTGAAAAATAACATCACATTAGGCACTTGCCCTGCTTTAAGCTATGACATAACTAATTCTACTTTTCAGCTCAGTCTCTTCCAAGTAACTGCATGTTCTGAAGTTAATGGCATATTTGTGCAGTGTCTGCTCTAGAAGCAATAACGCTTTACATGTATAGGTACTACTAGGATTGGTATGCAGAAAGGCCCTTGCTTACACTTGCTTCTGTGTAAATCAAGGTCACCACTAAATCTTGTTGGAGTGCTGTAAGTGAACATGTTATGTACACTGTGAAGAGTGAACAGAACAGGTGACACAAATGTGATCAACAAGTTATCCTATTCCATATATGCCACATTCAGTATAACACTGAGGAATCACAAGGGTTAAGCATTCTTCTTTAACATCCATAGTCAGCAGGACTTTGGTCATTCTTCTACTGTTGATCTCAATCTGTGTATTCCTCAATCCAGCTACTGAATCTAGGTCCTGAATCCAGTTCTCATCTCCCACTGAGTCAGTCTAGGACCACTATTATTTTTTCTTTTTATTGTTTATGATTAATTAAAGAAGTTTCAGTTTTCTTTTCCAATATGCAGGTCTCTCTCCTTTAATCC
Source organism: Tricholaema leucomelas (assembly GCA_013400475.1). Classification (NCBI taxonomy): domain Eukaryota; kingdom Metazoa; phylum Chordata; class Aves; order Piciformes; family Lybiidae; genus Tricholaema lacrymosa; species Tricholaema leucomelas. The sequence goes on along the minus strand of WAAF01017502.1, from coordinate 15,368 downwards.
ATTCCTCTGCCCCTCTGGGAAGGGGGAGGGGTTAAGAGGGAGCTTCTGTCTAATGTCTAGTGGGCAGTTCAGCCCTAATCCTTTGCAGCACACATGTTCAGAGCCAGTCTGTACTAAGGCTCCTTCACTAAAAGCATACTCAGTTCAGACTGTACTAAGGCTCCTTCACTAAAAGCATACTCAGTTACAGTGTGAGATTTCACAAGGAGCAGCAGCCTCTCTACATCTGTGATGTCAAAAAGATCCCAAGCTCCTGAGATGGGACAGGAGGAAGCATGTACTTCTAAGCAGCAAGGGACTACTTTATGATCCATATATGTCAGCTTAATTCAGTTGTGAAATCACAGCCACAGGCTCTCTGATGAGTCAAAAGAGATAAACCAGTCCTTTCCCACCTAAAATTTGGATCAACGTTGTCTAGGACACCCAAACTCTTCTTTTGAGTACCTACGGTTGTATAAGAGTGTCACAGGCCTCTACTCCAGTTTCTCTGTAATCTCATTTTCTCAGTTCTAGAGGAAAATAAGAAGTATCTTATTTTCTCAGCTTGTAGATTCTTTTAAGAGAATGAGCTGTTTAAAAAATGTTGCATTCAAGGAAACTGCCTTATAAACAATCAAGTGGAGATGGACTACTTTGCATTCAGTACCATGTAGAATGGGATGTTGATGCAGGCAGCCTGATTCATGTAACGTCTGTGACACTTGTGCAAAACTAACAGATGTCCAATCAATATGGGGGCAGGACCCTTTACAAGAGGAGGAATAAACAACACGTACAAGGTGCTTTGCAGGAATTGCTCTCACACTTTAACAAGTTATTTCTGGCATTAATTCCCAAGTCTGAGTGTTTGACTTTGTACTTATGAGTTCCTGCAGATAAACCGTTTGGATGCTGTTTTACAGAAGCTTTCACACCATCTTCCTTGCCACAGGTGCTGGAAAGCTAACGCTAGTCTATTCATAGAGCATGAATGCAGCATGGTATGATGTCTATTTTTCTCTTAAACATATCAACTTTTGGATATAGAATCATAGAATCATAGAATGGTTTAGGTTGGAAGGGACCTCAAGGATCATCCAGCTCCAACCCCCTGCCACAGGCAGGGACACCTCCCACTAGAGCAGCTCGCCCAAGGCCTCATCCAGCCTGACCTTAAACACCTCCAGGGAGGAAGCATCCACAACCTCCCTGGGCAACCCATTCCAGTGCCTTACCACCCTCACTGTAAAGAACTTCCTCCTAAATATGTAACATTATTTAAAGAATTCCTCCTTAATATGTAACATTATTTAAAGAATGAACCATGTCTACTCTCTGATCTAACACAAAATGTTTTATATTAAAGACACATCAAAACAGACCAGTTATTGCGCTGTAAATCTTCTAATCATTGTGGAACCAAAGTAAGTGCAGATCATAAGAAGCAACTTATTTGGAGTCACTCAATAATTACGGTATTCAATATGTTGTAAGACTTGGGCACGCATTTAAGGCACCTATTTTAAGCAGCTATACTTTAGAAATATGCATGCCTAGGCATTGATTTACTTATACAGGCATTGATTTACTTATACACCAATAGTAAGAACAGGGCAGTTTCTCATAGTCGTTAACGCTGCATTTATTGTCCTTGTTAAACCCAACCATTACCAAAGTAAGTGTCAAATCCTCGGCGTGTTGGAAGGCATTCTTTTCTGTACATCCCTAAGTGCCACTTCCCCACCATGTGAGTAACATATCCTGCCTCTTGAAGTAGCTCTGGGAGGAGTTTCTCATCCAGGGGCAAACAGCTTGGCTGGCACGGCCAAATGATCTGGTGTTGTAAACCGGTATGGATCTAACAGAGAAAAGAGGGATTAGTTAAAATGTAGCAGAGTGTTCCCTAGCTTACTTCACCAGTAGGTGCAGAAAGAAACAGATACACTGCAGGCTCGCAATTAGTTTTAGGGATTCCTGTTTTTAACAGGGTAGCAGCAAGGATGATGATGCAGGTGAAGGGCAGAGGTTGCAGGGAGAAAGACAAAGAAATAGCACTCCAGGGGTCAATGAGATCTTCACAGACAAAGCAAGCCCGGAGGAAGAGGACCTGGGGGTCTTGGTTGATAAAATGCTCAACATGAGCTGGCAATGTACACGTGCAACCCAGACAACAACCATGTCCTGGGCTGCATGAAGAGAAGTGTGGCCAGCAGATCAAGGGAGGTTGTTCTCTAACTTTGCTCTGCTCTTGTCAGACCCCACCTGGACTACCATGTACAGTTCTGGAGCCCCCAACACAAGAAGGACATCAAACTATTAGAACAAGTCCAGAAGAGAGCCACAAAGATGATCAGAGGGCCTTCCAGTATCTGAAGGAAACTTACAGGAGGGCTGGTGAGGGACTTGTAATGATAGGATGAGGAGCAATGGGTTTAAATTGGAAGAGGGGAGATTTAATGTAGATGTTAGGAAGAAGTTCTTTACAGTAAGAGAACAGGTTGCCCATGGAGCTTGTGAATGCTCCCTCCCTGGAGGTGTTCAAGACTAGGTTGGATTAGTCCTTGAGCGAATTGTTCTAGTGGGAGATGTCCCTGTCTATGGCAGGAGATTGGAACTAGATGATCTTTGAGGTCCCTTCCAACCTAAACCCTTCTATGATTCTATGATTCTAAGTGCAATAAAACACAGCAAAGCCTTTTGTGTTCTCATCTAAAAATCTAACAAGTAACAATTAACCATTATATGAAGGCTAGGAAAAATCATAGAATCATAGAATCATAGAATGGTTTAGGTTGGAAGTGACCTCAAGGATCATCCAGCTCCAACCCCCCGCCATAGGCAGGGACACCTCCCACTAGAGCAGCTTGCTCAAGGCCTCATCCAGCCTGGCCTTAAACGCCTCCAGGGAGGAAGCATCCACAACCTCCCTGGGCAACCCGTTCCAGCGTCTTACCACCCTCACT
>WAAF01017501.1:291157-360107 GCA_013400475.1 Tricholaema leucomelas | reverse complement strand
CTGGCTCACTGGAGAGGGCTCCAAAGACTGGAATCTGGACAATGTGATGACCACAAGAAGGGCTGGAGGAAGTGGGAAATTAGAGTCCTGCCAGCCTGACCTCACTACCAGGCAAGGTCATGAAACACGTCATCTTGAGTGTCATCACAAAGCACCTACAGGATGGCCAAGGGATCAGTCCCAGCCAGCATGGGTTTAGGAAGGGCAGGTCCTGCCTGACCAACCTGATCTCCTTTTATGATCAGGTTACCTGCCTGGTGAATGTGGGGAAGGCTGTAGATGTAGTCTACCTGGACTTCAGCAAGGCCTTTGACACTGTCTGCCATAACAAGCTCCTGGCAAAGCTGGCAGCTTGTGGCTTGGACAGATTCACTCAGATGTGGGTCAAGAACTGGCTGGAAGACTGGGCCCAGAGAGTGGTGGTGAATGGGGCCACATGCAGTTGGCAGCCAGTCACTAGTGGTGCTCCCCAGGGATCAGTGCTGGGCCCATTCCTGTTCAACATCTTTATTGATTATCTGGACCAGGAGATTGAGTCCATCATCAGTAAGTTTGCAGATGACACCAAGCTAGAAACAGGTGTTGATCTACTGGGGGGTAGAAGAGCCCTGCAGAGGGACCTAGACAGGCTGGATGAGTGGACAGAGACCAATAGGATGAGACTGAACAAGGCCAAGTGCAGGATTCTGTACTTGGGCACAACAACCCCGAGCAGTGCTACAGGCTGGGGGCAGAGTGGCTGGAGAGCAGCCAGACAGAAAGGGACCTGGGGGTACTGGTAGATAGTAGGCTGAAGATGAGCCAGCAGTATGCCCAGGTGGCCAAGAGGGCCAATGGCATCCTAGCCTGTATCAGGAACAGTGTGGCCAGTAGGGCGAGGGAGGTTATTCTTCCCCTGTACTCAGCACTGGTCAGGCCACATCTTGAGTGCTGTGTCCAGTTCTGGGCTCCTCAATTCAAGAGAGATGTTGAGGTGCTGGAACATGTCCAGAGAAGGGCAACAGAGCTGGTGAAGGGCCTGGAACACAAATTCTATGAGGAGAGGCTGAGGGAGCTGGAGTTGTTTAGCCTGGAGAAGAGGGGGCTCAGAGGTGACCTCATTGCTGTCTACAACTACCTGAAGGAAGGCTGTAGCCAGGTGGGGGTTGGTCTCTGCAACCAGCAACAGGACAAGGGGACACAGTCTCAAGTTGTGCTGGGGGAGGTCTAGGGTGGATGTTAGGAGGAAGTTCTCCACAGAGAGAATGCCATTGGAATGGGCTGCCCAGGTGGAGTTGCCATCCCTGAGGTGTTCAAGAGAAGACTGAATGAGGCACTTAGTGCCATGGTCTAGTTGATTGGACAGGGCTGAGTGATAGGTTGGACTGGATGATCTTGGAGGTCTCTTCCAACCTGGTTGATTCTACGATTCTAATTGTGGAGTATTAGCAACAGGAAACACCACCACATTCTGGCAAAGCTACAGAAGAAACTGCAAATCCTGTACCTCAACACTGAAGGCACATCCTGGACCAAGATCAACCCGCAGCAATATGGGGTGCCAGGGCACTTGTTGGGAGAAGGAAGGAGAAGAAATAAATGAGAAGTAGCATAGAAGAGAGATGCAGAAGGCCTCTGAAACTGTATACAGGCAGGAGTTCTAACTCCAGTTGGTCATCCCACTTTCCCTTGGCACAGAGTAAATGCCATTAGCTCTTAGGCCACAACTGCTCTCAGCACATACTCTATAGCTGTCAGAGTACTCTTGTGCAGCTGGGCAGCTCTCCCATGAATCTTGTTTATCCTGGATGTGACACATGCCTGAAATGTCATTTCTACAACAGAGCAACTCAGCAGGCACCGAACAGCAGATTCACACCAGCTCAGGACTTGACCTGGGTGTTTATTACATAGAAAACATAGGAAGAGAAGGAGAGAACATAAATGCAATCATTTGCCTGAACCCAGAAGATCACACAGCTAGGGAAATCCAAAGCTCTGGCAGCCAATGTATCTCAAGGAAAATTATGTTCCTCAAACTGACCTTTAGCTAAATATTCCTTCAGTAAAAGATCAAAAGTTTTGTGTTTAAAAAAAAAACCTCCAAACCCAGAACCACTTTTTGTAGCTATTAAAATAAGCTAAAAAAAACCACCAACAACCCTCTTTGATTGAAATTCTTCTGTGAAAATGATAATTAATGGAAAAAAACCAAGTTTCCTAAAAGGCAGGCGATATATTAGCATTCCAAAAGCAAAGAGAACTAGCTACTCTTTAATTAAATGATTTCAAAGAGGGCCTTTGTATATAATTGCTATAATTTAGATGGAAACAATACTACACTAAATGCAATTAGAGGAGTGTGAATTGCAAGGAGAGAAGACAAAGAAGAGATCTGAGTTTTCAAGGTCCAACTCTGGGAAGCCAAAACAAAAAATATCTTTTGATTTTTTCCTCTCTAAGCAGTCTGATCTGGAAGGACTTGAGAAAAAACAAGTACAAGAATCTAAATGGCATATAGAGAGTTTTCTGACTACTCTGAATTTAACATAGGTTCACCAGCCTAAGCCATGGAATCATAGAATAGAATAGGCTGGATGTTAGGAGGAAGTTCTTCACAGAGTGAGTGATTTGCCATTGGAATGGGCTGCCCAGGGAGGTGGTAGAGTCACTGTCCCTGGGGGTGTTCAGGAAAAGACTGGATGAGGCACTTAGTGCCATGGTCTAGTTGACTGGATAGGGCTGGGTGCTAGGTTGGACTGGATGATCTTGGAGGTCTCTTCCAACGTGGTTGATTCTATTAAGTTGGTAGTGACCTCAAAGATCATCTAGTTCCAACCCCCAGTGGTAATTTACAGTCTTTAGACAGGACAGATTTTGTTCTGTCCCTCAGAGTAAGGAGTTAAAACTTCACACAGAACCTTAGCTACCAGGACAGCATCTTCTCAACTACCTCTGTTTATAACTCACAGTGAAAACACTACTAGGAAACCAGAAAATGTTTCCTAATTTCTTCTTTGGAGAACTAAAGCAAAGCTTTTATTACCAGTGCTGGATGTCATTAATTTGCATAAAAAATTATTAGTAACCTGGAAAATAATTGTGAAATGCTTCCAGATTCATGATGGAGTTGTTTTGGAAAAGGTCATTGGTAATGCTGCTATAATTATATCTTTCATTAATTTTTTAAATACACAATAATTCACAAATGTGGTATATATTGACTGGGTAACCTTGTACAGAATCTGCTTAAAAGGCATTTTCCTTTTACGTGGTATCTTGTCAAATTCATTCCTTGAATTGTTGATAGTTGTGCTTTTTATGTAATCCATTACTGCTCATTCCTGACAGGTCAACAGAATGAATTAAGGGTCACAAGATAACAACTCATCCACCTCTGGTTCGTAGATTCAATCCCTGTCCCTGCCTAGGGTATGAGAAACTAATCTCAAATAATAGCTTCTGTATTGGTCACAGAAAAGGCATCAGCTGTATCCATCTGGATCCATCCCTGCTGGCAGTTTCAGATGAGCTGCCCAAGCATGGAAATAGAAACATTCTCACTCGTAAACCAAGTCCCCTTCTATTGCTTCTGAAGAAAACTGCCAGACATTATACAGAGCAAGCATGCATTGAAACTATCTGTGCTTGGCTGGTCTGGACATAGATGGAGGGCTTCTCTCCTCAATAGTCAGCCTGGTTACTCTGCATGTAATGGGAGATAACAGTCAAAGTTTCCAGTAATGCTTCCTGTCTTCAGCTGTGCCCATCAGTTGACACAACATAAAACATCAAATGTACCCTTCTTTCTGAACTGTTTTTTTCCTTCCTTGAATAACAAAGTAAGACAGATTAAAAGGTACCTCATGCTGCTTCTCACAAAGTACCCTGGGGGCCTCTAAAATTAAATGCTAAAAAGATTAGGCACTATAGATTAGGTTTAAAACATTCTGAATATCTAAAAATAAAGGCAAAAAAAGATAATATACTTAACAGACAGCACCCTTTTGAGAGGGATGGATCAACATAAAACCACATAGGAAGAGACACATACTTTAATTGATAACACTCACAACAAAAGCTAATTGCAGTGTCATCATAAAGAGACTGTTTTCATTTAGCAAACCCTGTTGGGTTTTTTTCTGCCTTTTATTGTAAAAGAAAAATGCTTGCAGTGGAAGCAACTCAGCAAGCAAAAATTCCCCAATAATAAAATCACCCAAATCAGTAAATGCTTCAGCAGAATCCACGTTATTGTGGTAGAGGGAGAAAGTCAAGTAAGGCTGATGTCTGATTTCAATTAAAATCTCTCTTTATTTACAACTGTGCCTCTAACAAGTAGTGGCCAATGAACCCAGGAAGTGCTATGAAGCACAATCTGGAAGAGCCACCTCCTGGCAGTGTGTGGTGGTTTGTTTTGGATTTTTTTTTCCCAGTCAAATGGAAGAGATGAAATTCTGTCCCCAAAACCACAAGGAGCCCCAGATCTGCAGAACAGCTACAGGAGCACTGGGTAGTTAATACAGCACAGTTGAAGGTGCTCACTCTCCCTTCAAAGTCCAGTGGACAGAAGTACATGCTGCTACTGATGCAACTTTAACAGCTACCTAGGCACCTAAGGCAAATCTCCCTTCCCAACACATCACCAATGCAGTTTCAAGAGCAGAGCTTGGGCAGTGCTACTGACCAAGTGTAGTGAAATAGCACAGACTGGAAAGCTCCCCTGTACAAACAGCTAAGATAGGTATCAAATGGGCTGATTCTTAGACACCCAGGGTAGGTCCATGCAGCATCAGCTTGAACTCATCAGTGTGAAAGACATGGACTAAAGCTATTCAGATTTGGCTGGCCTGCTCTCAGGAACTCTAAAGTCATTTAACTTTTGACTGTGCTGTGTAGACATGGACCTGAGTGGTTGCCAGGTAAAGCCTGCAAATATCTAAGCTCTGCGTTTCCATTCCTGTGGCTTCTGGCAAGCTTAGGGAATAAAGCTCTTCTGCAATACCTTTTCTGGCACTGATACAGCCAGCACTAAGATGAAGATGAGAATCCTAGCCAGATCTGAGTTGGGGGTTGCTGCTGGTTACTGCATTTTATATCCCACTGCTACATGCTCCAAGAGAACTGACTAGTTCAGCATCAGCATGGCATGAACATACGAGGCAACACAAAACAGTTGCTGACATTTCCTCTGATCTGTAGTGCTGGGTAACTTCGACTGGTGTGAGGGCTGGGAGGGAAGAATGGCCTAGTAGAAAGTCAAGATCCAGCCAAACATATTAGCTGCAGCTGAGATTCACTGTGTTCCTATAAAAGGGTTCTCTCATTTCCATAATTGCCTTGGTTTTATCTGGATTTTTCTCCCCACTAGCCAGGCTGCTCTGATCCTACATTACCTAGGAAAATGGTAAGCCTTTGCTAGAGGTCCTGACTCAGTGCACACACTTACAGAAGGACTTGGTAGATAAATGTACCTCCATCACTTGCTGACATTTACAGCTTTTGAGACAATAAAAGAAAATGCTGACAATTTCACACGAGAGAGCTTGTTATGAAATCCAGATCTGAAGCTACCTCTGTGTAAAAAGTACCAGTAAAGCAAGACCAGCTCCTACATGCAGGCTGAGTTGTTAGGGCCAAAACCACACAAGCAGCAATGGAACCACTGCAAATTGTTCTGGCAGGGTTAGATTTTATGAATGGGGAGTAAGAGATGAGCTATTTCCACAGGAATTAAGCATAAATCATGACTTGAGGGAGAATCAAATGGGCTGTGTAACCTCTCAATTGTTTTTTATTAGGGTCTAGATGAAACCAGTGTTAAAGGAGGTGGCTAGTTACATCAAAATTGGATGGAAAAGGACTGAGAGAAGGAGGAGCACCTAACTGAAAGGAACACAGATCAGCAATTAGAGTGGAACAGGGTAAGAGTCACACTGTCTCATGGCTGGCAAGATGACGCAGAGAGCAAGAGATGCGAAACAAAGGAAACATAAAAGGTGAAAGATGACATTGGAAAAGTAGGCAATTGCCAACAAAAAGCACTGTCTAATTTTTTTTCTAAACAGTAAATATGGTCTTTAAGAACCACTTTGGAGCTTTTAATTCAGTTGCTTTTGGCTGACCTGTTAACTAGGAACAGTAGCCTGAGGGCACCTGGGTGATGACTCAGGACTGCTATATGGACAGAAAGAGAGTATGAAAAATGGTATTTTTTTTTTCTAAAATAGAAGAGATGCATTTTCTCCCAAATAAAACACAGTACTCATTTGCAGCTACATTTCTGGATAGTGCAAATTAGTGTAATTCCCATAGACCTTCTTACCTATAAGGCTTTGTGCCACTGCTGCTATTCAGGAGGAAAAATAACCAAGAATATAATGACAGCAGACAGTAGCTTGCACAGTGACAAATCTGTTCAACAAAGTCTTGGTCTGTATTCTGTTTCCTGTGGGGCAGGGTCAGACAAGAATTGCACACAATTTGTGAAAGAAGTGGTTTATTTCCACTTCCCTACTTCCAAGTAAAAGTGAATGCCATGATGTGGAGATTTTCCACAGGTAAGAAATTGGAAGTGTTAACCAGATTCACTGACTGGCCATCCATACCGAACTGATCATAGAAAGCTGCTGCACTGCCACATTCCACATCAGGAGGGACAGAGGATATGGGGCAGGGGAATAGTTTCTGTGAAAACAGAAAATACCCAATATCTTATGAAAATAAAAATACAATCATGGCAGGCCCTTTTCCCTCAGCTTTGGAAAACAGCCCTGGGATTATTCATCAGCTCCTTTAAAGTGCCAGCAGAAAAGGAAAACCAGTGGGAATGACATGGGACAGCATGATCTTTCAGTTAGCAAGTAATGCCCACTGCAATTACTAAGCATATATAATCATGAAGCAGACCTACAGCCTGGGCTTGACTTCTCCATTAGTTGCAAATAGCAATGAGGAAGACAGGGATACTTGTTTTGTTTTAAGTATGAAGTGTTATCAAAGTAAGAACTTTCTGAATGACAAATGAAATCTTTTGAAATCTGGTCTTTAAAAAATTGATTTCCAATGTTCCCAAACCACTTTACATGACAATTGCTTCAAAAGCAATCCCAGCAACATGAAAGGGAGTGAAAGACACCTGGGAAGGGGGATGGGAACACACATTCATTTTTAATGCTGTTTTTCAGAGGTGTTCTCTCTCTTCTTCAAAGCACTCATGAAAGACAACCAGACTCTGACAGCTTTGAAACCTGAAGATGCTGCCTCCCTTGTCTAGAAAAGGTACTGGCAGATATCAGCAATCTGAGTATTTCTTCCATTAATGTATCTGTGGTCCAAGCAGCTGGTGCTCTTCTGCTGTGTCATCCAACTCCCCTGGCAAGTGTAGTCACTTCACTCTTACACCCTATGGTTCAGCTGATTCCCAGAAAAAGATGCCCAACATAAGTGAAAGCCATTGCTGAGAACATGCAAGCTCCAAATAAATTATGACAAAGGTAATTTGTGGTGGAGCAGGATGACAAGGTTTACTTGGCATAGGCTATCAGAGAGAAGGGTCAGAAGAGAGGATGAGATCTGTACCTGACTGAGCAAAAGTGTGACATGGTAAGCGACCAGCTAGCAGATGGATTTTTACAGGTTTAGGTCAAAGGGATCTATGGAACAAGGAAACCATGCACAATTATCACATGAGCACAAGCTCTCCCTAGGAACAAAGGCTTGTAGAGCACTATCTAAACTATGTGAAATGCCTCAAACTATAGTATGGCTTCTCTGGAGATCTGCTCTCCACAACTCACTGCAGTCCAGTGATGAAAAATCTGTCAGAGTGAACTCCACAGCCAACCCAGCACTGAGCCTTCCAAGCTCCCAGCTGGTGTGCTGTACCACTCTCTGCCCCATGCAGGATCAGGGCCAGGCTGAGCTGAACAAGGGCTGAGGCCATACGGTTTCTGAGTCCCTGAGGGGCTGGTGGGATCAGAGTACCAGAACACTTCACAGCTTGCTCTAACAGAAAGATGAAAGACTGAGGAACTAATGTGAGCACAGTACTTAACCCCTGGCTGTACAACCCACACCAGGCCTGAATGCCTTGCACAGTAAGAGCAATGTTTGCCCCAGAAAGCCAAAGAATACATGCTGCAGTGTCCCATGCCTTCTCCATGCATTATAGCTAGTGTCTGGAATCTTCTGAGTACAAAGAGCAACCGCTGGGAACTGATCTCAGGTCATAAGCATCCTCTCTCTAAGGCCCAGTAAATCTCATAACACTGTCTGAGAAAGATTACTCTAAGCAGATGTTCTCATGACCTGATTTGTCTGTTGAGGTGCCATAGGAGGATCTCAGCTCAGACTGCAAGTATCAGTAGCACAATCAATATTGTGCCTCTGTGGGCTGTTTAGGTAAATTCATGCAGCAATCCAAAGGCTAACAGGCAGAGTACTCCTCTGGCAGGCAGGGAGAGGGGTGAAGGGTGATGCTGATCGTTAATTACGTTTTTAAGTCTTCAAAACAAAGATAATGATTTAGGTGATCAACTGTCTTACTCTAGGGTATAAACTGATCATCTGCTGGGATAAAATGGGAATTCCTGTAACACACATTTGTCCATTGTAAGGTCACTTGATGGCATTAGCAGATTGATCATTTGCTAGTGAAGTCACAGCTACTCATTACTTCCAGAAGGTTTTGAAATTCAAACAGAAGATACAGCAATGCAGTTCTCTACAGCAACTGTCTACATCCTCTCAATCACTTTGTTTTCCTAATTTAATAACTATATTTGTAATTTCTACTCTCAGATCAAAGTCTAAATTTTGCTTTTCTTTCTGAGTGCAGTCATTATTTTCACAAATTCAATTTAATTTCATGGATTCTATTCTGAAGAGTCCTTGTACAGGTTTGCTCACTGCAGTTTGCACAGCCCCGTGGGTGAGGTCAGTGCAATGAATTCATAAGGACTATCAGAGCCTTAGAGTAAAATCTGTAGCAAAGAACAATGTCAGTTGCATCACAAACACAAAAAGAAAAAAAAACAGAGATGTGAGATAAAGCCACAGTGAAGCCAACAATTTAAACCTACCAATCTTTTCTAGGTATGTAATGGTACCTACAGAATTCATATAAATCAGGTTTGAAACCCATCCCCTAATCTTTCAAAGGCAGTGCATTTTTGGTAGGCCTGAGAGTATGTACAGGCTAACTGCTCAGCCTTGGTTCTCAAAAAAAGTGAAGATAAATAAGGATAAGAGTTCAGAATCCTTCACCACCAGAGTCCTTGTACATGATCCCATCTGATGTTTTATGATGGAAGCTGCAAGCTGGACTTAGCAACCTCCGAAGCAATCTCTCCTCTAGGTTTCCTCTTCACCTCAGCAGTAGCCAAGTACACAAGGGAATATTTTCCATATAAAAATATATATTACATACAATATTTATATATACACATAAAATGTATAACATTTGTACAACAAATAAACAAACATTTAGCATCCTCTATTTGCCACTGTTGGATCACGCAACTGAGCTGGAGGACTTCTGGTCTGACTCAGCAGGGCCTGTGTTGTTAACACTCTCTTCCTCACCTCAAAACTCTCCTGGCAGCCATCTCATCTTTTTCAACATTTCTCAATTACTTATTCATTCCACCCCACTCTTCTGCCACCCAGTGATGGATTGCCAGTAATTTTATGGGTCTCCTGGAAGAAAAACACTCCTACTTCACCTCTGGTAAAGATGCATGGCCATGTAAACAAGAAGGTGTGAGAACAAGCCAGGCTCATAACCTCTTCATTAACCATCAGGAACATTTTCTAGCATATACATAGCCAAGGACAGCAGTCACAGTAATGCTAGCAGACCAGCCTGCATTAAATCCTCTCACTGAAAACATTAATGCTTAATGATGCTTACACCAGATATATATGGATCATTAAGTAGACTTACATAGAAACACACATATATTTTTATCCACACATGTGGGTGTGTCTACATAAATATATATTTATTAGCACAAACTTAATGATCTCTATCCATAAATGAGTGTCTGCACACACACACACATAATGAGTCTACTGTGTGCTGTGAAGCAAAAAGGTTATTTCTCTTTATGTAAGTTTAGAGAGATGCATAGCACAGGAGATGAAGTGGCTGGGGTAATAATTATGAGTCAGAGCTGGAACAAGATAAAGCTCCTCTCTGGACCCACAAAAAATATCTTGATCACTGATTTGAATGATACAGACAAGCAACTCTCTCAAGGAAATACTGCTTTTGTTGGGATATATGACAGGTAACTACAAGTGGAAAACAATGTAACACCTTTTCCTTGCTGGAGAGAGGAAAGGAATTACCTGAGCAAGTAACATGTTTTGCCTGTGGCTTGTCAACACAGAAATGTTAGATCTGACCCATTAGAATGTGAAACCATTAAAAGATACACTAGAAGCCAGTGAGAGCTCCAGGACAGAAGGTAGAAAACTGTAGATTTCAAAGAGGCTAGTGTTTTCTAGGTACTTACTGGATCACCTAAGAATGTGCCTAACCCATTGCCCTTATGCATTTGAGTTATTTTTCTGAAAGGCTCTTTTTTGGGGTTTTGGTTTTTTTTTTCTTTCTACAGCTGCTTTTCTCACTCCTTCACCAAACACTGCAATACACTTCAGTATGTATCTCTCCAAGTGCTGTGGGAGACAAACCCTCCACCTTGTCAAATGAGATGAATGTCAAAGCAATAGTGAAAGGAACTGCAGAAGTGGATGATCACCCAGGAATGTAGGAAGGAAGAGTGGATTCACTTTGTTTAGGCAGTAGGTTCAAGTTAAACCAGCTCACACAGACTCCTGATACTTCCCTGTGTCCCAGAACCACATTCTTAGCAGAGGCCATTCAGCTACGTTTGTAAGCATATAACTCATTGTTGCATCCTTATAGCTGTATGAAATAACAAAATCATAGAATAATTTAGGTTGGAACAGACATCTGCAAAGCATCTTGTCCAATTTCACACTAAGAGCAGCTCCCAATTGAAAGTACACTAAATTATTCAGACTCATTTAATGCCCCTATGTGCAAATCTACAGATTTTACCATACTAGGACTGTTTAAGGACGTGTATACAGAGCACAAAGCACAGAAGATGCACAAAGCACAGAAGATCCCCAAAGCCTAGGATGCTTGTACAATACAGACTGTGACTGCTCACATAACAGCAATAAAGTGGTATGAAATTCTGTGCTAAAACTGTTGCAGATTCCTACAGCCCAGAGACCTCCTCACAGGATGTGCCGCAGAACGAAGGTTGAAAATAGTCATCGTTCTACTGATATACAGATTTTAATAAGATAGTATAATGATACTATTGTTAATAATGCAATATGCTAATAATAGTGGGAGTATAATGACTATTTAATACACATTTCCCTCAGGATATTTTTTTTTATAGTTGAACATGGTCCACTTTGATGCAAATCAGTGGAGTAAATTTTCCCTTACAGGAATCAGCCCAGGCCACTAGTTACAGCCATTTTCCAAGATGAAAGATAAATTTTTGGAAGTCACTAACCTAACCAGTTTGGCAATACACAAATATCAGCAGTCTTGGTCTCTCTCTGTCTCAGCTCTGCTTCGACTGTTACAAGATCCCACTGATCTTATCATCAGCTGCTGGATGCTAAGCCCACATACCTGTGCTCCTCTCATTAGCTTCATAGAATCACTGAGACATCTGTCTGCAGTCACAAATGTATTTCCAACCATGGTGGGTTATCTTAGTTCAGATGGCCAGTAGCATCGTAAAGAATTTACTCATTCTCAGCAAAAGCTTCCACAAGCTCAGCTTGATCCTATGTTACCCTTACAGACGAGTTCACTAAAACTCTCATGGCAAGAAATACTTCAGTGATCTGCACAGAAACAGTTTGCATATGGCCTTTATAAATGGGCTCAATTTTTTTTCCTCCTCAATCCCTTTAATGCTGTGGATAGGAATTTCTCTAAACATTTATGGCAAGTATTGTCTGAAATTGCTTTGTATGGCTTTTACAGCCTATTAAGAATAGTTCTAAAAATTGCTAATGATGACAGTAATAGTAAAAACAATATCTGTAACAGTAGCAGTAATAGCCCACAAAGATTTCAATTGAAAGAGTCAGCTCCAAACAAAGCTGATACATAATATTCAGCAAGATAACTCACTTCCTACATTCTCCGTCTGAACACTACAGATACAAGCAACAATAACCTTAGATTTTAAATGCACCTTTCATCTCAAAAGAAAACTGCACTGATTTATAAAGTAAATAGGCTAAATCCACAGCTAGTTGAAACTGATTAGCTCCATTGATTTCAATGAAGGTGTCGATCTGCAGATTCACGTGAGCTCGCAACTGTCTCCGCATGTACATGTGCGTGTCTGCACATGCACGGCTGCAAAGCAGCACGCACTGGGCACAACACAAAATTTCACAGAAAAACACAATATTAACCAACATAGAAAGTGACAGAGCATTGCTGCATTTGGAGAAGAATGCTCAGCAAACAGAATGCAGGCTGGGGTTTGGCATTCCCCCAAAGGGATTGTTGCAGCAGTCTTGTGAAAAGGCTCGCAGGTATATCATATGCTGTTATGATTTAGTCTTTGCAAAATTAGGGGCAATAATTGCAGCTAGCAAGACAGCAGATGCACAGATATACTCTTCTACACAAACATGTACTACACTTTTATAAAGCAAAAAGTCAAAGCAAAGGCATGGTTTTGAAGTAAAGGAAAAAACTAGCAGCCCTACCAGAACTGATACCACCTCTGCTCTGGTTAAATCTCAACAACTGTCTGTGCCATGAACACAAAGGCTGCCTTATAGAATCATTCTATGACACTATGATTCTTATTCTGGTCCAGCACTGTTTGGGAAACAAACTTAAAGAGTGCTGCCTCTATGTTTTATAGGCATGAAAGATAACCATGATTACTTCCCCTGGCCTTTCTAGAACACTTTAGCACAGGCAATATAGATGAGCTATACAGGAGCTGGCTGCAGTTTCCTCATCCTCCCAAGACAACAGCACTCTCCTGGGTTTGGTAGGGATAGAATTATTTTTCACATAAAGCTGGGAGGAGGCATGTGCAGGACAGCTGGCCCAAACTAGCCAAAGAAACATTGGTACCATATGACAGTCATGCTCAAATAGATAACTGAGGAGCTTGTTGGGAGTAGGGAGGTGTCGCAGCTCGGAAACTAGCTGAGCTTTGCATTCCAGGTGGTGAGCAGCTGCATTGTGTGGATCATATAATCACAGCATCACTCACTTTATACACACTTTCATTAGTTTTTATTCTTATTAATAATGTTCTCTTTGTCCTACTAAACTGTTCTTAAGTCACAAAGCTTTACCTTTCTCTTCTGATTCCCACCCGCACCCCACTGAGGAGGGCAGGAGTGAGAGAGTGGCTGCATAGTGCTTAGTTGCTGGCTGAGGTTAAACCACAACAAGCATCAACAGGCTGCTTCTGTCGTAGAACAGATGGCAAAGAAGTGAGCTCAGATGACCCTTTGCCAGAAGAGGATTTTCCCAACGGAATTTTCTTGTGTCTTAGGTGATCTGAATGGCAAATACAGACTGCTCCTCATCGGTGCTGTTTCCGTCTGTTTCTTGAATGGCATACCAACAGAAATCACACAGCCCAGTCAGAGTAAGTTCAGATTACTGACAGAAATGCCCACAACTGTTATCTGATCCAAGCTGCCTCAGAAAATGACGACAAACAAACCCAGCAGTCTGTCTCGGTCTGTCACTACCTGAGACACCAGTAATGAGATCCACCTACTCATTTCTGCCATGTATAAGTAGGCAGATGGACTGAAGCCCAGAAGAAAACATACTGGGCCTGAATCTCTTTTCTCTTGAAAGTAGTAAAAATCTGTAGGAATTTCAGGGGCAGAAAGCAGGAAAGGCAAACCAACCGTAAGGTGAAATATATAGTGCATCTCCTGTCCTTGAGCTGGGACAACTCAGTGTCAGATATGATTAACTAAAGCACTCCTTCAAAGCACTGCAGGTATGCTTCACAGGCATCCCTCGGTTTAAGGCATTGTAGCCACCTTGCTTTCTGATCATTTCCAGAAAACTCTTCCAGCCAGGTCAGAGAAAACACTGATAAGAAGACATCTCTGCAAGTTCTTGTTTTGTTCAGAATACCAGAGCAGAGCGCAAGAGGTTGGATGACTCTTTGAAGGTGCCTTTGAACTTCAAAAGTTCCCACTTTCCCCTGGTTTTCAAAATCAGACACTGTCCTGTTCTTGGGCCAACACTACTCCACCAATTTCATCAGCCAACACTACTCTACCAATTTCATCAGCCTAACTTAGCACTTCAGCACTTTTGGAAAGAGGAAGGCTCAAGCACGTTCAGTGCCAGGCTCCTCCTTCCACAGTATAGGTGAATTATTGAGTACTACAGCCCAGTCCAGGAAAGTTACTCTGAGCTCAGCTCTGCATATACACACTGAGAGCACCTTTAGCTTGAGCTGAACCAGATGTACAATCCACAATGCAGATAGCAAGCAATGAGGTTTGGGGATATTCATGCCCAGCAGCAATCTCAAGACAGTCAAGATGCACAGATGAAGCAAGTGCAGAACTGACATTAGGTACAAGCATACAAATCTCTAGTCTGTCAAATGCACTGCAGTCCCTGGCCCATCAGATCCAAGGAACACAATCTCAGCAGGAATTATGGTGGATGTCCAAGCTCTTACTCCAAAAAAGCAACTGTAGCAAACAAGGCAGATTAGGGCAGGTGTGGCTTCAGCTATCCAAGGCATGAAAACTTCCAGGGACAGTGATAACAGAACTTCTCTGTAACCTAACCAGGGCTACACCACACCCCAGAGAAGCAAATTTAGCTACTGTTCTATCTGAACTCCCAAGCTACAGACTGGAACCATCTCTCCTTGGGACCATCTTCCTCTGCCACTACTAGAAGAGTATGGCTCCATGATTTTTTTGGCCAGATAATACATGGACATTCTACATGATGGTCTGTCACTGTCAGCAAAAGCTGTAGAACAGCACCATGCCTTCATGCAACACTGACCAATGCTGCACTGCACATCATGTGGCTCACAATGCATTTGGGGATCTCCAAGCATACCTTCTGCCATTGCATTTTAAAAGAGTTAAGAGGTGCTATACTTACGTCATTATCTGAGTCTCTATGCCAGGGTCTACAAGAGATCCGTCCACAAAAAGTGGTGTTGATGTAAAACTGTATTTACTCCAGGATCTTCCCTCATCAAAACTCACCCTGGGACAGAAACAGACAAGATTTATACACATAAAAAGACTTACTTTAGAGCAACTGCAGCAATTAAATGTTGGCTAAGGTCTGCAAGCTACAGCAGCTAGATTTATAGACAAGCACCAATCTTTGCCATTTCCCAGCCCACTAATTCATGCTTTTGGTGTACTGTGAAGGATCAAAGCCTTAGAAAGTATAAACAATGACAATAAGGACACAGATAGACTTGATCCAGCTGTACATCAGACCTCAAAGGATCAAAGGGGCACTGCCAAGTCCTAGTTTTGGATCTGCAACGGCACTTGGCACGAGGCATCATTTGGGGCATAAGCAGCCCTGGCCTGAATGCATGAAAATCGCTGTCAACACTATGCATACATCAATGCCATATGGCATTAGCTACAATGTTTCTAGCCCTTTTATTTTTTTTTTTAATGTACTCTCAGAAGTGATGACATTTTTCTCCATTTTACAGAGAGGTGGAGGATGAAGGTCAAAGAGAGCCACAGTCTCTGGTTAGTCTAGGTGCTCTTTGCCTGCAGAGTTTAGAAGCAAAGTTATATGCTAGTTACAACTAAAGCGTTTCCCTTCTTGGAGGCTGAGCATGCTCACACCGTTAGTGACAAGCCAGGGTAATTCAGTGGCTTTGGATGGTCTGCCCCTACCCACAACAACTGTGTGCCTTGCTTTGTTTTTATCAAAGAGCACATGTATCCTAACCCAGCTGACAGGAACTCAGATGAACTGCAGTCAGTATAACAGACTTCTAGATTAGCAGAGGAGGGTTACCAAACCCTGCTCTCAGCTGCACTCCAGCAACCTCTCTGTCTCTGACAACTGCAAAGGAGGAGGTGAATGAACAGTCTAAGTGACCATCATACAGTCTGGGTCAGGACTCTGGTGGCCTTAGCCTTGGTGACCCTTCCCAGCCTCCTTCATGGCCTCCCTCCCATATGATCCATGAGTCAGGAGCTCCACTGATGCCATAGGAGTGAAAGGATCCAGCTCTACCATAGGCCTGCCTGGCCACAAGCATGACGTGCAGGCTGATGTCTCAAGCCTGGTCTCAGTCCATCCCTTGTCCCCAATACTGGGGCTGCTTCTGGCTGCCCTACTCCTAGCTGGGGGTGGTGGGATGAACCCTGGATGTGAGATCCTGCCCTGCTGTCCCACGGATTCGATCAGCTCTCAGCTTCCCAGCCTGCAATGAGCTACTAGTCCTCACATCTCCCTGGCAGCCTGTGCCCACAACAGTGCAGCAAACAGCCAAAGGAAGGTGTGCACACCCAGCTGCGACTGCAGCAGGAAAGGCAGGCGACCTGCAGACTGTCAGCACCCAAACCCCAGAGCTGCTGTCCATGAACACTTCTGAAAACAACCAAGGTTCTCCATACAAATACTTTCACAAGATTTTAGCCCAGAAGTATAGTTCCAAATTACACCAGCAAAGGAAGAACAAACAGAGAAACACAGAGGTTTATTGGCTATAAAATTATTTGACCCTTTCCCAGCAGTGTCATTAAAGAATTCTCTGTAATTCTGTGAGGTACTTGGGCTGTGAAAGGCTGACAGATTACTCTCTGGGGACATTACCAAAGAAATTATCATGGCACAAGCTTCTCTGAATAGCAAGAAACACTTTCTCTTTTCAAGTGAGCGTAAAAAAGAAGTTTGTCATATTTTCTAGGCAAAGAAACTTTGGGGAGGGTGCTCATGTGTGTGCACACGTGCATCTGAGCACCTAGATTTGTTTGAAAGGATCTTGCTGGAAATTGAATCCTCACAGGGACACTACCTGAGATGCCACCAAAGGACCAGGAGGTCAATGTAATATATATTACACAAAATGGTCCACACTAATCTCTAGTGTGAAAAGCCAAGGCTTGCAGTCACCATTCCCTAAGCATCTGCCTCTCACAGCAAAACACCTTCACCTGACTTTCAATGCAAATCTGCCAGAATAGGAAGCTGCCTGCAGACCAAATACAGAAAGCCAGAAGTACAACAGCATGCAAACAGATTCTCTGCCCTAAACCTACTTATTTACATGCATGTATCTTCACATACACCTGTGCATCTGTATGCTATTCTGCTTGCATGCTTATCTATCTAAACAGCATTTCAGTTGCTGGGGAGCAGCATGATTCATCAGCTTAGCTGAAGTTTTCTTGGCTTTTCACTTATCCACTCTTTTCTCCAGGAGAGAATGTGACTGTACAATGTCTCAGCCTGAGAATTAATAGACACACATGTGCCCTTTAATCTAGTCCACTCCTGCCCATAAAATGGGTGTTTGCAATATTAAGAAAATTCCAAAGCCCCTAGGGGTAAAAGTTTGGAGAAAATGGAGCTTATGGATAACAGATGTAAATCACTACTCATTGAATAGAATGGGTGAGGCATAGTACTGCACATGCAACTCCACAAGACCTAGTGGAAAGGGAGAACATCTGAAAGGAACCTTTGCAAACTGAACAAAGGTGAATGCAGCTCTCAGCTGCAATTGAAAGTCAACCTCTGACAAAATCTTTTCCAGTATCTACACAAAGGCACTTGTATGTAATGGGCTTTTTACATTCAAAGAGCCCTCACAAGGTAAGGCACAACTAAAACAGCTACACCTGAGTCACATAATAAAGTAAGAAATGTTTAATACATGACTCTTTCAACAAGTGGCTCACCCTTCACTCTTTCAGAGCCAAACTTGCCACAGCCTGATATATCTGTTGCTGGTGATGCCCACCCTTGCATAACACACACTTCTGCCTTGGTTCATACTTGGCTTGATCTAAAGATTTCAACATGGTTATGATGCCCTCTTTCCTGAGGGTACTTCTGGCATAGTTGTGACTACTGAGTTACCTATCAGAGCAAATGTTTCTGGTGATACAATAATGCATCCTAACCATATAGAGGAAGCTGGAGTCTGCTGGAAAAATTATTATGGGTCTGTCTTGCCATTACTTTCCTCTATATGTTTGGTTATGGAGACTGTTGGCAGGAGAATGCTAACCTAGGCTAACCCCTGGCCCTGACTCAGCAAAACCATATATATTAAACTATGACTGAAACACAATTGCTCGTGATAAATCAATCTGTTTCCTCAGCACCAGAAAGCAATACAAATATTGCAACCTTGTTGTATATATAATGACTTGCTTGTAATTCCACACAGAGACACAGACCTCTTAGAGAACACTTGATTCCCCTATCTTAGATAAAAAGCCCAAGGAATATAAGCCAATACACCCTGTTGTTAACAATCCACTATTACACCAAAAGTCAGATGGTAAAAAACATGCTCAAATGCAATATATTTGAACTTCAAAAGAAATCTATGTTGTAGTCATCCCAGAGTTGTTTGTCAGGTCAGGAATATAAAGTCCAGGAGCTTTCCATATTGGAAAAGTAGCCATTAAAGTTCTTAAAGCACACCTCAGGAACATTAGCTTATGATGTGTAAAAACATCCTGTCTTGAGGTCTCCAGACACTGAATGACTGTAATTTAACCGAAGGATTTTGTACCATAATGACTCAGGTAGGGGAGACCTTAACACCTCATCACTGCTGTCAAACACTGTTGCTTTCTTTTCCTGTTTGACTGAAGGCCATGCTTCCTGTTCTGCATGAAGAGCATGAGATGGACATGTGCTTAGCACCATCAGGCTGAAAGATGACTTAATCTTGCAAACAGGAACACAAATCTTGTCTCTGAAGGTTATGTCTAAGCAATTCATTTCTGAACAATATTAGATGCTGTGTATGTCAGTCTGTTAGCCATGCTCCTCTTACACTAAAGACTAGAGGCTGAAAGTGATGCCAATACATCCATTTTCTGTAAACAATGTTAGTTCTTAATTTCAGAATGTCTCCAATGGTTAGCTGGTGCAGGAGTGAGAGGGACAAAGGCAAAGGAAAGGATAATTTTGAGCAGTCTCTTTAGTGTTTAGACTGTTACAGGCCTTTTATATCAAAATAGTATCTTTAACTGAGTGTGCTAGTTTGAGCCTAGCTAGAATGTTTTGGTGATAAGAACTAGATTACAGGCTGCGAAAGGAAAACAAGGCTGATGTCTACCTTGCTCATAGGCTTGCTGAGATGTATAAGAATAAGAAACAAAACATAGATAAGGCACTACTTCTTCTGTTGGGGAGCTCCAAGCTGCATCTCTCTCTCTAGTCTCTCTGTCGTTTCTCTGATTAACCCACTTTGCTTCCTAACTCTCTGGCTGAACCTCCATTCTTCCTTGGGACTGGGGTAAGGTTGAGGAGGGGTGGGAGAGAAGGTGGAAGGGTGGTTGGGAGCCCCTCCTGGGGACTCAGGTTTCTGGGAGAGGTCTTGTGTTTCTGTATTACCTTTTACTGTATATATTTCTGTATATAACTGTATATACTGTAAATATCTACTTGTATATTCTGCTAAGCTGTAAATAATAAGCTTCATTTCAATTTCCAGAGCTGGATGAGTCTAGTCTGTGTGACTTCCGAAGTGTGAGGGAGCGGGGAACACCCAAACCACCACACTGAGAAATCATTTTGCCCTGTTATATGTCCAGTCGTATTCAGTTGCCACTGCTGCACTTCTGGAGGTTGAGAATGGAATCTTACAGGAGACAGCAATGTTAGCAACATACCTCTGTTGTCCTAACCAACTCATACTGCCCTCTTCTCTCCCTTCCTTTAACTGTCTTACTTCCTTTAACTGTCTTTGATACTAAATCCTGAAAGAAAAAGCCAAAGTGAGGGACACATCCCCTCAGAAATACCTGAAGCAGAAAAGATGACTTCTTCATCATTGCTTATATGTGTCTGTTGGTAAGAAGCTCCATCTGAAGTCTCATAGTATATTATCAGCTCAAAAAGTAATTTATACAATCCCTACTCTTCTACAGTTCTGAGATATATGCAGGTGACTATGTATCTAGCTATTATATTTACAAAATGGCACAATAATCATCACATCAATCAGCAAAATGACACTTAAACCCAGATAAAAATGATCTCATTTCCTCATTTTGTAGCAGATGTCAACCACATGATGCAAGAGGTATTAGTCTCTGTCAGATTATTCCCATCAGGAAACCTTCTCAAAGTAACAAGCTGCCTTACCACATGTGTCGGATGGGCACCGATGTGTGCTTCATGGCTACCAGAGCCCCTCCCCAGTCTAGAAACCACACATGGTATTCCTCATCGAAGATCTGCAAAGAAATCAGTTACTGCATGAGTGCTCCACTCCACTGGGAAAGGAAGATGCAGAAAAAGAATGGTAGAAGGCTCTCTGCTTTCCTCTTCTTTGCAAAACATACCTGTCTCCAGGAATTCCCACCATCAGAGGAGATGAACACACCAACATCAGTGTAGGAAAGCTCAGACCCAATATTGCCTGCAATACAAGCAAGTGTCAGACATTCTTATATGGATGAAGATAGAAATGCATTTTTCCAGGAAATGAAAATTACTTGGCCTGACCATGGCTTTTTTGCTGTTCTTGATTTGATTTTCATCTAAAAGGAACACCATATCCAGGTGGCACAAGAGCTGTGCCATCTGAAAATTGATACGAGGGAGAAACAGTATTGTTGGCTTATTTTTCCACAGACAGCATTGTCCAATAAAGGCAAGCCCGTGCTAGGCAAGGACCTACATACCCCAAAATCTGTGTATGAAAGCCCATGCCCATTTGTCTGCATACAAATCATCAAAATGGCAGGAGAGTGGCCACTGACCCCGGGTGTTTCATTCCACACTCATTCTTCTTCCAACCTCAGTAGTCGTCGTGCTCTGGATGGTTAGTTCCATCTTTGTGATCTGCCAGTCTTTGCCAAGGGTCTCCACTAGAGCCCATGACTATGGCCATAGAAAGTCAGTTTGATTCAAAATCTAACTGATCTGAGAACCTGCAGTCAGATAAACAAAGCTGCCCAGGTTTGCAATTAATTTGGATCTGATGTAAGGAAATAAAAGTTCTACTTGAAGGAAAGCTTATTTGTTTAGGTAGGCACCTGGGAGCAGAAACAGCTCAGAAAATTATGGTGGGTCAAATAACTCTGCAGCAGAGGTAGAGAGCAGACTGAATAACAGCACTCTAGACAACATCGCCTTGGCAGGGAGATCGGACTAGATGATTTCTGGAGGTCCCTTCCAACCTCTAAAGTTCTGTGATTCCATGATCCTGTGGTTGTTCTCATCAACATAGTTGTCCTAGATTGTGAGTTTCAAGGCACTGCTTACTTGATATGGTTCTTAATTTTAATCTTGCCATTCCCATTACGACAGAAGCTGTTCTGTTGAGAGCCTTAAAGGATGAACTACACTGCCTTCACTGTATGTTAGGGAATGGACACACCACACATCAAACCATGGCAAAGAAAAGATCAGACATCAGCCTCAACCATATGTAGGGGAAGCAGAACAGAATACTATTTGAAGACACTAGCTCAGAGCTTGAAATAAGGGTGTTTTTCAAGGTCCCTCATCTGAGATGACAGAAAGAACCTCAGATCTTAAAACTATTTTTAACTAAATCTCCAGCTCTCTGGACCCTCTGAGCATCCATCAATTATTGCAATAGATAGATGACCAACATCTGAGAAGTTTGCACAAGCCCTGAATAGACTCTAACAGCTTATTGCCCACACTGCCCTGAGCTCAGCATCTTGCTTCAGCTTCCAGAACTAAAATTCCCACAAGCATTAATGCTGTTCTAAGTTAATTTCTTCTCACCTCCCTACTTCCCAAGCAGTTCAGGGAAAAGCTACCACAGCTAAGGAACTGCTTTTTATGCTGGTCTGTCAGAGTATCTTCAATCAGTGCTAGGTGGTATGAACATCTATCCCACAGAAAGGAGGCAGATGTAGCACTGACAGATACTCCATCAGAAGGCCTCCCAGTGCTAATGGCCTGCAACCACCATACTGTGGTCAAATCCATGACTTCTTTAGTCAAAGCCCATGATTTTTTTTACACAGCAATCCACTCTTATATGTGTCAAATGAGACTTGCTTCTAAAGTAAGTGTAATTTCCTTGTAAGGAAAGACAAACAAATACTTCTTCCTCAAAAACAGCAAAGGGAGAGCTGCTACCCTTACACATCTGTGGCATCAAAAAAGAACACAACAAATCCAAGCTAATTAAAATGTTAATTGAATTTCTAACATTCAGTGCTGGAAAAGAAGAGATTCAAACCCAGATGCAGACTGATACTTCCCTGTCACCATGGTGGAAATCTAAATAGCCATACCTCTTTGACAACTGTCTTCCAAAAAAATAATAAATTCTGGCTCAGAGAAGCAGAACAATTCAAGAAAGACTTTTCCACCAGTGCTTAGGATGTAGGAAATGTCACATAATCCATCTACCTCATCTTCTTCCCTGACACCATCAAGAGTGGCTAGCTGATTTAGGTGATGGTACAAGAAAAACCTACCATGGGCAACCATATAGAAAGGCAGTCTGTAGAAACATCCAGGTTCATGAGGATAAAGATACTCTGCCAGTTCAAAGGTCTGTTTAGCCCAATATTTTATCATGAGTGGAAGATATCAAGAATTAGAAACTGACTTAAAAGCAAAAATATTAAGTTTTGTATTATCATATTTTAAATACCAGAAGTAGACAACCATCCTTCCAAACAGGGATTTCCAGATTGTTGAAAAGAGAGAGAGTAAAAAAGTGAGATTTTGTCGCTATCACTTCTTTCTGTCTGTTTTTCTGTGCAAACCTGTTCCACTAACTTCTTCCTTCTCTCCATCTAGTTTTTCATCTACATGGATTCAAACCTCACCAAATGTAACTAACTTCCAAAAAGGTCAAGAGGATCTGGCAGCTGCACATTTACATACTAAAAAATAATTCCTCCTTTTGCAAGACTGTACTTCTGTCAAGGACTTGACTCATATCAAGAGTCCAAGATTCCAATCATTGCTGGAAATGCACTGAAAATCAGAGACACAGAGAGTTTGAGTAGCCTATGCCTGTTAGGGTAAGTTGCAATGATTACCTTGGAATGCATTCACCAACACAGTGAGAGGTTCCTGTTGTGAAACTGCTTAGTGGAAACAGATGTGTATATTCCCAATCGGTTAAGCTTTTATTGTACAAAACAAGGCAGAAATTATATTCTGCCTTTTAAAGGTTAATTGTTAGAATTCATGAAAGCATTCATCCAATGCACTGCCAGCTTGGTAAGAACCTGATTTACTAACAATTTAGATCGATGCCTCAGGTTTGGTCCTGATGCCTCTATTTGCTTCCTAAAAGGTTAAAGAAATAAAAACCTTTGCAATCACAACATCATGAGTAGAGCTTGCTCCTAGGCATCCATCTAGCAAGTGTGATCTGCCAGGAATGATGACTCCACTTGGCTAGGCATAGGAAGATCTGGAGGTTTATATCAAATTATCTCATCCCATTTGGCCTGGATCAGTGAACTTGAAACCACATGGTGTTTCCCTTGTTGATATAATAAATGTCATGAAGGGAACCTGTGAATTCTGGCTTTTTCTGGCAGACACATGGAAGCACAGAAGGACATAAGAATGAAAATGGCTGGAAAAAAAAAACAGTGTACATTCATATAAGCAATACGTTAATAGGACATACATTCAAGCCAATGCTAGGCTGAACACAACAGGCTGAACAGGAGATGTTTAAGGCCAGGCTGGATGAGGCCTTGAGCAACCTGCTCTAGTGGGAGGTGTCCCTGCCTATGGCAGGGGGTTGGAGCTGGATGATCCTTGAGGTCCCTTCCAACCTAAACCATTCTATGATTCTATGACAAAGGAGATAAACTGAGCCTTAGAAATAACACTTAGGTTATTTGCACTTATATGTGCACATGTAGGATCCACGCTGTGAAAAGCCTACATGCTCCAGAGGTCAGCTTTCAATAGCACTAGATCTTCAGAAAGCTCTATTAGCCCAGCAGCTCTCACAGAACTGTGGGAGTTGTAGGTTTGGTTGGTAGCCCCATCCATCCTAATTATGCTGCATGCTGTGTGCACAGAGGTCCTGTAATGGTTGTCAGGTTACTTGCAGTGAGTTAGCCACTGCCACCACGAAGCACTCTACTGAGTTACCATTAAAACACTGAGACCTGCCAAAGCACCCCACAATAACAATGACCCACACACAGCATTGATGAAATGCTGCTAGTCTTGGAGCAATGTAGCATTGAATATAGGTCCTGTGCGCAAGAGAGGCACCCGTGAAACCCAGGCTTCACCTGACAGGCTTTGTGACAACTCTGTGATTTTTCCTCAAAAGCTGGAATGTGTCAATACCTCCTAGCAGCACAACCATGATTATAGCCCTGTTCTCTCCAGCCAAAGGCTACACATCTACTTCAGTGGTGTCAAGTGAGAGGAGTTAATAATGCTGATTGCTAATACAATGTAGTAATGCCCACCCTTGCAGGTATGGGCTTAGCCCTGCATAGGGGTTTCTGCAGAGCAACAAATAGCTGACAGGCATTACCCTTTTTGAAGTTAGGAGCCACATGCCTTACAGGAAATTTGAGTTAATGTGAATCAGCTCAGCACTTACTAAAAGAGAGCTGAAAGCTTTCACACCAACAGGAAACATCTTGTATACTCTCAGGCTGCCAGTGAGGCATGGGTGAGTGTTGAGAAGCACTTATGTTCTTACCTGTTGCCACCAGCAGACCAGGAGCTGTCTCTTTGCTGGAAATGCTTCCTGAAGTATACGGATTCTCTGAGAGTTGCAGATGTAAGTGCAATGAGCAAAACGGCTGTTAACAGGAAACAAACAAAAGGCAGAGGCTTTAATATGCAACAAGTTAAACTGACAACTGCACACATGCTTCTGAACAAAGACCCCACTGCTCTTAATACTGTTACCAATAGCAGCATAAGACTGTTTTCTGAGTAAGTATCACAAAAGTAGCTAAGAGAAAAAGAAACACTGCATTACAAGTAAGCATGTCTGCACTTGTTTTCACCAACAACCTGACAGAAGACTTTTTTTCCCAGAAACATTCTTATTCTGACTTAAGTTCCACCAAAAAATGTTCAAAAAAGAGGATCAGAATTTTTTCCCTAAAAATTATGATGCTACAGAAAAAGAAATCTATTTAATTTCATTAACATCTAGCAAGTTAAGAGGCAAGAAAGCACATGGAGAGTTGTGTTAAACCAGTGACTAAAATAAGCAGTTCTGAAGGATTCGGTTTTGCTGTGGAAAAGGACTGCCACTCACCAGCTGGCAAACTATGGGATCTCCTCTTAGATTGGTGTCTGGTGCCTGCAGCAAACGCCAGTCTCTGCCCTTGTTGTAGGTAATGAAAGTCTTGATTTGGTCATCTACCCTCCTATTAGCCAGGAATATGCCTTTGATCCCTGCTACCTAGGAAAAATGGAGACAGATGAAAAAAAATACATCGGAAGAACCAGCCAAAAGTAAAATGCATCTGAGCACCCTCAGGAGCAGAAGGTCTCTGAAAAAGCAAGTCAACCCTATGCAGACTTAGGATACTCTGAATGGCAGTACAAGCATCTGCCTGGTGAATGTGGGGAAGGCTGTGGATGTAGTCTACCTGGACTTCAGCAAAGCCTTTGACACTGCCACAACAAGCTCCTAGCCAAGCTGCCAGCTCATGGCTTGGACAGATTCACTATGTGCTGGGTCAGGAACTGGCTGTAAGGGTGGGCCCAGAGAGTTGTGGTGAATGATGCCACATCCAGTTGGCAGCCAGTCACTAGTGGTGTTCCCCAAGGATCAGTGCTGGGCCTAGTCCTGTTCAACATCTTTATTGATGATCTGGAAGAGGGGATTGAGTCCAGCATCATTAAGTTTGCAGATGACACCAAGCTAGAAGCAGGTGTTGATCTGTTGGAGGGTAGGAGAGCCCTGCAGAGGGACCTAGACAGGCTGGATGGGTGGGCAGAAGCCAATGGGATGAGATTTAACAAGGCCAAGTGCAGGATTCTGTACTTTGGCCACAACAACCCCAAGCAGCACTACATGTTTGGGACAGAGTGGCTGGAGAGCAGCCAGACAGAAAGGGACCTGGGGGTACTGGTAGATAGTAGGCTGAAGATGAGCCATCAGTGTGCCCAGGTGGCCAAGAGAGCCAATGGCATCCTGGCCTGTATCAGGAACAGTGTGGCCAGTAGGACAAGGGAGGTTATTCTTCCCCTGTACTCAACACTGGTCAGGCCACACCTTGAGTACTGTGTCCAGTTCTGGGCTCCTCAATTCAAGAGAGATGTTGAGGTGCTGGAGCGTGTCCAGAGAAGGGCAACAGAGCTGGTGAGGGGCCTGGAACACAAATCCTATGAGGAGAGGCTGAGGGAGCTGGGGTTGTTTAGCCTGGAGAAGAGGGGGCTCAGAGGTGACCTCATTGCTGTCTACAACTACCTGAAAGGAGGCTATAGCCAGGTGCGGGTTAGTCACTTATCCCAGACAACCAGCAACAGAACAAGGGGACACAGTCTCAAGTTGTGCTGGGGGGGAAGTCTAGGCTGGATGTTAGGAGGAAGTTGTTGCCAGAGAGAGTGATTGGCATTGGAATGGGCTGCCCAGGGAGGTGGTGGAGTCACCGTCCCGGGGGTGTTCAAGAAAAGCCTGGATGAGGCAC
Organism: Tricholaema leucomelas; assembly: GCA_013400475.1. Lineage (NCBI taxonomy): Eukaryota > Metazoa > Chordata > Aves > Piciformes > Lybiidae > Tricholaema lacrymosa > Tricholaema leucomelas. The sequence goes on along the minus strand of WAAF01017501.1, from coordinate 333,230 downwards.
TCAGTGCCATGGTCTAGTTGACTGAATAGGGCTGGGTGATAGGTTGGACTGGATGATCTTGGAGGTCTCTTCCAACTTGGTTGATTCTATTCTATTCTATTCATAGCTGCAAGGCCTCATACATTCTCACTGAAAGAAAACTACACAAACGCATACTGAGCAAATCCACTTCTGGATTTGAGTACTTGGTGATGATGGCCTTGAAGTTACAGTATGGACCGTGTCACACATGAGCTCTGTGTGACTGAGGATGTGGTCTGCCCCACACCCTCCTCCAACTGCCACAACACGGAAAGCAGCAGGTCACATCAGAAGCAGTGTAGGACTTCTTGTGCTGTTCTTTTCTTTCTTTAATCTTACACATAAGATGGAAATCCTGAATATGCTGAAATGCTGATGTTTTGCAAACTTAATTTCTTCAGTTTCCCTTCCATTCTCAAATTTTGTCAAAATTGTTGTTCCAAATGTTGTGATTTTTGTCAGCAGAAACCATTCCAGCAGAATATGGTCCTGTCAAAATGTCCCCAGGAAGATTTCATGTTCAGTCTGGTCTCTATTGCACAGCTGTGGAAGAGTGACAGGAAGAAGGAGTTTTGCTGCAAATCTGCAGCTTTCTGACAACAGGCAGGATGCAAATCCTTCTACTCTAAAGCCCTCTGGATGATGTTACCCTTTGAGCCTGTGAAGATGTCTAACAGCTAGGGAATACAGTTTGCCCAGGAATGGGAGATAATGCACTTTTATTTTAGTTGGTTCATCACAACACATAAAGATATCTCTTTTTCTTCAGAACCAGGCCAGTATATCCAACTAGGTAGAAGCAGAGCATATACTCTCTCCTTCATATTGATCCATGTGCTATTTGTGAGTTTTCCCTCATTGTTGTGGGGTGCTCCAAGCTCCCTTCAGGCACCTCTGTCAGTGGAAGACAAAGGCATGAAGCTGCTTTACCCTCCTTGAAGTCTTGAACGAGGAACAGCCGAAGGCCTTTTCCTGCCACTCCCACACATGCACTCTCTCATGGGAGAGCCTGAGCTGGAATATGGGATTGCAATTGCCTGGATTCTTTGTGCCCAGTATTGGCACTGGACACATTGTCTAGGAAAGACTTAAATAGAGTGACCAGAAAGTCTGCAAGTCCAGCAAGACCACAAGTCCACAAAGTTCATTAAGTCTGTGGGTCCATTTGAGAGATTTGGCTGCAGCACTCAGGGCCAGCTTCAACCCAGACCAGCAAACCCTGCCTTCCTGCTTCCCACCCCCGAGCTGAATGACCCTGCCTCTGCCGTAAGCTGCCACTCTTGGCAGGAACACACCAGCAGCGTGTCTGTCCCTGCGCTGCTAAGGCAGTGCCACTCCACAAGATCTGCCTCATGGAAGCTGTGCCTGGAGACACTTTGATTTTAGCAGGTTCCATTCACACTGGACTTAGGCTGCATAGTTCCACAATTGGATTGTAACTTGCAGTTTCCAGAGGCTGCCGCAGAGGAGATCCAGAGACCATCTCCAAATTGCTACTCTACCTTTGTGAGTGAATTGGTGTTTTCTTGGCTTTCACTGGAGTTCTGCTCTGCCTCTGATTTCTAAGTGGGGTAAAGCTATCTTGTGGCTTAGCCTTTTCCATTTTCTTTATATAGAATAGAATCAACCAGATTGGAAGAGACGTCCAAGATCATCCAGTCCAACCTAGCACCCAGCCCTATCCAGTCAACTAGACCATGGCACTAAGTGCCTCATCCAGTCTTTTCCTGAACACCTCCAGGAATGGTGACTCCACAACCTCCCTGGGCAGCCCATTCCAATGGCAAATCACTCTCTCTGGGAAGAACTTCCTCCTAACATCCAGCCTAGCCCTCCCCTACCACAACTTGAGACTGTGTCCCCTTGTCCTGTTGCTGGTTGCCTGGGAGAAGAGACCAACCCCCACCTGGCTACAGCCTCCCTTCAGGTAGTTGTAGACAGCAATGAGGTCACCTCTGAGCCCCCTCTTCTCCAGGCTAAACAACCCCAGCTCCCTCAGCCTCTCCTCATAGGGTTTGTGTTCCAGGCCCCTCACCAGCCTTGTCGCCCTTCTCTGGACACGTTCCAGCACCTCAACATCTCTCTTCTGACTTTCCAAAATTATCCAGAATTGCCCATAAGCATCCTTGTGAAAAATCCTGACTGGATTAGAACCTGTAAATAGAATTTAACTATTTTTGCATACAGTTTTAGGGTGAGGCTTTTCAGGAAAATAAAATAACTATGTTGTTAGAACTCCTGCCTCATCAAATTATTCCAAATTAAATCACTCATTGCCTTTAATTACCTGGATTTTTAATTAAAAAAAAAGAAGATGATGTTGGTAAATGGGCATTATTCTGGCTGAAATATATATAATCCTAAATCCTACAAGTAACTGCAAAAACATTTCTGTATATAACAGTAAAAATCACTTGCTACTATCACTTTTAGTATTACCCATTAGTTGTTTGTTGGTGGTAAAGCACTGAGCCCTGAAACTCAGCATATCAGAAGATCCAATGAGTTATGATACACCAAAACCAGACTGCTCTTTAAGAAACTGAGAACTGGACCAGCTGCTCTGGAATGGACTGCTGTTGGAAAAGGCTGAAAGGCCTGGCAGGAGAATGAGAACATAAGATGATTCAGGATAGAAGTTATCAAGCTGTTAGCTCCGAGAAAATGGTATCAATAATTCTTTTGCTTATAAATCATAAACCATTCAGTGCTCACAAAAGTGAAATCCACATCCCTGTGTGTGCGCAGGTGTCTCTAGCTGCTCAAGGGGAAAAAGAGTATTTTGAGTCCTTCTGTAGACATCCAGGTTAAGATAAGAAGGATAATGGTTTTCCCCTTTGGAAATGCCAGACAGCTAACCAGTCATTAACCTGAAAGTAACCAGTTGTCACAACGATAGCAGAATGCACTGCATTTATTCCCACATGAGCTGGCTCAGCAGCAAATCCAGCACATGCCTCTGGGCTGATCCCAAAACAAACACAGATCCTGGAAGGTTGGCAAGATATTTACACTTGCTTGAGCTAGCAAGCAGTTGCTGTTCTTTGTAGGGTGACCTTTACTACATACCTCATAAAGGTCAATGATGATATTCCCCTCCAATCCTCGACTGCTTTTCACATTTTCCAAGGCCAGGGTGAAGTACACTCCTCGGGTGTCGGAGATATACAGATTGTATGTGTCATTCTGGTTCCACTCTTGAACAGCTGCAAACACCTGATTCTCATCTGTGCTGATAATATGCATGTCCTGTTAAAAGAAGACAAAAGGCCTATTACTGAGGATCTCCTTTGCCCTTTGGGACATGTAGTAATTACAATGACTTATGAAAGAATGGAGATGGAGCATGAATTATAGGTATGTTAAACAATTTTCTGTTAGAGCAAGCCAATAAATTACCACCATTGTGACTTTCCTGCATTTCTTTTTTTTTAATGATCATCAGCTGAGCAAAGGCTTTTTGCTTTCTTCATTTTTGGTGGCTTCAAGGTATTTCATCCAGTTTCATTTTTTATTTATAAATTTGAAAGTCAGTTTTATCACTCACGGAAAATTCACGGCTTTGGAGTCCTCCTACACCACCAAATACGCACCAGACTAAAACCAGTGACAGTTTCCATCTGCCTGCCGAACTAATGGTCTTGTGCTTCTAACTGGTAAAGAGCCAGTTTCAAAAACCAAGTGAGTTCATTTTTATGTGAAGCTGAGGTACTGTAATCAGTTTGAACTAATGCTGGTAGTGTTTTTTTAATTACATACTTTTTGTATTTAGAGCTTGCCTGAGACTTCTTAACACCCGATACACAGGCTATCAAATAACCCACCCACTAATTCATCTTGAATCTCTGCTGCTGACCAAGATGGGAAGGGTCCAGCAAGGGTTTCTATATTTAGTTTTAAGATCAAAGAGAATATTCTCAGTATTGTTTTTAAGCAGGTTCATGAAAACGATTTCCAGGGTGGTGATGAGTATTGCACCACTTCATCCTTGCCACCACTGTTGGACAAATGGGTTCAGCTAGAAGTAAAATCACTGTGGCTATCTGGGACTTCATTTATCTATTTATATCTGTTTAAAATTTCCCTAGGGTGCCAAGGAGCCTTGATTAATTTCTTGGGCTGTTTCTGCATCAAGAACCATAATTCTGCAAGTCTCCCAAAGGACAGAGTGGCCTGATTTTTGTGAAGAATATCTGGATCTACTCCATAACCCCCACCTTGCCTAGAAGGCAACTTAATCTTCGGTGTGAGGCATATAGACTGGAAGTTGGGGTTGATTAGATGGGGCTGTTTTTAATAGACATACCATAGCCTGTCAGCATGGGATGGGGAGAAACAACCATTGCAGGCCTAATTCTGTTCCAGTGAGCACAATCAGTAAGAGATTTTCTATTTCCCTCAGTGAAGGAAGGCTAAATCAGTAAGTTTGTTCTTGCACAACAGCTCTAATTCATTAAAAATTAGTACATACCCAACCTATGCCTGCAGAAGAAAAATAAAGCAAAATACCCAATGACTTCACTGTGCTTTGACCAGTTGTGGTGAAAATATTGCATTACCCTATTGCTAGCCTCACATACGTGCAACTCCAGCACAGTTCATTAATCCACAGTTGACAGGATAGTTATTACTGTACAGAAAAATCATCTAGTGACTAAGGGCAGCATAAACAAGCCTCCTTCACAGGGCTAAAAGACTTTGCCATGACATCTAACTTAAAAGCACTTTTGATTTTTAAATAACTAAAGTATCCCTGATTTCATACTGTGCACCAATTCCAAAACAGGATCATTGACAAATGTGTCTTACAGTAAGACTGCAATTTGTGTCAGCATAAGTCTCTACAGCAAGATAATCATAGGGCAGCCATTCTCTCTATCCACTTATTTTTTAATGAGGGGCAGCTTTCAAGGCCAATCCATAAGGTGGGAGTATAAATATGCTTTCCAAAATTAGTGTGTGGTCAGACTTTCAGAATCCCACACCACTACCATGGAATGACAGACACAAGAAACTACATCTGTAGGGTAGAACCAACCTGCAAGGCAACTCTAGCTATCTTACAGCTATCACAACAACATTTTTGATTTGTGAAAGGAGAAGGTCACTACTGTTGTTCATCAGTCCTCTATGACAGCAACCTCAACAGATATTTGAGACTCCAAAGAGCATCAGCGGTCTCAGCTGCCCACAAGGTCACTCAGAAAATTCTATCTAGACAAAACACTGCAAGAGTTGGCCCTCACCATTCTAACACAATCCCAAGCAATGACTACACCTCAAAATTTGAGTGTAATTCTATATTCTCCTTGCTGAGGTTTGCACTATTTGATCTGGTAGAAAGCTAAGGCCTAAGAAGGTAAATTCAGGCACAGTTGTATGAGAAATACTAAATTCCCTCTTTCCCAGCTTTGTAAGTCAGTGCTAATCTTTGGCCATCTCAGTCATCACACAGTGACGTGTGTTCAAGTCATTGACAGGGCATAACAAGCCAGCTCCACCTCTGGAACTTCCTGGCAATGTCTAGTGATAGGAAGGAGACAGTGGAGCTGCTTATACCCTCTGTATCTCAGTATGGTGACTACAGTAGTGCTTAGCATTCTAACTGTTCTTCAGGATCCTCAGTGTCATGGTCAAATGTACAGAGATCCAAGTAGAACTGGAGAAAGGTGTTCACAAAAGACTAGCCAAGGAGAAGTTGGTCTGAACTCTAGTTTCTGTTTATTTCCCTTTGCTCTTTACAGAGGGAAAAAATTGTTCTTCTGGAAACATACTGATCAAAGGCAGAAACAGGTAAAGATCCCAAATTCACGTTTAAGGAAGATCACTCAAGTGGCACAACAGATGGAGGTCCCCAGAGAGGAACCTCACCGAGCTGGTTCATCACTGGGTATTGAAGATATTACATCTCTGTGTTCATAAATGCTACACTTACCTTAGGAAGAGAGTATTTGGGCAATTTAATCTGTGCGAAAGGCTCCCGTCTGTATGACACATAGTAATTTGCTCTTCCACCAGCTGTCACCTGTGGAAACATCAAAGAAAGTGAGTGATGACCTTTCCAAAACAGCCTATGCTGACACTTCTAAGAGGGTTTGATGTTTCACAACCTATGTTTCAGATAACTTTTCTATAACTTGCACAGTTGTCCCTAAAAACATCTGTATAACTCCAAAGAGATCCCACACTTGAGGGGGCTGGCACATTATATTTTCAGCTGTGCCACTGAACTTTCCATTTTGCCTCCTCCAAATCCAGAATTATTTTAACATCTCAGGAAAAAAAGGGAAAAGTCTCTGTGCTTCTGTTCCTTTCTTGTCAGGAGGGAGCAATGCCTCTTTCTCTGCTGCTTCTCAGCCGAGTCTGTCCGCAATAGAAGTTCATCGGGGCCAGGGTTGTATTCCAACAACTTTTTACAGTGACTAACAGCAGACATCCACAATAGCACCACTTAATGCAAACAGCAAATGCAATGAATGTGCTCTTGGAAAGCTGGAGCTAAGCTCTTAGATACTCTTTGTCACTATAAAACTGCTACCTCTGAAATCATGCCGTCTCTGAATGAGGATGTGGAGGGGTAATTGATAGACATCCAAATCTGGTTTTATGGACTGGATGGATTGCTAAAGGCTACACCTAAATGCCATAAATTGGTATGTTGTAGCCCTGATCATTTGTAAAATATGGGATTTTAAACTTGTCACTAGTCACTCTTGCTGTGGGTGTTCTTTCTGGCACCATTTCAGACCTTGCTACAACAAGGCTTACATTGGTGAGTTTCCTATGCTCTGCTGTTTTGGCAATCTTGCAGGTTTTAAGATGAAACAACACACAAAACACTTCTCTATTATATGAAATGTCATCTGTTGGCTTCTTAAGCTTCCAATAAAGCTAACAAAGATCCTAGATTCCCTTCTAGATATTCTTCCTTTTATCTGACAGTGATATTTCAAAATAAGCTGACATGGAATATTGCTATAGCATCAGTTATACTCTCAGCAATGATATCACCTCTAGATAGTGGCTTTCTTCCCTAGAGATGCTGTCATTCTAAGGATGAAATACTACTGGTCATGAATTCTGATATCTAATCAACTCAAGATAAGGCTTTTCTATTGATAGTCTGAAGAACTGGCATGAAATGAAAGTTTAGAAATAGGACATGCTTCTATGCTACGTCTTCCCCTTCCACCTGTTTCCCATTTGAATTTGTATTATCATAGCTGCATCTGGCTCTCCCAAAAGGAAAAAAAAAAACCAACAACTCCCATTAGAACACACACTCTGAAAGAAGGCAGAACAGTGACCCATATCACAGCCACCAAACTCTGTATGAACAACATGTACTGTTGAGTTGGCCTCACTTAGGCCACGCAGGAGCAGGAGAGACAGGAGCTTATACCAACGTGGTACGTAGGTGGTCAATCCGTTTATTGGAGCTAAGCGTGGTGCTTACGGCGTGGATTCAGTACAGGGACATGCCTAATTCTGACAGGCTTACATAGCAGAACATGGGCTGTCCACAGGCATAGAGGCAGACCTGACCAGCTACCCCCCTTAATCCCCATTTGTGCAGCTAGGCACATTTGCTTGTTCCCAGGGCTAACCAGCGTGCCCCCTCGCACAGCTCAGAACTTTCTCAGCTTCTCCGCTAGCCTTCCAAGGCCATTTTTCTGCAGCTGTGCCTCCTTATCAGAATGACCTAAGTTTGTTCAGTTACTCAGCCATGCTCAAACCCCAACAATGCACCTAAAGTAAAGGGGATGTGAAAATCTAAAGCAGTTTGCCTTTGGTCTCAGAACAAGCCTGTGGCAGGAGACAGGGATAGGAGCCACTCAACTTTCGCTTCACGTAAAATGCACTGTGGATTGGCACAGTAGCATTTCAAGGTTCCTGCTCTCCAGCTGTGAGGATGGTGAAAGGGTTGTGAGTGTTATTTCTGAAGGATATCTTTCCCATCTAATACTAACACATCAGAATCAAGTTTTCACAGGAGAGAACAGACTATGTAGTTGACTTATGCTCAATTCAGGTCAAGGCAAAAATTCATGTTTGCAGTAATTGTATCTATCAGCTGTACAAGCATTGCCCAAAGGATCCCACAATTCTAGCACCTAAATAGCACAGGAAATATTTAAATATCCCCTTTTTGGTGATATTTCTGGTCTCTAGTAGAAGATCAAAACTCTCAAACAATAACTCTGCCACTCAAGAGTTCAGCACTATATTGTTATTCGTAATAGAGTCCAGACTGGAATGAATGTGTTCAGCGACCACTTGTTAAGGATTCCTTTTCTGATGTGCTGAGGCAATGCTCCTCAACTCATCTTTAAGATGCAGATTTGAATGTTCACATACTTCGTAAATGCTGTGACATGTAGTTAAAATTGGGAATAGTCCAACAATCCTCAAGTCATTTACATGAACACAGAACAGCAGAAGTATCAAGGAGTGATCAAATTTTCTGTCTGTGCCAAGACAGGATCTACTCCAAATCTGCCACATTGAAAAGATTTGACATAGCTCTTTTCTTTTTTTGGCCTTATGCCACTGCAAACAAGTTCCTGGATAGTTTTGATGTTTGGAGGTTTTGTTTGTTTGGTAAGGCAGAAAGGTAGGATTCAAACACTGTTCAGGTTTACTATGCATTAGCTGCACTCTCAGTCTTCTACCTGGATGAGATTACACTCAAAAAAGTTTAGAAATGCAAGTCTTTGTGGCATGTGGTCTTTCTGAGCCAGTTAATATGAAGCCACCCACAATTCTATTGGCAGGAATTCCATAAAGGTTTTCCTTGCCAGGACCTCATCTTTGCCTGATTTACATTTTTGGCTATAACAGTTCCAAAAAAATGATCAAGCCTTCAATAAAGTTTTGGCAAGCACTGTGGTAGAGAATGAATTTTGGAAGGCCCAACTTAATTTATTTTGATGAACTTTTCCTATGAGTAAGCTTTTCAATACTGTAAATCCCAGAGATTACCATAGTGTTTTGCCCTCTAATGCCTCCTTTTAGTTCACATTTGATGAATGCCACCCAATTATTTGCTGTGAACTCATCTGTCACGCTCAGTAGAGAATTAGCTGGGCTTGTCTTTTTCCTTCTCCTTTGCTAATGACTGGGTCGTTAATCTGTTTTGCTGGAATTCTACTTTATGTGTTTAATTGGGCTTCTGGCCAGTGGAAATGATTCCTTTGGACAAATGGGTTTGTCATTAAACACATCTGTCTTTCCTAACCTTTGTTCTTTCTTCCTCCCTCCACTTGTGATCTAATACTTTTACTCAATGCTTCCATGTTTTGTTTCAAGACAAAAGTCTGGTCTCATGTACAATAGCTGGCACTTAGGAACCGAATCACAGAATGGTAGGAGTTGGAAGGAACCCCTGGGGTTCATCTAGTCAAACCCTTCTGCTAAAGCAAGTTCGCCTAGATCAGGTTTCACAGGAAGGTGTTCAGGAGAGTTTTTAACTCCACAGTCTTTCTGGGAAGCCCATTCCAGTGCTCCATCACCCTCAAAGGAATGAAGTTTTTTCTTGCATTTAAGTGATTGCCCCCTTGTACTCAGCTTTGGTGAGGTCACACCTCAAATACTGTGTTCAGTTTGGGGCACCTAAATATAAGAGGGCTGTTGAGGTGCTGGAGTGAGTGCAGAGGAGGGCAACAAAGCTGGGGAAGGGCTTAGAAAATAAATCTTACTAAGAGCAACTGAAGGAGTTGGGGCTGTTTAACTTGAAAAAGAGGCTGAGAAGAGACCTCATTGCTGTCTACAGCTACCTGAAAGGATGTTGTGGAGAGGTTGGTGCTGGTCTCTTCTCAGAGGTTGTTAGTGATAGAACAAGAGGGAATGGCCTCAAGCTGCAACTGGGTAGGTTTAGACTGGATGTATGGAACTTTTTTTCATACAAAGAGTGGTCAGGCATTGGAATGGGCTACCCAGGAAGGTGGTTGAGTCATCAACCCTGGATCTGTTTAAAAGTCATTCAGATGTGGTGCTTGGGGATATGGTTTAGGGTGAACCTTGTAGAGTAGGGTGGTCCTGAGGGTCTCTTCCAATCTGAATGTTTCTGTGATTCTGCCAAATTTCCTGTCCTCTAGTTTGTGCCTATTGCCTCTTATTCATCCTACCACCCCATTCTCTTGACATCCACCCTTTACATATATATAAGCATTGATAAGATCCACTCTTCATAAGCACTAATAAGATCACAGTCTTCTTTCTCTCTGAGAATTCTCTCTTTAAAAGCTCTGAAAGTTTCAATATCCTGGCTCACATCCCTTCCTGGCCTGCAATAGGACAGACATCAAATATAGACAACAAATATGTCACAAGGCTGTGGAGAATCATAGAAAATTTGTCATGGAATTTATTAATCTCTGTAATTTAATTTCTGTGGTATGTCTAGAAACACACTAAGTCATTCCTCACAGGAATGATTGAATACAGTTCTTTAAAAAGAAGAAAATTTGCCTTTTTTTAAATAGATATTCATCTCAACAAAAAATATTAAACAAACAAAAAAGCCCCATGTCATCTAAAAGAGTTTGGAAAGCAAGCATAATGAGTTATGAAGTCCAGAACATAAAGATATTTTGTAGACCAGAGTGCACAATGTATCATTCTCACCCTCCTGAAATGCTGAGGCTGAGACCTGTCAAGAAAATGAATTTCAAGCCTCATGATCATAGAATCCTAGAATCAGTCAGGGTTGGAAGGCACCACAAGGATCATCTAGCATCAACCCCCCTGCCATGGGAAGGGACCCCTCACACTAGGATCAGCCTCATCCAGCGTGACCTTAAAGACCTCCAGAGATGGGGCTTCAACCACCTCCCTGAGCAATCCATTCCAGGGCCTCACCACTCTCATGGTGAAGAACTTCTTCCTAACATCCATTCTGAATCTACCCACTTCTAGCTTTGTTCCATTCCCCTTAGTCCTATCACTACCTGACATGATACTTTGCTCGGGCCAGCGCTTTCATTTTAAAGCAAGCGTGACATCAGCACAGGATTGAATACTCATCAACAGATCCAACTAAAGCCATGACAAGCACAAAAGACCCCCCCCAGAAATACAATAAACAGAGACAAATAAGTGAAGGAATATGTTAATGTTTTTTATTAACATATCTTAAGGTTCAAGTTCCAGATACGATATTTGGCACAGCAAAGATGAAACAGTGTTAGAAATGGATGAAAAGCATCCAGCAGTGAAGAGGAAAGTCACTACCTATTTACTGCTTCTCTTGCTGTAAAAGCTTTTAACTAGCACTTCGGATGCACTTTCTTTCATCTCTATAGATTAATTTCCCCCACTGAAGTATCATCTAGCATTTTAAACAGGAACAAGAGATGATCAGCTGTAGCCAGGCATTATTCACCAGTAAAACAGGTGTAATCATGTTCATCATTTAAACATCTTCATCCTATTAGTTTCATAATAAGCTTTTAATGATTTCTTCAATAAAAGACTGAAAGACCAAACCCTACAAGTTGGAAAGTGCTCCATTGTCCCATCAAGTCTTTTTATCTACCATCGATCGCAAAGATAAAAATCAATCGTAGCTAAGCAGGGTGAAGTTAAAAATAAATTGCATGAATTGATTTCTATTAAGACCTTTGGCTCCTAGTTAAAAAACAGAGGAAAGAAATTTATATTTGAACATGGTGTGTTTAGCATCTCTGAAAACAAAAAGAAGGCTCTAGACCAGGAAATGAAAGTTAAATTTCTCCCTTCCTAGGTTGTTTCACTGCTGAGAAGTTTCACATTAAAAGAAAACAAACAAAAAACAAAAAAGTTTTTGTTCTTTTGTTATTCCAGAAGAAATTTACTTCTTCCAAATTCTACTTATAAATTATTCAATTGACAGCTGGAGAACTGAAGTCAAGAATCCATATGAAGTGGCATCATCCCAGTTGTGGCTGCTGGCTGAAGTCTACTCACCCGATAACTGACTTTAGCAAATATACTCTTTTATCCTAGCCTTAAATACCCAATAAACTTGAAACACACACTTATGTCCTACAAAACATAAGCACTTCCAGGTTTTCCTAAACAACCACAGTTGCAGCCAGCAACAGTAATAAAAGTAATAAACCTCTCTGAGCTAAGCTTAGACATATTTAGCTTATAGAATTAGGACCCTTTTATTTTCCTCCATAAAACCTTAAAGAGAAATGTTCCCCTACTCCAGTTCTAAGGTTATTAATGACTTTTTATTTTTACTGAGCCTGAAAAAAAAAAAAAGTTCTTATAAATACATTCACTTTGATAAACCAGAATTTGACTCAGACAATTAAAAAAGTAATAAACCAAAACATTCCAACAAAACCTTGCAACCACATAAAAAGACAACAAAAAAAAAATCCCCCAGTAAACAAAACAAAGCAAACACCCCAAAGGAATACTCTGAAAAAAAAACCCAAACATTTTCCATCAAACAACTTCAGCTGAAATTTTTGGACACACTCTGGTGATGTTCCAGGCATCCAAAAAGGCAGTATTATCCATAGGTTCTATAAGAAGCTGCCAGTGATTAGCGATGAATACTGACATCTGGGTATGTTTTAAGGAGACTGGTGCAAAAGACTGAATTGGCTTCTGCTTTTGGCAAAAGAGTTTGCTCCTCTGAGCCAGAGGCATTATTCAGACAGGTGTTATAAGTGTCCCACTCAGCTGCACCACACAACAACATCTGGAGATGGGTTTGCTCTTCATGCTAGTGAGCAGGCTGAGATTCTGCCCTAACGTGCAACTCTGAATTAAGCAAAAGTCTTCTAAGTGCAAAATGGATTGAGAGGATGAAGAAGAGCCAGATACATGAGTACCAAAGAAGAGCATTTTGACTTTCCACGTGGAATTCCTGCCATCTATAGCAACTGCAGCTGCTCCCACAATGCTGCAAGTGCAAGCTGCAAATAACCAACACCCCCTACTTCTAAACAGCACTGCCATAGAACCCATTGCATTCAGGATGAGTATAAACCACAGTCAAGACTCACTCTCTCTTCCCAGCTCCCCTCACACTGCTTTCCTCCTTCATCACATCAACCTCAAAAATAAAGGGTGCCTTCCAGAGCAGCTTAGCTTTCTGGTCTTGAGACCATCATATGTTCCAGGACAAACTGACCTGAAAGAATGTGAAGCCAAGAGAGAGACATTCAGTTCCTAGGAGACTGAATCACAAAAGGAACACCACAGAAATCTGCCAAGAAGGCTTCCCAAGAGGAGAAATGGCAGGAGGGAACAGGTGAAAGTTAAGACCCTCTTCTGAATATCAGCCTGCAGTTAGACACCTTGATAAATTATGCCATGGGAATAGAAAAAGGAAGGGGCACATTCCCACTCTTTAAAGGCCTTGGAAACTTATAATGTACTGCCTTTCACCATGACTGTCTGGTTAATGGTGCAGAAATCTTCCCATTTAAAGTGGAAATGGAGCAGGGTTGGAAGCAAATAGCTAGTCCTTCTCAGTCAGACCCTGCAGATGTTGTTCCTTGTCCTTATGAAGTTAGGCCACCAGCCAAAGGCAGACCTGAGAGTGTCCACCTCAAAAGACATTTCGTTGGCCTGCTAGAGACAACAGGCATCACCTCCAAATTCAAACCAGGTATCAGTTTCTAAACCTCAGAGAAGTCTTCCATACTTGGTAGCTTTGTCACGGTTGTGGAAAGTGCTGAGAGTCTGAGCTACATTTCAGATTGACTTCAGCTGCACTCTGTTATGATAGCAGAATCTGCACCATTCCAGAGAAAAATAAAGTCATAAAAACCAAAAGGATAGCTATTGATCTCCTATCCAAACACCTCTGCACTGACTTACAGCCAGTGCAAATCAAAAATGTCAGTTACTCTGAGGGTCTTCGAGTGCTGACAAAGGGACAGAAGTTTAAGGGAGGAATGAGGACAGTGTTAACTGGATGCTGAACTAGGCTGGTAAGACCTCTTGGAGGAAAGCCTCACACTGAAGGGTTTACACAAGGAAAACACCAGATTAATAGAGAGAAGAAAAATGTTTTATGAGATTTACATTTATAGCTGGGGGAAAAAAGAAAAAGACAAGGCAACTTTCAGGGACCAGCTCCTTCCTCAAGTCCCTTAAGATCTCATGAGCATGCCCAAAGCTTATCTGCCCCATTTATAATTCTATTAATTCTAATCTCACCAAAAAAAAAAAAACAACCAAAAACCTACCTCTCCTTGTGAGCTTTGCCTCACATGCCGAGGCCACCAGTACTGTAATAGCAATGTGCCCTTGTGGCCAAGAGAGCCAACGGCATCCTGAGGCACATTAGGAAAAGTGTGCTTCTCTACTCATCTCTGGCAAGACCACACCTAGAATACTGTGTCCAGTTTTGGGCTTCCCCGTTCAAGAGAGAAAAGGACCTGCTGGAAAGAGTCCAGCAGAGAGCCACAAGGATGATTTGGGGATTTGAGCATCTCCCCTATGGAGAGAGAATGAAAAACCTGGGGCTGTTTAGTCTGGAGAAGAGGAGATCTCATCAATGTATACAAATATCTGAGGGGTGGGTGTCAAGTGGATGAGGCCAATCTCTTTTTGGTGGTCAGCAGCACAAAGACAAAGAGCAATGGATACAAACTGGAACACAGAAGGTTTAAGCTCAACATAAGGAGAAACTTCTTTACAGTGAGGGTGACCGAGCACTGGAACAGGCTGCCCAGAGGGACTATGGAGTCTCCTTCCCTGGAGACTTTCAAAACCCAACTGGATGTTTCCTGTGTGAACTACCCATGGGGATCATGCCTTGGCAGGGGGGTTGGAATGGATGATCTCTGGAGGTCCCTTCCAACTTCTAGTGTTTTGTGATTCTGTGAACAGCAGGACTATCACATGTGTTTATACCACAAATTATTATTGGCCCTGTCCTGATACCTAGGGTTCTCTGTGAAAACACAGTCCTTACATGAGTCTGCACCAGTGCATTGGGAACAACATTAGTACTCACTAGTGGCCAAGCTCATCCACCATGGGACTCCAGCCACCCAGCAGAACTGAGCTATTGCACCTGCAAGAGTTTAGACACAACATTTGGGCAGCTGAGAATAGCTACTTCAAGTCAGTAATAATTACCTCTCTATGGGCAGCTATAGGCTTGTCCACAAAACCATTGCTTTCTGCAGAAAACACAATCAAAGAGCCAAGCTGAGTTCCTTGCTCATACTCTCTTAGGAGTTCTTAGATCACTACAAACACGTGACACTGTACTGAGAGTTTTTTGGCCCTGATTCTCCTCACTCCCTGCAATAAGTGGTAACATTTGCTCACACTTTCATGTACTTTAACAGGAAAGTCTTCATCTATTGGTAAAGATCATTCCTCTTCTCCAGTCTTTAAATAACTAAGTAACTCTGATATACTTTTTTTAATTATAGAAAATAAGAAGTCTTTCTCCAAACAGTGCTTCCCCACTCAAAATAGAGTTTCCTGAAAAATAATCCCCATTTTCATTAAAGCCTTGTGAACTCTTTGGAGCAATTTGAGCAATTCCATTAGAAAACCTGATACAAGACTTGCCTAAAAAAAAAAAAATCCCCAGAATTCCACTATGATTCATTTTCACCATAGGAATTCTCAAAAACATCAGTACACTAGATTCATACATAAAACAAAAGATAATCTCTGGCCAGTGGGATTTATAATGTAGGCTCTGCACATGAGAGCATTGTAGCAGTTCAGGTAATCTTACAGGCAGTTGTAGGTTGTTGCCTAAATTTGGTGATATCCTCCCAGTAGCCAGTATTGTAAGGCACCAATAACAGAAAGTGTGGGACAACTGTAGGGAATGGCATATTACAGCTGCAGAGAAAGTATGGGCTCCACTACTGCACAGCTATGTGATTGAAGACAGCTGGAACTGACCTTACTGGGAAAGCTGCTCCTCAAATTAGCTCCTTCTTGTTAGAGCAAACAAATTCAGACATATTCCAAGGTTTTCCCCCATATAAACAACCTGCTCTGCAAGCTGTATGAATTTTAAGTATTGACCATAAAAGATGATGGTGATACTGGCTCCTGGCTACATCAAAGCACTCCTGTGAACCAAATGAAAACTTAAACACACAACAGAGGAGAGAATTTTCTCTTAATGTATCAATTTTTTCTCAATTTATCCAATCTTAGTGACGTGCTGGCCATTCTTAAATAACTATCAATCAATCAAACAAAGTCAGTCAATAAATCCAGAATGATCACCTAGTGTTTTATTCATACAACTTCTGCCTTCTCTCTCTCAGTAGCTATTTCTTCCTTCCTTCTTCATTACCTCTTACATTTTTCATCATGTGCTATGTTATTTATTTCCTTTGCCTGGTAACCAGTCCCAGTCTTTCCATATTCTCTTCATGGGCAATTTTTTTTTCAAGCACAGAATCATTCTCATTTTTTTTTCTGTGCACTGCAGTTCTGCAAGATCCTTTCAGAAGTGCTGCACAACAGCATTGCACATGATAAGGAATCATTGATTTATAATGGCACTATAACATATTCTGTATTCTCCTTTCCCTATCCATTATGCATCATAGTAGCACATTTGCTTCAAGTGCACAGTTACACAGGTTAATGGTTCCCAAGAATATTACAGTACAGGTCTGTTCATCAACATTGATTAGAATGGATATACACAACTAAATAACTGCATGCAGATAATCTAAAACATTGACACCAATAGCTGGGATTCATCTTCCCTAATTTTAGCTGCCAAAATTCAGGGATCTTCTCTAAGCTATATTTAGATTCCTTCTCATATTAATGAGAAAGGCGTATTCAGAGAGACCCATCCCATCCTGCATTAGGTACAACAGATACTGCTCCTGAAGGTTTTGATCTCTCCATTCCCTTTAAAAGAACACAGGTAACTGATTCAGACTAAGAACCTAATTTTTTCATGACAAAAGTTAAAAGAAATTAATTCCTTTCTGTACCCCAAGACACTACTTCTGATTAGTTCCAGCACAGACAGATCATGCAGCCATCCTTTGTGCAGCTATTAAACCTCTCCAGGTTCTTAAAATTTAATTTGATATTTATTTATTCATCTCTGTCTAATATTTGAAATTCAAAAGAGCTGGCTCCTGTAATTCTGTCCAAGATTATCCAGACAGAATGATATGCATGAGACACTGCACACAGTCAATCTGACATATCCCATAATAGGCAGCTACATCGCATGGCTTGTGAAACTAATACATTCAGGACATATCAGCACTCCTACATATGTACTAAAGCAAACTCTGCATAGCCCAGCAACCATATGCTGGACATGGAGGATTTAACACACCTTCAGCTTGCAGTGTGTGCTGTGAATCTGAAGTGTCTGTGTATTACTCAAGTACTGCATGGACTCAAGCCATGCCCAGCTTCTGCAGCCACCTATGACAGGCTGCTGGATAGTCAGAAATCCTGCAAGTGCGATATTAAACAAAAAACGAGGGAAAGTAATGTGAAAGGGAGAGCCTCCTGCCTAAAGCAGCAGCAATGTTCAGTAGGTTTATTTGGTTTGGGTTTTTTTAATGTGAGCAAACATCCATCAAACTGTACTCAAACACTGCTAAGGACAATAAAGGCACTTACAGTATTACATGTGCACATGTGTGTCGTTGTATGCACACACACACTTTTCTTTAACTTGAAGCAGCCAATTATCAGCTATTAGCTTTTATCTGCTCACTGCTAATTTGAGAGAGGAAGGTATGCATCTGGCAGATGTCCTCACTGTGACCCCACGGTTCTAAACACAGCAGTCTTGGTTTAACACAGGTGGGAGCTGTGGAATGAGAAATGTCTGTAAGGCCTCATGCTAGCCTTAAAAGAATTGGATGTTCCACAATACCCTCAGCCACAAACTGCCAGATTGAGTCTCTCTTTACTGCTTGGAAGGCAGAGCATTTATCAAGTGGAAAGCCACTGCCTGTAGTCAAACTGTGACTTACAGAGTTGCAAAAGCTATGTTCTCTGTGTTTTCTAGTGGCAAATCTGTGACTGGGTAAGTTTAGACTGGATATTGGAGAATTTTTTTTTCACAGCAAAAGTGGTGAGGCATTGGAATGGGCTGCCCAGAGAGGTACCTTGGATACATTTAAAATTCATTTGGATGTGGTGCTTGGGGATATGGTTTAGGGTGAACCTTGTAGAGTAGGGATATCAGTTAGACTTGGTGGTCCTAAGGATCTGTTCCAACCTGAGTGTTTCTGTGATTCTGTCTTCCTATGATGCCAAAGGAAGTGGTAGCAAACTCAGTTTCATGGGGAGCTGTGCTATGTGATCACAGTAATTGGCCATTTCCAGAGCAGCAGACCACCTTGCTCACAGGAGAAGTCTGCCAGTGTTACTCAAGCGCATGTAGTTTGCATACTGCGATCTTACCAGGTCATGAGGATTCAGTCCTCCACTTAATCCCAGCACTGAGTTATCAGCCATTACCATTTAAAGTCCCATTTTAATGGAAATTCCACAATAAACAGAACAGAATTTTCTTGTATTTTGGATATATTTAAGAAAAATTTTGCCGCAAGAAAAGTAAAATTGAAGCTATGCATAACCCATTCTTACCCAAAAAGGGAAGCCTATGTCTTTTCTCTAACCCTTGGATCTAAGCTCCATCTCATGTCATCTCAGCTCATCTTACTCTCCCTCTTCAACACTGGTGACAGGCAGTTCACATCCTCACGTCTGTAATCATTGTGTCTC
This sequence comes from Tricholaema leucomelas, assembly GCA_013400475.1. Taxonomy (NCBI): domain Eukaryota; kingdom Metazoa; phylum Chordata; class Aves; order Piciformes; family Lybiidae; genus Tricholaema lacrymosa; species Tricholaema leucomelas. Next base: position 314,501 of record WAAF01017501.1, on the reverse strand, counting down.
CTGAGCTTTCTACAACCTGGAATCACTGCAGCCTGGCTCTCAGTATTCATCCAAACAGCACAGCTTCAGGAGGAGTTCTTCCATACTGTACTATTCAATCTCACACTTCACAAGTATGAAATGGAGAGAGATAGCCTTGTTCCATCCACCTCCTTTAGTCCCAGAAAAATCTCAAAACCAAGTAGTTTCTTATTCAGTTCCTGTCACTTTCTCTTCATCTACCAAATCACCCTCAACTATCTGACAAATTTACAGCCATCTTCCACTCTGAAGCTGCCCTATAACTTTTTGCCAATCTCTCTGCTATTTCACCACCCACTGCAAATCTTCCTTTGCACCACTACCATTACTTGTCACACCGGCACAAAACCTTTCATATGTTACAATGATCACTCACACCTAGCCTCTTTGTATTTTCCAAGTAGCCACAACAAGAGCAAGTCAGAGCTTCTCTGAAATCCATAGATGATTATGATTATCGAGGAATGAACTTCCAAAATACATCAGATTCACCAGGAGACAAGTGATGAGTGGACAGATAACTGTTCTGTCCCAGACTGCATAGCCAATTTATAATAGGCAGGTATGGACTCCCAGCTCTTATGACTTGCAGTCTTATACACTTGTCCTAAGAATACGTTTCCTCTCTTGCATAGGAAAAAAAACAACAAGTAGAATTCACAGCACATTTGTATCAAGCCAACATACCTGGATGAAGATATATTCATCCTGAACAACAAGGGAGCTGATGTCAATGGATCGTGAAAATGGTCTACTCCTTTTGGTCTCCGAGCACTCTTGGATCCGACAGGTCAGATAGTGAGTGTCTGTAATGGGAGAATATGTACACATGAGAACTACCCAGGTAGGAGCCTGTTGTCTGCAAATGTCATCAGCAGCTCGAAAGAAAGGGAAATCCTAACCTTGTGTCCAATTACACGCTCTACGCTTTTAAATTCTCCCACTCTCTGGAGTCAGGATTTCATCTAGCTTCCACACCCACCATTCCCTTTTTGCATTGTGCAAGCATCCCTCAGGAGATTGGAGTTCAAACCATGAATGGAGGGTACAAATTGTAAATGCATCTGAAAACTGATGATGAGACCATACAGAGCAGAAGATGAAGATTTCAAAAGCCACCCAGGTAACATTATGATTCTGCTACTATGCTGGGAATTAGATCTTCATTCTCCCTGTGAAATATTCTATCCTTGATGACTGGTTTTAACTGTGATAGTAACACAGAAGGAGGGCAAAAAAAGCCCAGAACTCCACTATTTTGCTGTGAAAATGACAAGTATTTATAATCAACTCAGAATAAGCATGAAAATGCCATGGACATGAAATAGCATGATTGGCTGGGGAGGCTCAAAAGCAGTCCTATGCACTGCAAGAGGCATCAAATGCTTCTGTCTAGAGAGAAGATGAGAAGACCATCACACTAATAGGACACCTTTGTCAGTCACTGTCAATGCCTGAAAGAAGGTAAAGGACATGAGGAAGACATAAGGCAAAGGCAGACAAAAAGAAAGTTGCTCAGAGTGGCAGGAAGAGATGCGCTCACCTCCAGCAAGTTGGCAGGGGTTATAGAGGACTAAGTGTTGTTTCACTTGGGCTAATAAAGTATCTTATGAAACAGAACAATCAAGGTAATGTGTCTCTGGATATATGTAATCTAAATATGCCAGGTCTGCCTTTCAACTGCTCTTCTGAAAACTGCAAATTAGGGAAAAAACAAAAATACAATTAAGGTGACAGCTGCAGTGATAAAAGGGTCATATCTTTTACGCTGTGGCACTTCCACTGGCTTCTTAGATTCATTCTCTTGTTCACTTTTCTGCAAAGGTTGAGCAAAGACCATCAGTGAAGAAAACTGAGTTTATAAGGGCTGGATTGAGCCTGTTGCAATGATTTTAGGTCACAGCTGCACCTCTTAACAAGGATCTTGTTAAATGTAGCTCAAAAGGCTAAAAGAGAAGTTTGAAAAGAGTAACTAGCCTAGGAAAGCTGCTTAGAGGATTCTCCATCTCATGAAACCTGCTATTGTCCTTAGCCCGTGTCTTTACAGTGACAGCAAAACAAGGTTCAGTGGAAAGCACTACAGGGCGCAACTCAAATCCTTTGATACTCAGCTAACTGCCTTCCCAGATTCAAAGACAAGATCCACAAACTGGCAGTTTCCCCTTCCATAGCCTCATCCTGCCAACAGACTCATAAGAATGCAAGTCAGAGACATTGATAAGAATAATATTTTTTTCATAAGATATTACCTTTCAAAAGTCACAGCTTACAACCGAGCTTTAATCTAGTAAAAGTTCATGTCCTATTGCATGCCCGGAGGTGCATGTTTAAAGGACGCAGCCCTGGCTCTGGGTTGATGCCATGGGAATTCCAGATTAATAAGGGATACATGGCTGAGTGTTGCATAGATCTGGTGCAGTAATGAAAACAGTCCCACTGATGATGCTAAAGCAGCAGAAATTGTTGCTGATGCCAGCTCAGAGTATCTGGAGGTAATTAAAGTGTATGGTGAAAAATGTCTGACCTAGAGATAGTGCCAAGCAACTGGACTATTGGAGCTGTGCTTTCTTCCAGTACAAAATATCAGCAACAGTAGAGAGGTCATACTCTCAGATGGGGCAAATTAAGGTTCTTGATCAGCTAGCACACATGCACGTGCTTCAAAGCTGATATCTACCTCCTTAGTGTAGAATCTAAGACATCCTTGCAATGGATAAAAGCAACTTCTAAGAAAATAAGAGGGTCTTATACACTGCCATGCTACCCAAAGAGCCCTGACTTCTTCTTTGAGGTAGCAGTAAAATTAGGCAGAACAAGGAGGAGAGGTCAGGAGTCATATTTTTAGAAGCTTGTTCCCTCTGGTATATTTTCCCCACACAGTTGCCTAGATATTCTTATCCCTCCAAAAAGAGTGTAATTTGCTGCTGCTGAGTGACAGAATGGGAAGAGGAATAAAAACCTGTCACAAACAAATGCAAATAAATCACAAGTGTTGACATGACAACTAGCTTCCTGCCTACTGGGAAATGTGTCATTTTGAGTGTGTTACACCAGCAATCAAATATACTCAAAGCATGGCACCTGATTAATACTCACAGGAAAATGGTGGGGGAGAAGGAGGGGATTTGGGTTGCTCACTACCCTTTTTTCTATTTTATCTCCCTTTTGCTTATTTTCATATATTTTACAACCCATGGCCTATAAAAAAAGGGGGATAAAAAAGACACAGAATACCTATCTTCAAACCTGTCTGCCTTTGGACAACAAAATAAGTTCAAGTGTTGCCTTTTTTTTCTGTTGCCCTACAAAGAAATGAAAAATAATTCCCTTTAAAATATGCTTTAAAAAATGAGGTTAAAAAGCAAAAACACTCAGCTCACATTTGTTTGCAGGTGGAAGCAAGAAACAACCCCAAATCCATGCTCGGCTTTTTGAAGGATATGATACCTTCATGAGCTATAGTCCCATTCAGAGAATAAGGATGATTAAGGAATGATTAATTATCTGAGGGCTGGGTGTCAGGAAGGAAGAGACAAAGACAGCCTCTTCTCAATTGCACTCTGTGATAGCACAGGGGGCAATGGATACAAGCTACAGCATAGGAAGTTCCACCTCAACACGGGGAAGAACTTTTTTACTGTAAGGGTCACAGAGCACTGGAACAGGGTCCCCAGTAGAGACTGTGGAGTCTCCTTCTCTGGAGACTTTCAAGTCCCATCTGGATGCATTACTGTGTGACTTGCACTAAATCCTATGGTCCTGCTCTAGCAGTGTAGTTGGACTTGAAGATCTCTAGAGGTCCCTTCCAACCCCTAACATCCTGTGATCACATCCTCCTGTATACAGCAAGTACAGAGCTTCTCAACAAAAAACGTCAGTTAAGAGAAAAGGGAACATCCTAACTTCTAAGCTGTTCTCTTCCTCTTCTCTGAACAGGGTTATTTTTTCAGCCTTGTTTTGCACTGCCACAGTAACAAAAGGACTGGTGCCCAGAGGGGCAGGTGGCATGTGCCTTTAAAGCCTTGACTACCAGTCACTGGGAGATGTATCCCTAACAAAGGTTAGCTTCTATCTGGGGATCATTTCCAATTTGTATATCATCTCATGCAACACGAATTAGAGGGATTGGGTGTCTTGGTTTGGCTTGGACCTGTGGGGGTTTTGGTTTGTTTTTTTCTTGGTTGTTTCTTTTCCTTATGTTCCACTGCAAAAGAGCTGCCTATGTCAGCCTCAAAAACTTCTCTTGCTAATAAACCAACATCCAGTTACTTTCTTAGCCCATCTGTGAATGAGGCAATATGGACACCAAGCAGCCTGGAGGCACAAACCCTTCCCACCAACTTCTCTCACTTAGGATTAGGGAATGGCTTTCTCAGATGTCCAGTCATTTCCCAGTGGAAGAGCTCAAACCACCTCCTCATTGCTAATTACCATAGTGTATTTTTAACCTTTTTTTAGAAGTGATAAAATTGAAACAATTTTCAGTGATAAAATCATAGAACTGTAGAATGGTTTAGATTGGAGGGGACCTCAAAGATCATCCAGTTCCAACCCCCCACCACAGGAAGGGACAACTCCCACTAGAACAGGTCACACAAAGACTCATCCAACATAGCCTTGAATACCTCCAGGAAGGGAGCATCCACAACCTCCTTGGGCAACCTGTTCCAGTGTCCCGCCACTCTCACTAGAAAGAACTTTTCCTAACATCTAGTTTAAATCTTCCCTCTGCCAGTATAAACCCATTACTCCTTATCCTATCATTACAAAACCTTGTAAATAGTCCCTCCTCAGCTTTCTTGTACATGCTCTTCAGATACTGGAAGGCCACTACAAGGTCTCCTCAAAGCCTTCTCTTCTCCAGGATGAAAAGCCCCAACTCTCTCAGCCTGTCCTCATAGCAGAGCTGCTCCAGCCCTCTGATCATCTTTATGGCCCTCCTCTAGACTCACTCCAACAGTTTGATGTTCTTGTGTTGGGGGCTCCAGAACTGCACACAGTACTCCAGGTGGGGTCTGACAAGAGCAAAGGGGGAGAATCACCTCCCTTGCCCTGCTGGCCACACTTCTCTTGATGCAGCCCAGGACACGGTTGCTGTCTGGGCTGCATGTGCACACTGCCGGCTCATGTTGAGCTTCTCGTCGACCCAGACCCCCAGGTCCTTTTCCTCAGGGCTGCTCTCCAGCCATTTGCCACCCAGCCTGGATTTGTGCTTGGGATTGCACCAACCCAGGCGCAGGACCTTACACTTGATCTTGTTAAATTTCATGAGGTTGGTTCTAGGCCCATCTCTCCAGCCTGTCCAGCATCCCTTCTCTCCAGCAAGTTGACAACGAAGTAAGACAAGGTGCTAAGTTTGTTCTTCGCCCATCAGACATTGGAGCCACATCAGAAAGCAGAAGAAGAAGAAGAGGACCTCTGGTGAGTAACATTTAAATATGTGGTGTCTGATGAGAGACACAGAAACAGTCAGACCTGTCACTACGCTGAAGGCTACAAAGGGCAGACTTATGTGAACATTACTGTGAGTTAGGACAAGAGGAAATGGCTTCAAGTTACACCAGGGGAGGTTTAGAGTGGGTATTAGAAGAAAATTCTTCACTGAAAGGGTTATCAAACACTGCAATAAGGCTCCCCAGGGGAGTGGTATAATCACCACCCTTGGAAGTGTTTAAGAGACACATAGGTGTGGCGCTAAGGCACGTGGTTTAGCACCAGAGTTGGAGTTAGATAATGGTTGGACTTGATGGGTTTTTTTTCCAACCAAAACGATTCTATGATTTATGGAGACACATTTCTGACAGCATTAACAAGGCAGCTAAAAGAAGCCATGGGTGGTCCGTCATGATTAATGGAGAGAAGGCCAGCTAATGGAAATAAGTTCCATTGGCAGATTGGCTCAGCTTAAGTCAAGTCCTAGTGTCAGGCAAGACTTAAAATCATAAACTGACAGTGAAGGTTACCATGGGAGATAGAGAAAAAATAGCTAGCCTTGACAATTCTTCCCCTGAAGGAAAAAAAGGATCTAGAAATGTAGACAGGACTGTAAATCATTCCCCAGGAATTTGTTACCCTGTTCTATCTTTCTGGTTAGGTTTCCCCCACCTTTTTCCCCTTTAATTAAAACACTGTTTACTGCATCTCTGAGTCAGGGGAAGATTATCTCACAAACATCAGAAAGTTTAATGTATCCTTCCCAGGAGTGCTGGTGAGTGCTTGTGTCAGTGTATTTGTAATAATTCCCTTGCATCCAACCCTGTCCTTGCTGCTGCCTATTACACCCAGGCAGAAAGCACAATGCCCAAGGCCCCTACATGTTTTTATAATTTAAAAACGCAAGCCTAGATTATTATTCTGCACAACAGCTCTGCCAAGATGTCAAAAAAATGTGAAAAACTTCATCTGCTACAAAAGACAGGAAAAGCTTGAGATTAGATAGGCATAAGAATTAGCGGGATCTTGCAAATATTCAGGGAGACTAGGCAAGGAGGTAAGTATTTTTCAGAGACCCTTACCTTTCCTAATGACTGGACAGGCAAAATCATGGGCCAAAATGTCTTGGAGGATGCACAAGAGCTGTGGATAGAACTTTCACCTCCACGAGCTTATTGATAGCCCTGACTCATTAACAGATGAATGAGATTCTAGCAGGCCCTGCCATCTGTTCCTAGCCACAGAGAGTATTTTAGTCTCCAGTGTCTGCATGGGCATTAGATCGGTTCTTGAGTCCCATTGCTGCCAAAACGGAAAGCAGAAAAGAAAATGAATGAAAAAAATCAAGTTCGGGAGTCTAATCCTAAATACCACTTCCCTTCTCCTTCCTTTCATTGTTTTTTTTAAAATAAAGATCATGGAGGAAAATAAAAGAGGAAAGACAAATGCCCTTTCTAGAAGCATCACACACTGTTCAAGTGGCTAGGGACATTGAAGGCATGGCTTCTTGTCCCTGAATTGAACTAAGCAATGGGAACACTCAAATCTATGTCTGTTAGCTCACAAAAGAAGCGTCTGAGCCACCAGACTGATCTAAGAGGCATTTAAAAAGCCTCCCCTGAAAAAGGAAAACTTGCATCAGAAATTTTCTGAGAAAGAGAAAATAACCTGCAGAGACCCATTTTTCCAGCAGGTATAAGTGCCTCAGCCATTTCACTGAGAGCCTGCAAGCCCATTTTGGTTATAGTCAGTTCAGCCTCCCACTCCTAAGTACACAGAGCTGCACCATTTCACACCAGGTAAGGCTATAGCTTTGAGGCAGTCGATGTTTTGTAACACAAACTAATATCGTTTTAAGCATTAAAAAGTCTAATTGAAGGAACATGGTCTGTTTGTGCTGTGCTTGGCTGGAAGAGGATCCCACTTGGTGGTGTCTCTCAGCAGGACATGTCAGCAGGACCAGCAGAGCCCACCAGGTCTTGTTTCTGCCTGCTGTCTGCTGGGGCAACGGCTTGCAATGGCCCTGTTTTTGCTGACTCTCCTAATTATGTCTGACTTGCACTGAAATCCTCAGCTGCCAATTTCAAAATGCTGAATTTATTCATTAAAACAAAAGCAAACAGCAAACCCTCAAGCAAACAAGACCTGAAGGAAGAGAGTTGTCTGCAAACTGGGGATAAATCTTCCAAATGAACATCTACATCCTCGACACATCCAATATTCGAATAGCTGGGTAAGCTTAAACTTTGTTTGAAAATAGATTCCATCAGCAGTAGGCTTTGCTTACTTGCTTGCTGCTTTTCACTTGCTTTTGCCCACCTCTCCCAGCACCTCTGCAATAGCACACACAACAGCAAAGGCACTGAAGAAGCCTTTCTACCTTGCCCATCTACCTGCCAGACAGTTTTGCTTTTTCCACCTATTCAACAAACAACTGTCACCCTCAAGCTCTTATTGCCTGGTTATTTATTCAGCTGTCATCACTAAATAGCAGCGGGAGGCCAATGAGTGATTTTTAGAAGATCCACAGCCTGAGAGAAGCCATCCTGATAGACAGGAGCTTGTTCACACAGCATCTGGCCTACACAGCACTTGACTAAACCAGAGAAAAGTGGAAAAGTTTGCAACCAACAAAACCTAGGCCTTTTCCTCCAAAATCCTCTACAACCCCAGCCCTATGCTGCTTTTCTACTGCCCTTGTAGTGTAAAGAGGACACATGTCCCATTGCTGTGTGACATTGAGCTGGAATAAATCTGGCTCCTCCCCAGGAGCAGATGCATTACCATGCTGTAGTTCTTGGGAGAAGTACTTAAAACACTTTGGAGTGAGGGGTGGGAAAAGTTAACTTACTTCCAATATTTACTATCCTTTTGCTGGAGTTTAAATCCTTTCTACTGCAAATGTGACTAGGTTAGTTTCAGTGAGGGGTTAAGAACTATTTCTTTCCCTATTTCTTACTTCAGATCCAGACACCTTTTCAGGGTATGTCACACTTTGGTATGGAGCACCTATTCATACATCATAAGCAAGAACTGAAAAATCCTTTCAATATGAGACAAAAGGTACCTTGGGCATAGGAATAGTGGCCAGAGGAGAAGTTTGACTGGAGATAACTTCTCAAATTTTCAGCTACAATCCAGTTCTGAACACCTCTGGAAATGCACAGGTCTACTGTTCAGTGCTAGTAGCCCTGGTCTTTATGATTCATGTAAAACAGTTAGAAAGGCTCTTCAGCCCAACAGATAGTGCTCCTGCCCAGTCATAACAGAAACAAGATCTGAGGCCTCAGGATTTCCCCTCAGAGGCTAAGGATGAGAATATGCCTAACATCAAACACCATGACCCATATCTTTCATGTCAATTAAAATGTACATGGAGAGACAAATGTGTAAAGTGAGTTTCCCTTCCCACTCCATTCTTCAGTCAAAGCTGGCTTTTTCAGCACTGGCTGCAGCACTCACATCCATCAGGTGTCTGGGCTTCCATGTGCACAAAGTCAGGTTCTTTGTCCAAACCAGTCACTGACCTGGGAGGAAAGAGAGAGATAGAAGACAGGCAGTTAGATGAAAGGCTGTAATCAGACACAGAGAGTGTGAAAACAAAAGCAGTTCAAGTCCCCCGCATGACACACAGCACATGTCTACCTCTTATGTCTCCTTTGTGTTCCTACACAGCCCATTCTCAGCAGCCATATATTAACCTTTAAGAGAGACACCTTCTTAGGTGCTAGTGAGTGAACCTGCCTAGCCCTTGTCTACAAGACCAAGACTACAATGATCTTCTTGTGATGGCAAGGTAAGCTGGTTCCAACATCTAATAAAAGCAGAGATCTGTTTTGGTGCTGAAGGAAAGACGAGAGCACAGCAGCCTTTTGGTTACAGACAGCAAATTAAAAGTTACTTTTACTTGCCTGAATACTGAATGACTGAGTTTCTTCATTTTCCCCTGATTTGCTAGACAACTTTGATATTATTTACCTGTTTCCCCATCTTCAAAGAAAGCCAGTGATGCACATATGTGTGGTAAAGTTCCAATTACAAAATGAGAAGAAAAATTCATTATTCACCTCATGACCTTATGCCATAGTCCCTAATAATCATGGAACAAGGCATAATGAGTTTCTTGAACCTCAGTCAGTGTAACTGAAGCACCTTAAGGCAAATATTCCTGTGTGTTCTTACTTTATTCCCTAAGAAAGTTATGTAAGGTAAACCACAAAGATAACTTTTCTTCTGGCAGAGGGAAAGTCAAGTCCAGAGCAGAAATGTTATTATTAGTGTCCTGGCTGATAAGAATGACTGGGAGATGAACATCTAGTTCTAGCAATGGCTGGCAGGGGAAAAAGAAATAATCTATAGATGTCCACGTGATTTATGCATCTCCTGAGTTAACCAAAGAGTTAGATTAAAAAGGGACAGCGACAAAAATCAGTTTCTAATTTGGTGGAAGCTGAATTTGATACAGTAGACTGTAAATAATAGATTCCCTCCAAGCCAGCCAACATTCACAATTCCCTAATGTTCTGAAACACTTTTATCACAATCTTTTGCTGCTTTCATCCTTGGGGCATCCACAGCTAAAACATTGAAGAGAAGGGAAAAAAAAAAAAAAGAAAAGAAAGAAAGGGGGAAAAAAAAGTACTGATGCTCTGATATATTTTTGTGGATGCCAAAAAACCACAGTGACTGAAGCAATGACAAACATACAAATGCAACAGAGTTCAGCTAAGATCAGTCAGTGCTTCAAATGCCAAAACAACTAGATTATGACCCACTGTGTAGGTGACTAAAACTGGCACTGGTTGTTAACTAGAGCACCTCATCAATAGCAAGTCCATCCACAACACACTGGGAATTGTGGTCAGAAAACCTCAACACAACAAAACAAAGCCATCCAGGCAGAGCTTTCATCATTCTACTCCCAATGAGAAATAGTCTGCTGTTTAATCACTACCATCAGTTTCAGGGTGAGCCCACAAGAAACGCGGCACAGTCTTTTATCAGTAAGGATGCCAGAACGGGACCTGAGTAGCTGTGCCTGTGTAATTATCAGGGTCAGATCTTCCAAATATCTGGACACAGTTAAAAGTGGCAGTAGGACAAATAGCAATTCCTTCAATTGACAGTGAAATACATTATGGTGTGCAGTATCATTATTTCCTAGTATAGAGAAAGGGCACACATCTTTCTAGTCCATAGCAATCCCCAGAATCACAGAACGTTAGAGGCTGGAAGAAAATTCAAAAGATCATGGAATCCAATCCCTTGCCAGGGCAAAATCACCTAGAGTAGGTCACACAGGAATGTGTCCAGGCAGGTTTTGAATATCTCCAGAGACAGCGACTCCACAGCCTCTCTGGAGAGCCTGTTCCAGTGCTCCGTGACCCTCACAATGATTTTTTTCCTTATGTTCACACAGAACCTTCTAAGCTCCAGCTTGCACTCATTGCCCCTTGTCCTATTATTGGGCATTTCTGATAAGAGCCTGGGTCCATCCTCCCACCACTCATCCTTCACATCTTTATAAACATGAATGAGGTCCCCCCTCAGTCTCCTCTTCTCCAAGATAAAGAGCCCCAGCTCGCTAAGCCTTTCCTCATAAGGAAGATGTTCCACTCCTTTAATCATCTTTGTGGCTCTGCAATGGACTCTTTCAAGCAGTTCCCTGAGGTCCTTCTTGAACCAAAGGTCCCAGAACTGGACACAATATTCAAGATGTGGCCTCATCAGGGCAGAGTGGAGAGGGAGGAGAACATCTCTCAACCTACTAAGCACCCCCTTTCTAATACACCCCAGGATATCATTGGCCTTCTTTGCCTTTTGCCTGTAAGTAGCCCTAAATGTTGCTACATTCAGCTGTTCAGCAATCATGTCCCTTGCCTCTGAAATGTCAATACAGACAAAGGTCCATACTTCCTAATGTTATTTATCCATCACAACTTTATTAAAGGAAACAGTTTAGGTACAGATAGACAAACGTGCTAGGGACCTGCCCCACAGCCCTTCCCAACAACCTTCCTATTTCAATCCAGTCTTCACCCTGGAGTCTGCATTCAGGCCAGATATCAGACTTCTATCCACAGCAATTTGCTGTGTCTTAGCACCACAATGCCAGGCTCCCACACCTGCTCCCCTTGACACCTCCTGGGTCTCTCCCATCCACACAGATAGGGCACTGTGCCTTTTCCAGCAGAAATGAGGTAAACCCATTCCTGGACTAGGTAATAAGAGGCATCAGTTTGCTACAGCACCATTAATTTCAAAAGTGAATATAATTAGAAGGAAACTAAGTATTGCCAAACAAAATCCAAAATACCAACTACCACTGTGTATTTGCATATACAAGCTCCATGGATCTACTCATAATGCTTATTAAATGAGCACTAGGGGATGACAGGAGTCTCCTGAAACATGGCATTCTAGCCTGAAGTTCCTTCTCAGTGCCATCTACTTGTTTCCCTAATTATTTTTGACAACCCTGATAGTCCTTTCCAGAACAATGATAATGAAGAAATGGACCAGTATACAGCACTGCCCTAGAACTTCTCTACTTGCTGAATACGGTACTTCAAGCAGCTTACAAAGCAATCTCCTGCAACCCAAAAGCAAGGCAAGCTCCTGTTACCTGCCTGCAGATAACAAGTCTGTAAAGTAATGCATTGGTCATTCTTCCTTCCCCCACACAAAGACACTGTCTTGTATCTAAGACTTTGACCACAAAACAAATACCCAATCAATGCTGTTTCTTCGTTCCTTGCCTCACATTTGTTCCCACTAGCAAAGAACACAGCTTTGCTGTGGAGAGCCCTGACTCCTCAATACAAGTATTTTCAGTAATGGTCTCTCATCATTTGTCTGGAGAAGCTTTTCCTGAAGAATACAAAAAAGTCAGGCAGTGGAAAGAACAAGATGTGAACGCAGGTCCTGGAGCACAAGCAACAAAAATGCACTGACAGACTGTAAAGCTATTCCTTTATCCTGTCTAGTAATTTTTCTGGTCTTGAGAACTCACTGCAACTTCTCTAGTCTGGCAGTACAAAAGCAGCAACAAAACAAGAAGAAACAACTTCACAGCTTTATATTTCCTCATACATTACCTCTCTGAAGAACACAAGGAAGATCTCCCCTATAAAGACAGGCTGGAAGAATTGGAGCACTTCAGCCTGGAGAAGAAAAGGCTCTGTGGAGACCTTTCATTTCAATATCTGAAGGGAACATAAAGGAAGGCCAGGGAAGGACTTTTTAGAAGGGTGTGGAGTGGCAAGGGGCAAGGGACGAGAGTTTTAGAATCATAGAATGGTTTAGGTTGGAAGGGACCTCAAGGATCATCCAGCTCCAACCCCCTGCCATAGGCAGGGACACCTCCCACTAGAGCAGGTTGCTCAAGACCTCATCCAGCCTAGCCTTAAATGCCTCCAGGGAGGAAGCATCCACAACCTCCCTGGGCAACCTGTTCCAGTGCCTTACCACCCTCACTGTAAAGAACTTCCTCCTAAAGGAACTGGAGCAGAGTAGATTTAGGTTAGACATAACAAAGAAGTTCTTCTCAATGGGAGTGATAAAATAATGGAACAAAACACGTTGCCTAGGGACATGGCTGAGACCTTGTCCCTAGAGACATTCAATATCAGATAAGTGTGGCCCTGGGCAGCCTGATCTAGCTGGAGATGACTGCAGAGGTGTTGGACAAGATGACCTTTGAGGCTCCCTTCCAACCCAATGCAATGTGTGAATCTATACTGCTCAAAACTACTTGAGCAGTTAAAGTATGATGAGGAAAGAGGTCAGCATCACCTGACTTACCACTTCCCTTGCATGCCCTCTACAACCAAGTGTAGCCCACAGAATGGGGTGGCTGGGAAGGGGTTTCATGGCTCTCTGGTTGGCTAACAGCTCTATTTCACAAGCTTACAATGAAAAAAAAAAATTACTAATACTCGGAAACCTAAGGTTTGAAAACAATTTTCCTGCCACATGGTCACACCTCAGGCTCCACGCCCAGCTCAGCTCTTGTGTTTTATATGAGCACGTACTCCAGAGCACCACTGGGGAGGAAAAAAGGGCACTCTTGCTGTGAGAAATCATGCTAAATCAACATCTTCCACCATTCCTATTCATTTATCACCACTCAGATGAAAAAATGCTGAAAGGATGCAGGCAGAAGTGACAGAAAAGGTCATTTTTTTCCCTGCTGACATGTTCCCTGACTGCTGCAAAGGCAGTTTTTGAAATGTGGAGCCTGCAGCCAGTATTGCACCCAGCAGAGGATCACTGGCCACTCAAGAATTCAAATTACCTCTGAATCCCATTAGGAAAGAAGCAGTGGTTACTTTTTCTCTGTCTTCTGCTGCTGGTTTTCAGGTTTTGTTCATCTGGTTGCTCTTTTTACAAGATCCTCCTTTATTTTTAGAATAGGATTGTGTGTTCTTCAAAACTTTGGGTGAGTCCTGGCAGGATCTTTACCTCTATCTTGAAGGAAAAGCAGTATGCACAGATTCACATTTACTAGACTGCTCTGTTAATAGTTCTTCTCAAACTGAGAGTGAGTGCAAACAAAAAGGGCAGGGAAAACATTGTTCTACATTGTAAGTAGGTATTGCTGAAGTGTGTCCATGAGACAGTATACAGTTCAACATTAAAAATGTTAGCATATTAAGTAAAAAGGAAAAAAGAAATACACAGACTTTCTGGGTGACTTGCCTACTGCACACCTTAGCTCAGAGTTTCCAACCAGCTCTACTGCCTTTCCATGGAATAAATAATTTTTATGGTATTTTCTACCCATTTTCCAGTCATCAAGGACAGCATTGAGATTTAGTTACTCTAACATCTTAGATCAAAACTGATGAGCAATTTAGACTGTCTACTGTTGATCCTTGCTTCCTAAAGCATGAATAGAAAATGAATGGGAAGTATCTCTGGATAAAAGCAACATTTGTGTTAAGGATTTACAGCAGGGTAAATATTCAAGTCTCGGGGATCAGTCTTTCAACTTTGGCCTGGAAGTTCCTGGATAGAGCATTTTTGCCAGGGGTGTGTCTGTTTTCTGACCAATGAAGAAGGCATTCACCAGCTCTGGCTTCAAAAATGATATCAAAACTTTTAAAAGAGACAGATTTCTCCAAGACTTAGAAATGGATTTTTGTAGGTTGGATTGTCAGGCTGAAAATAATTGTCATTCCTCACATAAAGGAATGGAAGGAACTACTTATCAGGATGTTCTACAGCAGGTAAGGACTAGAAATGAGAAAGAACCACAACATGTATTGTGTGTTAAAGGGGGAAAAAAACACATCCTCTTGCTATGGGCAACTGCAGTCAAATTAGTGGATGTTGCCGATGATTGTGTTGCAACTGTAATTGTATCCTGTTCCAGAAGTGAATACTTCTGTATGGTACCAAGCTAGCAGTGCATAAGATTACTCATCCAAGCAACAAAAGGGCCACCTCTGTGTGGGCAGATGGAGTAGAAACTGATCCATATGATTCCTGCTCAACTGATGTGGATCTCTTCACATAGCACTGTTGCTAAATTATACATAGCTTTCCAACGTGGGCCAACAGCCAACAGGCTACCTGCTTCATCTGTTATGGCATCACATTTGCCTAAGTATCAGTAACTGCAGTTACTTTCAGATGGTAAAGGGGATTTTGCGTGTTCATCTGTTATTTACTTCATTCAAGTCCATAACTAGCTCAAGCATTACGTCTGTCAATGTACACACAAGCTGCATACACCCCAGGTTGACAATATGCCAGAAAACTGCCCTGGTTAAGAGATATAAATGTTGAACTGTTGGGGGAAACATGTATTGATTAAATTCATTAATACAGTATCATCCTCTGTAGCTGAAGAGGAGATGCTGCTGGATGGGTTAAGATGTGATGAAGTCTCAGAAGAGTTATGGACAAAACCTCCTTGCACAGCATATTTCAAATGAAGCTTGGAAAAAAAGCTGGGCAGCAAGGTACTGTAAAGTAGTGTCTTAGCCAGGTTCTTGCTGCTAGCTACATCTTTTCCAGTGCTAATTTCTGTGATACTACAATTCTGGACATTGGCAGAAGTAACTGTAAGACTTAGCTTTCAAGATAATGTGAAATAACTGCCAAGTGTTTGTTCTCAGCTAATTTCTTTTCAGAAAAGCCAATCCTTTTTAAAGAAGTCCCAGTGAATTTGAAGGAGGTGTTCTGCCTAGCATCTCACAGGAAATGAAACTCAAGGTGTTCACAGCACCTGCATGTGTTTCCATACGTGTGTACATGTACTTACCCACTCGCATTTCATCCCCACTCCCTGCTGAATGTCTAAACCCATTAAATTACCTGTGGGTTCCAGGTTCCAGAACTACATAGCTGCTACCACACACAGGTGTTTCATAGATACAGCAGGCCAGGAAGAGGAAAGTGGTCCAAATTAATCCTCTCTTTGAGGCAAAAGCTGGCATTTGGACTCAACCATGTCACCAATCACTCGAGAATCCACACAAGATAGCAGGCTTTGCTGCACAGAGAAATATTTCCTTTCTCTTCGCCGTACATAAAAGGTGACTCTCCATATCACCAAAATTCACAGCAATGGGAAAGAAATGCCACTGAGCCTCAGAATACCTTTAAAGCATATTTATCAACAGAACAAAGCTGCTGTTGATTCATGTGTTTTCTTTTCCCTGTATGCTAATACCAAAATCTAAGTATAAATAGTTCTGAGTCTAGTTGTCATCCAGATAATAGGTCTTAGTACTTTGAAGTCCTCTGGCATTTATTCCTGACCTAGAAACCCCCATAAACATAACTTTTGTTTGGGGTTTTAGGTTCCTTTGTTTTTGTTTGGTTTTTGTGTGTTGTTTTTTTTTTTCTGTAAAATTAACTGGAAAAGATGTGTGGCCACAAAGATAAAGATCCTTACTCACAGCCCCGCAAAGGCTTGAAAGGGCCAGTAGCAGAGGCAGGGTATTTGCTGGAGATGGCATCTTAATTTCCCACTGGTGCCTGAAATAGCATCTCATGAAGAGTGAGATTCATGCAGGGAGCAGATATGGCAGCTGCATCAGGCCAGCAGTTGCAGCAGGTGGGCTCCCAGATGCAGTCACCATCCTTCTGCTTTACTTAAGAACTAAATACACAGCTACTATCATGCAGACTTCTCCTCCTGACTCATCAGGGCACAGCTGATCTGGGCTATATAAAAGCAGCTCTGGAGGCTTATCCTAATAGAATAAGAAGCCCTGTTTTTCCATGTCCTAGCAGCACCAGCATCAGCATATGGTGGAAGTAAATCTGCATCACCTCATCAAGTTAAGATGTCATTGTCTTGACGATGTCTCAAGACTTCAGTGTGCAATATACCATTAGATCTCTGTCCTACATGCATCCAACATAGACAGTGATGTTTTGAGAAAGGTGTTTCTAGAGAGGAAAGAGGGGATTTACCTAGGATTAGAGGGCTGCAGAGTTTATGGTTGACAAGTTTGAAACATAATCCAACAGAAAGGTCTGATTCTATTTTGCCTTCTGAAGAAAAGGATACTTTTTGCAGGACAATCTTTTCTTTTTAATATTCTATATTTCAAGTCCTTTGAGGAAACAAGCATAAAAACATGTCCAGAGAAGGGCCATGAGGATGATCAGAGGCCTAGAGAACCTCTCCAATGAAGACAGACTGAGAGTCATGGTTGTTCAGTGTGGAGAGGAGAAAGCCTCCAGTGGCCTTCCAGTATCTGAAGAAGGCTACAGGAAAGCTGGTGAGGGACTTTTTAGGGTGCCAAGTGGACTAGGGGGAATGGAGCAAACTACAACTGGGTAGATTCAGATTGGATGTCAGGAAGAAGTTCTTCACCATGAGGGTGGTGAGACACTGTAACAGGTTGCCCAGGGAGGTGGTGGAAACCTCATCCTTGGGGGTCTTCAAGACCAGGCTGGATGTGGCTCTGAGCAACCTGATCTAGTGTGAGGTGTCTATGCCTATGGCAGAGGGGTTGGAGCCAGATGATCCTTGAAGTCCCTTCCAGCCCTAAAAATTCTATGATTCTAAAATTCAGTCTAAGATGTTCATACCAGTGAAGTCCCAAGTGGTAGCTTTAAAGACTGGATGAGGTAAAAGACTGGATGAGGCACTTAGTGCCATGGTCTAGTTGACTGGATATGGATGGGTGATAGGTTGGACTGGATGATCTTGCAGGTCTCTTCCAACCTGGCTGATTCTGTGATTCTGTGAAATTTTGGGAGCACTAAAGCATGAGACACATTTTAACTGTCTCTGTTCCGATCCTTTTCTTCTCCCGCCATGTGTTTTTGGGGTTTGTTTGTTTGGTGTTTTGGGTTTTGTTTTTGTTTTAGGGGGAGTGGGAATGGGAGAGGAAATAAGAGAAAAACAGTAGATCTGGAAAGCTGATATGCAGAAAACATTGCATACCAAAGTCATTTCGCTGAGCAAAATTTAAGACAAATTATTGAGAAGGAAACCCAGTCCAGAGGAATACTTCAATATACTTCATACATTTTTTTTTTCCCCTAATGGAAATTTTGGGAGTAGAACAGTTTGTAGAGAGTGAGGTTTGTGTTTTTTTCAGCTTTTTGGATAAAAATAAATAAATTAGGAACAAGTCATTTTCTAGCCAGCTATGCTTTGTGCAGATCTGTGAAACAAAGGCACACAGATATTTTCTTCCAAGAGAGATCACTGACATATTGAGTGAATTTTATCTCTTTCCCTGCATTTGGTTTAGAATTAGTTTAGTGCCTACTATATTATGAAGCCCAGTTAAGTAATGTTTGCCCAGTGGTTGGCTACTCTCTTTAGAAATTCACATAGATAGGAAATTGCTATAGATTATTGCTTTGGTTTTTCAAGAAGCATGAATCAGCCCTGTTTCTGGTCATTTCAGAAAAGCAAAGTAGATGTTCAAAGAAGCCATCAGCTCAGCCCATCAGTCATGTAGCCCTGAACTTCACTGGAGCTACCGCTCCCCTACCTGGGAGCAAATGTTTAGAAGACTTAGAATATTCCTCCTAGCAGAAATAGCTTAAACATGACCCATTCAAGCAATGTTTTACACCAAAAGAAGGATTCTCAGTTCACTGTTATGTTTAACTGCCCTCATTTGTATGGACACTTTCAGACTGCAAATATGACATGGCTGGAACACTAAGGCTCAGTGATTCAGCTATTAACAGAATCCCAGGCAGAATGCAGTGCCTCTGAAAAGCTTCTGAGTGGAGCATCAGCTAATAAACAATTGCAGCAGTAGATGAATGAAAATAAAACTTAAATTGCCCAGACAGAGGATGCCAGTATGAAACTTGGCTCAAGCTAAATGTATAGGGTATGATGACGAGCCTCATATACCTACAGGCATTGTACATTGTATTAATTAAGTCTCCACATTCTCTATTGCATAATGCTGTGAAGAATCACCCTGGGAAATAGTTAACATTCTGGAAATAAATTTGTAGTTCAGCTTATGCATTTTGGAGAAAGGCAACATGAAAAACTAAATTTCTGTCATAAACCTTTAGTGACAGTTTCAGACACTCGCCTAAAGAGAACAACTGGCTTACTTCATTCTTTGACTTTTAATCACCAGGAGGAGAGAAGGAGAGAAAAATTAAAGAAGGGAAAGGAGGAGAAAGACAGAGGAGAGTAAACTACTCTTTTCTGGACCAGCTCTCATAAATGCACCAATGTGTCTCCATGAAAAAAAAAAAAAAATCACACTCACTCAATTTGTTGCCATTGAGATGTTCATTTGATCCACAAGAGGAAAAGACAAAGTTTCAGAAAACAAAAGGGCTCTGGCAGCAGATATGCAAAGAAAGGCTCTGTCTGCAGAAACAGCAAGTCTGTGTGGCTATGATGGGTGAAAGCAACAATGACAGGAGGTCTGCAGATCATCATGTGTCTCACACAAGACAGGTCTGCATTCAAAACAGAAGCATCCTCACAGAGAAGAGATGAATAAAATGGCCACAGCCACTTGCAGGTCTCTTCATCAGTTTAAGAGTGACACTGCAGCAAGAGAGACCAGAGAAATCATGGAGCTCCTGTGGGTTCCTTTGATTTGTGATGCACAAACGATAAGGAGACAAGACAGCTCAGGGGGTTGAGCACTAGATGCGCTCCTAGCTCTTTACAAGAGCAGTCCCAAAACATCCTCTTTTCAAGTAGGCATGCACAAAGCAGAATGCTTCAAGGGGAGTTTGTGCTATCTAAAATCACAAATTAAAGTTGTGTGGTCAAGCTGTAGATAAATTGAGAGCTTCTCTTCAGTTCTTATTCTGTTGTTAGAGATGAGCAATAAAAGGAGAGAAAAGGGCAAACAAAAAGCAATAGGAACTGTTCAAATCTAAGGAAAGGAAAAAAACTATTAGAGAAACTACACTAGATCCAGAAATGGCTTTAGGGAGTCACTATTACAGATTTCCCTTAAAATCAATATTGTGAACAAAAGCTAAGATTCTTTCTGTATCTTTTGGCAAAAAAAAAAAAATTTGACAGGAGTTTTGGTTTGTTTTTCTTTACTTTTTCCAATAAAAGTAGGATTTTCTCTTATGGGAGAAAACACAGACTTACTGAAATCAGCTCTGAAGTCCACAGGTATTATTTATTGCTTCCTCAGCCCTTACTGGCAGTCACAGGCCAGTACGTTTCTACCCCTCAAACTCGGCTGCAACTTCTGATATTTCACTAAACACGAAAATGTGTTCACAACACATCTTTTAATGCCTTCTGCCCAACGGAGGACAATTATCTGTGAGATAATTACAAAGCTATGATAACCACTGCTATCTCCTATTCCAATTAGCTCCCTACAAATATGCAAGTGAAACACCCTCGCTCACTGGCTTCTCATCCTTGTTCTGTATATGATCAGCAAGTGACAAATTCCTGAATCAACATTATTTAAAAGAACCTGTTGTGTAGCTAAGAAGATATTCCTTCCCACTCTTATGTTCTGCTGTAGCTTCATGCCCACTATGCTTAACAGCAGAATTAAACTCATCTCGTTCAACAGAGGAGGCTCAGGGGAATGCCAGGGAACCAAAGGATGGGAGTTTCAATTTCTTCTCTTGCCGAGAATGAATTCTGCCTCATCTAACTGCTGATGAATTGTCATTTTAAGAGAGTTTGTTAATTTCCAACAGGCAGAAGGCATAAAGAGGGACCTCCTTATCTTTAATGGATGTTATTGAGCGACACAAATGGCTCATATTTAAATGAACACAGAAACATCTTGCCTGTTTTGCCATGATAAGACTGCTCTTTCTGCACAGCATGGGTTCAGCTCCTTTTGTTAAATAAAACAACTGCTTTTGTTCAACTTAATGGCAGGCAAACTTTCAAAGGTTCAGAGGCTGAAGTCAGTTCAGGGAAACCAACCAGAATTTGTTCCTTCCTGATTCTTCATGAGAAAATCCATCTGTAGGGCTTTGAGGTACGACTCAAAATCTACTTTCAAGAAAAAAATGGTTCCTTGTGATAATGAAGAAGATAAATACTCCATTAGATTGTGACTTTCTCCACTGTAAGAATGTTTCCAGCCCCAGCTTTGTAGCAGAACAAGACCTCTAAGAACCTCCACAAAGATGCAAATCCAAGTGGCCCATCTGGAATGAGATTTAGGGTGAAGGAAGTCTGGGTTCAGGAAAGGTGTTCACTCTCTGATGCTAGAAGGTAGTTGTCACCAAATGAAATAGCTGGAAAATTNTGGATGAAGCACTTAGTGCCATGGTTTAGTTCACTGGATAGGGCTGGGTGCTAGGTTGGACTGGATGATCTTGGAGGTCTCTTCCAACCTGATTGATTCTATTCTATTCTATTCTATTCTATGTCTATAATCAGAGCACGTGAAAAAGTCATTCTTTTTCTGAGAACAGTGATGGTTTTGAAAACAACTCCCAAATGTTTCTCTTCCAATCTCTTGAAAAGAAGAGGGCATGTCTCTCACAATGAAAATTCACTCATTTTTCCAGAAATAGAGAGATTAGTCTGGTATTGAACAAAAGCCAAAACCTAAGCCAAATCCTCTAAAAAAGCAGTGGGACAAAATTCCTTGTTATCCACAGAGTGGAAAATATGACACTACTGTCAGCCAAACCTAGCTTTTGATTATCTTTGCCAAGTTATGACAGTACGGGAGATCCCCAAGCCTCAGAGAAATGCATTATTCAATATATTAATTAGAGGGCTGGCTTTCATCACTGCCTCCTACAAAGTAGCACAAAGAATTACTCTGGGACCGTTACTGACAGGCTAAAATTAATTTGTGTTTGAGTTCATGTGCATCAGGGAGAGACAGAATGAAGTCAGAGCAGGGAGGCTGCATGAGTCTGCAGTATAGCATTTAAACTCCCAGGCAGTGAAACACAGCAAAGGAATCTGGACATCTTATCTGGTATCGGGTTGAATGGGGAGACAGATCCTTATACCACATGCTGTCCAGAGAGACATGGCATGGCAGCTCTCTGACAAGGAAAGANTCCCTTCAGGTAGTTGCAGACAGCAATGAGGTCTGCCCTGAGCCTCCTCTTCTCCAGGCTAAATAACCCCAGCTCCCTCAGCCTCTCCTCATAGAGAGGTAGAGGAGTCCCAGGTTCCCTTAAGAAAACTACAGAGACCCAGACTCATCCCAGGGGACAGAACTGGTCACCCCAGGATGTTGTAATATTGTTATTCTACTGCGTTTTCCAGTATCACAGTTTATAAGCCCATGCCTGGTTGCTACCTCTCTCTTTTCCCCTTCCCCTCTCCCCCCTCCACATCTCTCTCTGGGAAGAGCACACTTTCCTTCTTATCTCATGGTCTGGCTCCTAGCCAGCAGGGAATTTTGAGCTGTGCCACACAGCCTGCTACGGCCTTGTAGGCCTAAGATGAGGAGCGGTGGTCAGTTCTGGCCTACTCTCAAGTCTGCCAAGGGTGGAAGGTGTAGAGGATTTCTAGATGGGTTTAGTCAGACAGACCTGGCTTAGCTTGTGGATGCATTCATTCTACCTGATTGCCTTTTGCATACATGCAGTGGTAAATAGAACCTCTCTTTGAACTTCCAATCAGTGTGCAGTATCTTCACAAGGACTAAGAGTCACTTCTGTCCTCCAGTCCTGGGTAGCTCTTGGCCTCAAGCTATGACAAGTCGGGAGAAGAGAAGGCTGAGAGGGGACCTTATCAATGTCTACAAATATCTGAAGGGTGACTGTCAGGGGGATGGAGCCAGTCTCATTTCAGTGATACCAAGTGATAGGATGAGGGGAAGGGACATATCTCAACCACAGGAAATTCCACTTCAACATGAGAAAAAGGTTTTACTGTGAGTGTGACAGAGCACTCACACTGCCCAGACGGGTTGTGGAGTCTCCCTCTCTAGAGATCTTCAAAACCCACCTTGGCTTGTTCCTGTGTGACCGAACTGGTCCTGCTTTGCAGCAGGGGTGGACTCAATCTCTGACAGTCCCTTCCAACCCTTAGAATTCTATAGATTCTATGATCAATCTTAATTAGGAGAAGTATTCAAATTCATCCCTAGATCTTTCTTTGTAGTGGTTTGCCTGATCTGCTCCAGTCTCAGACACCTAATCACAAAAGAGTAGAGAGAATTACAGAGTGACCCAAGACTAGCCATAGGGGAAATAAGAGAAGAGACTGGCTCTCAGCACAGAAAGAAACCTGATAGAGGAGAGACCAAAGAAAAAGGCTTTTTGAGAGCTGAAAGCCATAACTGCAATAGAATATGTGCCATGTCATGGTAAGCAATACTTTTAAAGCCAATGAACAGAAATATTTCAGTCCTTGCCTTTATTTAAAAAAAAAATAATTAAAAAATAAAAACCAGAACACCACCTCACTGCCAACCACAGCACATTAAAGATAACATCACAAATGTCATGATTACCTGGATGA